>JAHLJY010000012.1:0-507508 GCA_025526955.1 Gorgonomyces haynaldii
CTTGAGACTGGATGCAGTTGTCTACAATTTGACTGTCCGTGAATCCTTTCAACCTCTGCGTCAACTCTGTCAATTCAGTGAGCTGTCGCTTGTAAGGACGATCTGCTGTCAGTAGTACTACCTGATTCAGAAAGATCATTCCTGCTTGCCTGTCTGCTTGGTGGCGGTGACGTGCGAATGACCAGACAGGGTCCTTCTTCTTGAAAGTAGTCTGGAGGGAGAGCATTGAAGAGGGCCCATTTGTTGATGTGCTGGCCTTGCTGATCGTACAGTTGAATTTGAGGAGCACCGACATCAGCCATACCGGGGCCATACTTGGCTTTGATAGCATCCTGCACTTGACCCAGTCGCTCAAAGTCAGTGACATCAATTTCAGTCCTGGCTCCAGCATACTCGATGTTGAGAAAGCGCTTGGGCATTTTGTGGAAAGAAATTTGGATCCAAGATGAACATTAAATAGGCTCAAAGAGATGTATCAATACGGCAACACTAGGACTGTCGCTTGTGAGTACTTGAGTCGCACAGCTCGTGCATTCACCTGAGTCGTGTGCAATCCAGATCTCATCCACCAGAGTGCAAGTATCGTTGGAGTTCAACGAGTGTCGATGACCAACTGGATGGCTAGCGCTCTCAATCAATGACGACTGATCACAGACTTGGAATTACCAGTCTCTTGGTCTGGGCAGTCCGCAGACACGTCAAAAGTTGGCTGTTGATCGGACACTAAGAAATTCATGCAAGCTTGAGTGAGTAATCATGGGTTGAGTCAATAATGCAACTCAAACTCAGATCAATCTGTCTTCACGTCAGGACGTGTCAACTGCAATGTTGTCCAATATCATTCATTTATGATGCTCAACGCTGTAATGTTGTCCAATATTGCCAGGCGTTTGCAGGGAGTGTGACTCGTGCACTAACAATGACAGGGTACTGAAGAACGACAGCTTGGCTGCCACATCTACATACTCGCTTTCTCCTGGACTGGTCCAAGACATTCAACTGAAGATCATCCATCATTGAACAGAAGGTGCAGATGCTGATATTACAGGCAGCTCGAGCACATACTGCTTCAGTCCAGGGATCTCTCCAGCACTCCTTTGGCCTTCCGTTGCGAGAAAACGCTGCTTCTTGAACTTGGCAAAGCGATGCGGAGGCACGACAAAGTAGAGCTTGGGCTGGTCATACAGACTGCACAGTTGACGCAAGGTCTGCACTCCACGGATAGGGTGTTCATCTGCAACAGTGAACTGGAACATGCCCTGTGGAGTGAGTGCGTCAATCGCTGGAAAGGTGTCGTCGTACGCTGGCTCGTAGTATCCATGTTCAAGTGTTGCTGGCAGAGCATTCTTTCTGAGCGTGACTCGGTTTCCATCCAAACTGTCCAGCGTCAGCTCAGTCAGCGTATTGTCATCCAGATTTCTGCACTGGAGTGTTCGTCCACCAGCAGAAAAGACGCGGTGTCCGTAGATCTCAAACAAATGTCTTGATATCTCGTTTGGTCCACCACCAAACATATCTTGCAGATTGGTCATCATCTGAGCGGCATGACGCTGCCAGAGCTGTTCACCGACATACTTGGAAGCCACATCCAGATCCGTAAACTGGTAGGCGTTCCCATATTCGTCATCTCCTACCAATATATGCATCAAAGTATGAGATTCTGGGAAAATGTCTGTTGTTTGCCCGACATATCTGACGCCACGAACAGCATTTACGTCGCTCAAAGCTGCTGAAATCTTCTTGGGTACTGGAATGGCTTGGTCTCTGTGGAAGACATACCTCGCAACTCCACCGTAGATCCGATATCTTTCCTTGACATTGCCTGTAGCAAGATTTGGATATGAAAGACTGTGGCATGCTTGCAATTCTTCCCGTGTCCACACAGGAAAGAACCACTGGCTTGCCATCATTTGATCGACAAATTTCTTGTACCAACTTGAACGGGGAGATGAGATAAACAGTGTGACGCAGATCGAAGGTAGTGGCTGAGATTTTCGTCCATCAATCACGTAGAATGTCCCTTCCTCTGTTACCCAATCTTCGGCATCACTCTGCGAGATATTGGTGACAGAATTTGTTAGCAGGTCGAAGCATTTAAAGGTGCTTTCGGAGTGATACACAATCCTGTTTGGCTTCAATGGCAGCTTCTTTTCAGTGTCCTTCGTGAGCCGATACAGGATGTAGATGAAGAATAGAGACTTGCCAATGCCTGGCGTTCCAGATATTGCAAATGACTTTGTGCCAGATTTAACTCTCTCAAGAAGCAGTTCAAACACATCCACGTAGCACTGTCTCACATAGAGTGTCTGGATTGTTTCTCGCGTGTAAGGAAGCAGCTCTTGGGACTGTATGCAGTTGTTCACAAGGCGGCTGTTGCTGAAAGCTTTCAATTGCTTCGTCCACATCTTGACCTCAGTGGGTTGCCGCTTCCTAGAACCCTCTGCTGTCAATGCAACTACCTGATTCAGAAAGGTCATTCCTGCTTGCCTGTCTGCTTGGTGGTGGTGACGTGCGAATGACAAGGAAGAGACCACCGTTTCTTTGCTTCTGGTAGTACACATCAGTAATGTCCTCCAGGTCTGTGATGTGCTGGCCTTGCTGATCGTACAGTTGAATAAGACCATAACCAACGTCAATAGAGAGAGCTCCTTTGATAGCATCCTGCACTTGACCCAGTCGTTCAAAGTCAGTGACATCAATTTCAGTCCTGGCTCCAGCATACTCGATGTTGAGAAAGCGCTTGGGCATTTTGTGGAAAGAAATTTGGATCCAAGATGAACATTAAATAGGCTCAAAGAGATGTATCAATACGGCAACACTAGGACTGTCGCTTGTGAGTACTTGAGTCGCACAGCTTGTGCATTCACCTGAGTCGTGTGCAATCCAGATCTCATCCACCAGAGTGCAAGTATCGTTGGAGTTCAACGAGTGTCGATGACCAACTGGATGGCTAGCGCTCTCAATCAATGACGACTGATCACAGACTTGGAATTACCAGTCTCTTGGTCTGGGCAGTCCGCAGACACGTCAAAAGTTGGCTGTTGATCGGACACTAAGAAATTCATGCAAGCTTGAGTGAGTAATCATGGGCTGAGTCAGTAATGCAACTCAAACTCAGATCAATCTCTTTCAGTCAGGACGAGTCAACTGCAATGTTGTCCAATATCATTCTTTTATGATGCTCAACGCTGTTATGTTGTCCAATACTGTCAGGCGTTTGCAGCTATATCATCTTTCATGCCCTTCAGAATGGCAGCACATTCTTTCAATAAATCTGGATCCCGCTGGTATGTCAATGGAGGAATGGCATCTGGGATCTCTGCTCCATGGTCAATCAGTAGCTGACACATGTCTTTCTTCCCACTGTAAGCTGCCCAGATGAGTGCTGTCCAACCATCCTTGTCCTTGTGGTTGACATCTGCACCAACAGAGAGTAGATACTCACAAATATCCGTGGTTTTAGCTTGAGCAGCAGAAAACAGTGGTGTCCTGTCATGCAAGCACCATTCATCAACATCTACTCCACTCTCCACAAAGTGCTTGCAGATTTCGACAGATCCACTCTCGGCAGCCAAATAGAGTGAATGGTTGCCGTCATCATCCACAGTGGCATCATAGACACTTGGATCGTGATTCATGAACAGCTGGACGACTTCCAATTGACTTTGCGATACTGCTTGCTTTAAGGGGATGCGGTAATTGAGCTTTTTCTGAGTCAGAGATGCACCACGCTCAATCAAGAGTTGGCAGATCTCCAGATGTCCCCTTTCTGCAGCTAAGGAGAGTGGAGAGTGGCCTTCCCACTGGATACCGTTTGGATCCACGCCAAGATCAAGAAGCCATGTGCACAAATGTAGATTTCCTTCCCGAGCCACGGAACACAGTCCAGTCTTGGTGAGAGAATGGATCTTGTCTGCCGGACATAATGACAGAAGATAATGGCATACTTCCATGTGACCATATTTGATAGCTAGATCAAATGGTGTCCTATGACCTCTATGCATTGTGTACATATCTGCTCCCTTCTCAACTAGTGCTTTCACAGCCTGCAACATTCCCCGCATGGCAGCGCCATACAGAAAACTATCTCTAGATGATGGTAAGAGTAACTTGAATCCACGTTCAATGAGCAGCAGTGCTGTAGCCTCCGTATTGTGTGATAAGGCTCTATATATGAAACCAGTATAATCCCTCTCTCTCTCTTGGAATCTGGCACCTCTGTCAAGCAGTAATTGGCACACATCAAAGCTCCCTCCATATACTGCTCCGTCCAAAGATGAGGTGTCATGTTTGTCAAGAGAGTTCACATCCACACCGTGATCCAAGAGCATCTTGCATATCTCTGCATGTCCATAGTATGCTGCCATATTCAGTGTTGTTGTATTTAAGCTGTGCCGTTGAGTCTTCTGCCATTTTCGTTCGTTGAGCCAAAATAAGTGCTCCTGTATTCTTTGCAGATACATATATGGTACTTTCCACTCTCTCAAGTGCGCTTGCTTCTCCTTGATCAATCTGAGATAGAGATCTTTAATTCCCCTGTAAAACGCTGGCACAAAGTCTTGGGCAAGCAGCTACAACAACTCAACGGGCAAATCACAGAGCATTTTTGGGAAAAGAAAAAGCCACGAACGTGGAGACAGCCATTGTCCAAACTGTCCATCTGACAAGTGTCTTGATGAGTACTGCCACTGCTGTGGATGGAATGAACGCATCTCAAACACTCGTTGAAAGGAGTGCCAATCCCAATCAACAGCACAACCTTGGCAAGAGAGCAAACGCTCTGTGGACTGTCTCGCTTGTCAAGCATCTACCGTGTAGCGTGTTTAACTCTTCTCTTGATTTGTGTCTAGAGACCATGAAAGAATTGATTGCCACATCTGACAAATCAACTATACAAGCAAACTGTTGATGGACACATCAGAGCAGTCAAGTTTGTCAAACTAGCCGTTCCAACTTTCAGCAGTTGGACAAGATTGGAAAACAGCTATATTGCACAGTTTTATGGCACACTAGACGACAGTGGACTGATATATGAGTATCTTTTGTGGTGGCAGTCTGTACAGTTACTTTTTTGACTTTTCAAACCAACTCAAGATTCGTTTAGACAGTCGACTGAAGACCACTTGGAGTCTGCAAATCACGCAAGGGCTGCAGTACCTGCATTGCAATCAGATTGTGCATCAGAACCTGAAATCTGTCAAAATCTTGTTTACACAAGATCTCTTGACTGCCAAGATCTCAGATTATGGTCTTGATTCACTCGAACAAGCATCGTTCTACAGAGCACCAGAATTGGACAACGCTCAACCAACGCCTGAATCTGACATTTTTGCCCTTGGAGTGGTGCTGTTTGAAATCTTTACTGCCTCTGCCTGCGAATACCCTCTTGATGACGAAGATTTCGATCAGATCTCAGATCCAGACATTTCCAGATTGATCCAACAAATGATCTCAGTGGATCCAACAGAACGGCCTTCTGGTGCTGACATCATGGCTATCCTCAACACTGGTGACAAGGAGAACAAGGATCCAGTCATTATCGAAGAACACATGTCATTGCACAAAGCATGCGAGTATGGCAACTTGACAGTGTTTCAAGAGCGTTTGTCTTCCACAAATGTCAATCAGACAGACAGAGTTGGTGCTACTGCATTGTATTATGCTGCTAAAATGGGTCGCATGGACATGTGCAAGCAATTACTGCTCAAACACGCAGAACCCAATTTGGCAGATCATTACCGAGAGACACCGTTGCATGCGGCATCTAGGATCGGAAATGTATCTGTCTGCAAGCTCTTGCTTCAAAATGCAGCCAATCCTTATGCGATCAACAAGAGAGGCAAGAATCCACTTGATTCCAGTCACGAAGACTTGAAACTTGAACAACTCTTGCCTACTCCAGAATCACTTGCCTTGGATTTGATTGACTCTTGTTCCAATGGAGATCTTGAGACTTGTCTCTTGTTGCTGCGTCAAGGAGCAAAAACAGATACCAAACAAGACGGTAATACATGTCTCCATCGTGCTTGTGAAAAGGGACATTTACTGATTGTCAAACAATTGATCCAACATGGTGTCAATGTGTACGTAGCAACAGACAACGGAAACACTTGTTTGCATCTTGCTTCTTTGAATGGACACTTGGCATTGTGTCAATTCTTGCTCGAGCACCGTTTTAGACCCAATACCAAGAACTTGTCGTCTCAAACGTCATTGCATCTGAGTGCTGAACACGGCTCTCTTCAAGTCTGTCAGCTCTTGCTCCAAAACGGTGCAGATCCCAACTCCAAAGACCACAGGGGACTCATTTCACTGCACTCGAGTGCCTTTTACGGCAACTTGCCACTCACAAAGCTTCTCTTGGAACACAAATCAAAAATCAACACAAAAACCCACGATGGATCGACACCAATCCACCTTGCTTGTGAATCAGGCCATCTTCCCATTCTCAAGCACTTGATTCAATCTGGTGCCAGAGTCGATGCACAAAAGGATAATGGGTGGTCACCACTCAGAACTTGCGTCACAAAGAAGCATTGCCATCTGGTGGAATTTCTCATTGAATCTGGTGCAGATCAACACGAAAAGAGTGAATTGGGATGGACACCGTTAAAAGTAGCGAGTAGTTTGGGAGATGTAGAGACTTGCAAGGTTCTGCTCAAGTATGGTGCAAAAGCCAATCCAAAAAGGGATGTGAAATCGACTGCATTGCATTGGGCAGCCAGAAATGGACACTTGGAAGTCTGCAAGCTCCTTGTACAGCACGGTGCTGACTTGAACGCAACCACAACAGATGGTGCAACGCCATTGTCTCTCTCTGCCAAATTTGACAGTGTAGAAGTCTATCGCTTCTTGAACGGATTAAATGCATAAGAATGTGACATTTTACCAACCTTTTGGATATCCCTGCTGCAAACGAGCTGCTTCGAGAACCATAAAGAGCGGCGAGACAGAAGAGGGATCAAAATTTTGCTGCTGTTGTCTCTGTCTTGGCTTGACACAGTTGTTTTTGGCATGAAATTTTGTAGATGTGAGGTTCTTAAATGTCTTTTTGCAGCGTGGACATTCTGGTTTTGTGATTTCGACACTTTGTCCTACAATCAATAAAAATACCGTCAGCAAACGTGATTGCCAGTGATTTGGCGTGGTATGCATCATAGTGGTAACGTGGATCAGCGTTTGAAGACATATTAGCGTTGCAGATCGGACACACGCGCAGCTTTGGTTGTTTCTTGAACAGGGCAATGTACTGCTCCTTTGTAGTGATTTCCTTTGGATCAATCTCTTTTTCTTCCACCACTTCCATCACATGCTCGTTCTGTGCGAAAAACGACAACACAGCAGCTGCTTCCAAGCTTGGATCTTCCTTTTCTGGGACTTGTTCTTTCGTGTGATCACGGTTTCGTGAGTTCAAGATGCCTTCTTCGTAAGAGACTGGGCAGTAGCGTCTCGTGTGATCCTGAACAGACCTGAGATTCTTGAATGGCTTGAGACAGCGAGGACACTCTGGTGTCGAGACTTCAGCAGTGCGGCCGTCTTGGAAACGGACTGTGAGGCTGCCAGAGTGGTAGGCATCCCAGTGGTACTTGAACGATGTAGAATCACGTACAATGGTGTTGCAAGTGGGACACTTGACTTTGCCAGTCGACGTGACCATCACAGCTTTGGGAGGCGTTGGTTTCTTGGACCCTTGTTCGATCTCCAATGGCTCTGGTGTCTCGTACGGTTGACAACTCATGGCATGTTCTGCAACGGCTTTGAGGTTCTTGAAAGCCTTGAGGCAACGAGGGCATTGTGGTTTTTGGATTTCTGTGCTAAAACCGTCTAGGAATCGAATGGTCAATGCATTCAAGTGGTGTTCGTCATAGTGGTTGCCGATTTCAGCGAGTCGCTTTTCAAGAAGTCGGTCCAAGTCCTCAAAGATGTGTGGACAGAGCGTGCACTGCTTCTTTGTCTGGGGCTGGCTGTTGATTTGAGTCGTATAAATGTCTCTTTCCGACTTTTGGCAGCCCAAGTGGCAATGCTCAACCGTAAAGCGCAGTTGCTGATGTTGCTCGTGGCACCGAGGGCATTGGGGATCAGTGAGCTCATACAGTTCGCCGTCGGGAAAGCGAGCAATCATCCAAGTAGTGTGATGGTCATCGTAGTGGAAGCGCCATTGCTCTGGATCATCACCCAAGGCTGCATGGCAAATAGCACAAGCACCGAGCGACTTGACCTTTTCGAGGTACTGGTCTCGCTCTGCTAGGAAAGCATCAAGTGCCTCTTGCAAATTGCTGATTGGGAGTGTCTGGCAAGAGACGCTCGAGACCCCCTTTTGTGAGATCAGAGGAAGTGAGTGCCGGCGACCTATGGAAGGTGAGGCAACTAGAGAAGGCAGAGACAGTCTTTGGATTCCCTGCTGGAAGAGCACTCTCTCAATGGGTTCACCTTGAGCGCCAAGAGCGACATCGATTGAATGAACGTGCTCGCTCTCAAGAGCGTCTTTCAGGAGTTCCTGCTTGGAATCGACTCTCTGCTTTTTGGCAATGTGCTCCTGGTTCTTTGGATGGTCACTAAAGCACAAGGAGCTGTGGAAGATGAGCTCTTCCCTGGTGGAACAAGACAAGTCGCAATTTGGACACATCAGATCATTTTCAGGCACTTGATTCTTCTCTAACATTAATAGCTTTCGCCTTGAGCAAGCGTTCTTTGGTCTCTCAGGTGCTTCTTGGTGCTGTACTTGTCATGCACTACCAAGTGATCATACAGTAGCTCTGTTTTTTGTTCAGAGATGGCTTGCTCTGCGGTCATTCTGAAGAGAAGTTTTTGGGCACGTTGCAATTCAAATCATGAGATTTTATTCCTTTGAGTACTGCTCATAGTCAAAGGGCAGCTGGCCGCCATACTTGAGCTCTAGCTGCTTCTCGTCAATGTCATGTAAGAGGTCCCGAGGATCTTTGAGGAAGACAATCTTCTTTCTGGTCTTTGGGTCTAACAAGGGAGCCACAACTTGAAAGAGAACAGAAAAGACCATTGGCGCATGGACAATGCATGTCTTGAACATTCTCTCTGGATAATGATGCATAAAGATCTGCAACGTCTCCATCGTCACACTCAATGGCGGAGAGTTGCTTCTAGAGTAGTGCTCCAGGTCAAAGATGAAGAAGCACTTGGTCTTGTCCTTTGGCAGCTGTTGAATCGCGCGTTCAATCGTGTACACTAGCAATTGCAGATTCATCACTGGATTAGAGTTTGTTTTCTTCTTTTTGAGATACACAATCGGATGTCCGTGCTTATCGCTGCCTCTGGTGTACACTGTTCCATGAACCGCCTCCTCTCGCAACATGTCAAGTGTCAGGTCGTCGGTCTTGAAACTGATGCGCCAATCGACTGTCTTGACCAGTGATTGGTGTGCCTTGTGCAGATTGTAGTTGTTGGCGACCAAGTGTCTTGCCAATGCGTCGTCTGTCAAGTACGGATGCTCCAAAGAGTCTTGGACCATCACTCGGAGTTGGTTCATGTGTTCATGGTGGTCTTCTTTGAGTTCCAGTTCCATCTAAGAGAATTGCAAAGTCTGCCGCTCTCACAATCCGCTCTCATCCACTCTGAATCTCCGCAGCTTTACTTCTTTTTGAATGTCTTCTTCTTGGGACAGGTCTCAAAGTGATGCACCACCTGATCCACCACTTGAAAGTCCTCTTTGCACACTGGGCACTGCGGAGTGATAATTTCATACAACATTTCTACCTTGAATACAGCTACCTTCAAATCTGGACCGGGCGACTCTAAACATCATGAGTTCGTGGTGGTGGTAGTAGATGTGTTGGTTGTACTCTGCTGCATTGGTAAACGTGACCGGTGCAACACATGTTCTGCACAGCCAGTATGGCATGAACGTTGTCTTGTCGCAGGTTTTGACGTGTTGTTTGAGTTCAGTCTGGTTGCTCCCAACAAATGTACAACGCCTGCATTCCAAGTCCTTTGAATACAAGACAAGATCGCGATACTGCAATGTGTGCTCTGCAACGTGTGCATCACTTTCTTTTTGAGAGTGGAGTTCAACGTGGCACAACTTGCAGTACTTTTCATCTTGATCTTCTTCCCACCAGACCATTTCTCTTTCATCCATGATTCTCTTTCTTGGATCTCGTTCATTGAGTTCCACTTGTGCTGTTGGTGAGACATCCACTTTGACTACATTTGGTGGCAATTCTTTGACAGCTGCCTTTGTCCTTTTAAGAGACTTGGGACTTGATTTGATGTCTTTTGCTGCTGGTGTTTCATCTGAGAAGACAAACTTGGTAGACTTCTGCAATGGTGTTAATTTCTGTTCCTTTTTCACTGGACTCTCTTCCTTTTGGACTGGCTTTTGTTCTTTGACAACTATTTTTGGAACAGCCTGTTGAAATTTGCCAGATCTGACAGGTGTCTCTGTTTTGATGAATTCCACAGATGGTGTTCTCGACACTTGTTTGTTGGCTTCTACAGATGGCGTTCTCGACACTTGTTTGTCGGCTTCTACAGACGTGCGCTTCTTTGGTTTTGGCATCGTTTCTGGCTCAGAGTCACTAGACACTGACACACTCGTGTCAGAATCCACACGCATCTCAGACTCTCTTCTCTGTCTGGTGGCACGATTGGGAGCTGGTGTGTCTGGTCCCAAATAGGGATGCTTCTTGTGATGCTCCAGATACTCTTGATACGATTTCAATGATTGGCCACAATGACAAATGTACGAAAACACATCTAGTGTGCATGTTTTGCAATGTCTACGAGTTTCTACAAAACTTGAATCGGTTTGTCCACACCTTGGACACACTGGTGTATAAATATGTGTCATCTTGTCTAGATTCAACCCAAGTACATTGTGGAAATCTGACCAAAAACTTGTTGGACCAGCAAGAGTTGTAATGCGCTTTCAAATCCTTTCCACCAAGTCGTTCTCCACATTTGATGCACTTTAAAGGATCTTGGCGAGACTTTTGCATCTCGAGCGATCGTTCGAGCGATTCAAACGGATCTGGTCCCTTTTCCAACACAAGCTCTTCCTTTTTGAGACACTTGTGTCCATTCGACATCAAAAGACCACAATCTGGGCAATTTGGCTTCTCTTGGGTGTGCTGCATTGCTTTGTGCACCACAAGTTCACGCTCTGAAGGTGCCTTATGCCCACACACCGAGCAACTGAAAGCATGACTCTGAGAGTGGGATTTCGCTTGATGGCGTTCCAATTCTGTCTGATCATAAAATGGTTCAGCACACACTTGGATTACTCTTCACACCTGGACATGACAACATGTCATCATCAGTATCTTCTAATACTTGAATCTTGCGTTTCTTGACTTCAAAATCGGTTTCATCTATTTTTGTGAACGATTCCTCTGGTGTGTCAATGTCTTTGAGTATTTGATCTAGACTGACTTCAAGTGTGTGGTATACTTGTTCTGCAATCAGTCCCTTTTCTCGTTCGACGCAGTTGCCTGTTCGACAGTGTGCTAGTAACATGAGTTTGGGGAGTGAAATGTGACATCTGGGACACTCTGTTTGGTTGGTTTGGAATGTCAGACCTCTCATCAATCAACACACCATCTGAAAACATGAGCGTCGTGGTTTTTGACATAAAGTTTTATGGTTGGCAGCGACCCATGTAGCGTGGGTACAAACACACTTCCTTGACACTGAATCTGTTCAAGATCCAGGCAAGGAAGCGTTCAAGGCCTAGTCCAAAGCCACCGTGCTCACAAGTACCGTACTTGCGCTGATCGGTAAACCTAGAGTCAACTCACAAACCAGTAGTAAGGTTCTGGGTTGATGCCTTCGCGTGCATAGCCCTGCATGAGCTCATCAATGTCAGTCATTCTCATACTGCCACCAACGATCTCACCCACACCTGGCATCAACACATCCACGCTCTCGGTCAATCGTGGGTCGTTTGGATCCTTCTTCATGTAAAAGGACTTGATTTCTTTTGGGAATCTGCAGAGCAAGATGGGTTCGTTCAAAGTATCAGTCATCCTGCGTTCTGGAGACTCTGGAATGTCTTCACCAAACACATAGTCTTCTTCGCCAATCTTGATGCCGTTTTCGTCCAAAATGTCTTTTTTGACTCCATTCTCGTTCAACCAACGAATGGCATCAGCATAGTCCATGCGTCTGAATGGCTTCTTTGGTGCGACAAAGTTTGGGTTGAGTTCCTTGACCAAGGGACCGCAGATTGGATCATTCACGACTTGATCGACGATAGACACAATCATGTCTTCCAAAAAGTCAAGCATCTCGTCAAAAGTGATGAAAGAGAACTCTGCTTCACAGTGCGTGAATTCAGACAGATGGCGACGTGTCAAAGACTTTTCGGCTCTGAAAGAGTCTGTGATGCAGTAGACATCACCAAGAGAGGCCAAACAAGTCTCGAGATAGAGTTGCGAAGACTGGGTCAGGTAAGCAGGCTCTCCGTAGTAATCAAACGAGAACAGCGTAGATCCACCTTCGACTTGGGTCTGGACCATCAATGGAGGAGTGACTTCAGTGACAGAGCGCTTGTAAAAGTAGTCTCTGAATGCTTTCAAGACACCAGCTCTGACTTTCAGGCAGCTGGAAGCCGTTTCACCACGCAAGACAAGATGACGCTGGTCCATGAGCAAATCAGGAGATGAATCAGCAGTGACTTTGTTGGTAAAGGCTTCATCACCAGAGGGAGCCTTGCCAAGGACCTCCCAGTAGTCACAAATCATTTCATGGCCACCAGGCGTTGTCTTGCCTTCAGGAGTGACTTGGATGACACCGTAGCATCTGACAGTGGATTCAACAGTCAATGTCAATGCATCAAAAGTGTGGCAGAGCTTGCCAGTCAAGACAACTTGAAGATAGCCGTAACCATCTCGCAAGACAAGGAACATCATGTCCTTGCCCTGCACACGCATGCGATGCACCCATCCTTCGACCATGGCTCTCTTGGATCGCTGTTCCACCAAATCCTTGATGCGACACTGTCATCAATCAAGAATACTTTTTTGGCCACTGGCAACGATGGATCAACTTCCAACTTGACCAACTTGGCTTCTTCTAGTCTCTTTAACGTCTGTTCCAACTGCTTTTGCTGCTCGATAGATTCCTGTTCACTGCGCTCCTTTTGTTTCAAGAGTTTCTTCTCATTGATATCAGCTTGCTTCAATGCTTTCTTGAGTGCAGACTTGGGTGCTGGTTGGTACCCTTCCTTGACGTCTTTTCTGATCAAGTATTGTCGCTCAGACTTGAATTTCTCGACGGCTTTCAAGAGTGTCTTGTATGGCATCTTTTCTGTTCCCAATCCTTCTTGGTCGCTGCCTTGGACTTCGCAGACATAGGCGAGTGGCAGTTTTTGATCTTCCAGTGATTCGGATGACATGGCAAAGAATGCGAGACAGTTTTTGATTGCATGTCCAAAAGTAGATCCAACTCTCAACTGTATGACTGTTTACTCTGAACTAGGTTCAACAGACTGCTCTTTGTATTTGGATTGTCGCCATGTGAGATAAAAGTAGATCGGAACCGAGACTCCAAAGATGCAGATTAAATAGACGCCAATGTAAGCAGCAATCCATCCACCATCAAATGTGTTCATCAGAGGCACCAGAAAGGCACTGATAAAGGCGAACATGGACACAGATGAACTGCCAAGGATCAATGGTTCAATGCTGCCAAGTGACACTTGAGATCCAGACAATAACCAGACAGAGATCATGGCAGTGCCAAAGATGGCTGGAAACAGACTGAAAATGCCACCTAAAAGTGGATTGATCTTGCCCAAGAGGATGCACAGGAAGATGGCAACACCTGCTGCAATACCTCTACAAACATTCATCAAAAAGCCAGTCTTCTTGTCCGCTTTGGGTGTCGGTTTGATATGAAAAGTCCCAAAGAGTCCCCATCCAATCTGCACTACCAGAGACACAACTGCCAGATAGAAGATCACGTTCTGTCTTGGATCGTAAACGACTGTCATGGGATCCATCGATTCCGCTGGCTGAACAATTTGTTCCAGGATCAGAACGAGAATGGCAGCTGCCACAAACCAAAAGAAATAGCTAAACGCAGTCATGGCAAGCAACAGTCGAATGTGATTCTGCTCAAGAGATGGGATCCTGGTCAAGATTTTGGGTCCCACTCGCCAACAAGTCAGAAAGACAGCATTCACTAGCATTCCAGGGCAGACGATCAGCATTGACTTTTGAAAGCTCAGGATATTGTCTTCTCTATAAGTGATCCAGAAGCCAATGGATGCAGGGATCAATGTCGTTGGAGACGAACCAAGGACACCTCCAACTGCACCACCGAATCTCTCAATGGCAACCGATGCTAGAGAGGCAACAATGCCAGAAAATAAGCCACTGAGCGAGGCAGACAACCAAATTGACATTGCAGAAAACTTTCTCGATGGCTGATCAAAATCAATTAACCGTGACGGGCGGCGGGGATACTCCAGAGGGCCCTGGATTGGATGCTCTATTTTCGACAAGAAATCCAAGAGACTTGGGTGCTGGACTGTCCTCTGGTCTGAAGAACATTGGCAGAGGCGTTGTTGGTGGTGTTGCAAGTTTGATTGCACTTCCCATCCAGGGCGCTAGAGAGGAAGGACCGCTTGGGTTCGCCAAAGGTCTGGGTCTCGGTGTCGTCTCTGCCGTTGGCTTGACTGTGGGTGGTGCCGTTACAGGTGTTGTTCAGATTGGCAGAGGCATCATCAACACTCCACTGGCAGTCAAAGGAAAGATGGATGAGCAGCTTTGGGACGAAGAAAAGCGAGTGTGGTACAGCTACTCTCTGCAAGAGGAAGCAGACCGTGTTCTGAACCAGGAACAGCCCAAAATCGTACAACAGCAGGTCAAGGACACCAAATACTATGATATCCTAGGTGTTGCTTCAGATGCGACACCAGCAGACATCAAGAAAGCCTACAGAACCAAGGCCATTGCTTTGCATCCTGACAAGAATCCAAACGATCCTGAAGCCTCACAGCGATTCCAATCGCTGGGTGAAGCGTATCAAGTGCTGTCCAACCCACAACTCAGAGCCTCATACGATCTCAACGGCTTGGATGGCGTCGATGAAAAACAACTCATGGATTCAGCACAGCTCTATCTCGTGATATTTGGATCTGAGCGATTCGAAAACTATGTTGGAGAGCTGCAATTGTTGTCGATGAAAGACTCTTTGCCACAAAACACAGAATCCATGCAAGATTACAAGAATCTGCAGCAAGCAGAGGCTCAGATGAAGTACAAGCAAACCAAGAGACAGGTCAAGTGTGCCTTGCATCTGGCAAAGCTCTTGGACAATTATCTCAACGATACTTCAGAAAACCATCATGCGTTTGAAATCTCGATCAAATCAGAAGCCAAAGAACTCTCAGAGACTGCTTTTGGTGGCACACTGATTGGTGTTGTTGGCTACGTGTACCAAGAACAAGCAGAATTGTTCCTCGGATTCACAAAGTCAGTCACTGCTGGTCTTGGACTCAACAACATCTCCAAATCTGCACATGTGTTTGCAAACCAGTACAAAGTCTTGTCCTCTGCAGTGAAAATGTACAATGTCGCGAGAAAAGAGGAAGCCAACATCAAAAAGATGCAAGAGACTGGCAATCCAGGCGAAATGTCAGCCAGCAGTGTTGATACACTCATGGAGACACTCTGGAACTTTACAGTCTTGGATGTTGAGAACACATTGCGTCAAGTGTGCATCAAAGTGCTCAAGGACTCTTCTATTCCCTACGAAACTCGTGTCAAGCGAGCAGAGGGATTGTATGTGATTGGCCAGATCTTTCAAGAGAGCCAAAAGAGTGCAGAAGATGCACTCAAAGAACTCACTGAAAAGTTCAGACACATGCAGTAAACCATTGTTTCAGATGATGTTCATTAGTCAAACAAGTTATCTCGCAAATAACTTCTTTTCTCGATGCTGCCACCAACGCTTTGGACAGACATCATCCAACTCGTCATTGAACACAATCCAAGAAACCTCTTGAGCATCCTACAACTCAACAAGTTCTTTTACACCATTGCATCCACAAATCATTTGTATTTCCTCGTTTGGAAGCACTTGTTTCCTAAACTCAACCAAACCACAATCTACAGACCGCATATTCATTACAGATCAAAAATTCAAGCTACGCATGTACAAAAAACAAGATGGAGTGTATCAAATGTATTCAAACAGCAACGGACCAACTGGAAACGCAAAGAGAGGCTGTTTTATAACTTGGTATCGATGGAGTTTGTGAGACAAGTGTTTCCTGATGTCTCTGATCTCAAGATTATGGGGATTTTGGCTGATTACAACTTTGAGTTGAAGAGTGACTCGCAGTACCTTGGGATTTCACTCTTGGGTCAGCAGGATGGCACATTTGGTTGTTTTCTTGTCATTGATTTGGGATTGAACATTGTTCAGTGTCAAAAGACCAGATTAGATGATGGATTGGTGACGTTTCAGTTCCTGTCAGTGTCAGAGAACCAGTGTGTGTTGGTGTATCAGAATTGGCAGGGAGAATGGTCGAGGATGTGTGTGCATCGGCTGTCTGATTGGCACAAGATCTATGAAATTCCACTCCAACCGCAACTCACCATTCAGAGGATCTTTTCTAGATCCAGCGGACTTGTGATGCTTGGATGGGACAAAGAGAGGCAAGGGATTGTCATGCATTTGGATCACAGTGGCACTATTGTCAAATGTATCACTTTTGGAGAGAAAATCACTTGCTTTGGAGAATCACATCCTTACATTCCAGATTGCTGTGTGACTGGACATGAGAACAAAATAGTTTGCATCTGGACACTTGATGGACAACTCAAACACACACTTGTTGGACACAGAAAGAACATTTGGGGATTTGCGTTTATGGATGATCCAGACGATAGAGATTCAGACACACTCCATTGGAAGGAACCACATCGGTTGATGTTGATCAGTGTTGCAGATGATGGCAGTCTCTCTGAGCATGCTGAGCTCTTGACGTGGGTCATTGACACACAGCCAACAGTCAAGCCTCTGACAGAGCACTGGATGACCTTTCCACGTGGAGACTTGTTTGCAGTACTCGGACTCATTCTAGACCTTTTACGTTGTCTTTCCTTACATCTACTCTCTCTCATTCCATGGACAGTTCTCAGTCTTGAATCTGGAGACATCTGAACTCGTGTTCTCCATTCCAAGACTCGCAAACATTGATTTAGAACAAGACTTCCAGATCTTCAACATCGTTAGACCTGGAAACAGACTCTTGATCTTTCTCAAGCAAGGGATATTTGAAATTCCAGTTCATTCAGACATTTCTGATCCTTTTGACAAGAAGATGATTCTCTAGTCGATCAATCGTGATCCAATCGTCCGTCAAGAATTCCACTTGCTGGTCAGTGAACTTGGCAATGTTGGATTTCAGTTGCTGGAGTGTGTCTGAATGATCGACTGTCAAGTAAAAGCTTTTGCCGTTTGTAAACAATGGCACGCGTCTTCGTTTGACTGAGATGAGCTCTGATGCTTTTGCGAGTTGAACGAGTGCATCCAGAGATGCATTTTGATCGTTTGAAATGACAGAAGTCTCTCTTGTGATCGTCATCTCCACAGATTGTTCAATCTCCATAGATCCTTCAGTCTCGAGAGACTGCTCAACATCTGGAGACTCTTCATGCTGATCATCTGCTTGTTGAGACTGCTCCTCGGTGTCTAGGGACTGCAGATCATCTTCCATTATCTTGAATGGCTTTGGCAGATTCAAATCCATATTCTCTTGGTCATCAAATCTGCGCAATGGACTCGAACACTCGATCATTGACAAATGAATCCTCTTCTCTTCCTTGACGAGTGGTGTTGATAAAACACTAAACTCTTGCTGCTTGCGCTTTGGCAGTGTCATCAAGAACTTGGAATCTCGACACAAGAGCGTCAAAACAGCTAATGCTGGAACGCCTTCGTCTGGAATGATCTCTCCGCCTTCATAGTGCATCACTCGTGTCAATTCTTGAACCTCTCCAGAATTTGGCTTCAATTGTGCCAACGATACTCTCTTGTTGGTCTTCAAACGTGAATGGCTGTGATTTGCCTCTGATCAGCAGGTGATCCATCAAAACGCCATTCTCACGTCCGGATTCCAAAACAAGTGTGCGTGCTCGTCGTCCATCCACTGACACATCCACACAACAGTGATCATCGCCATCCTCTGGCTTGTTGTACCACACAAAGATGGAAAATGGTTTTGGTTGGACACACACAAAACAACTCTGTTTGCAATCTGATGGTCCAGTCTTCTTCTTCTTTGGATCCTTTGTCGGATGTTCACTCAAAGACGGACCTAATGTCTCATTTGGGTGATGCAATGTAATGCCACAGATCTTGCGGTTGTCACGCATCGGGAAAAGATTTATTCGACTGCAGAGTGCAAAAACTCAATCAAGAGTTGCATCATCAGTTGAGAGAATGTGTCCGATTGTGAGTTTTGGAGATGGACTGATTTGCCCTTTTCCAGGTCTTGCATTGTTAATGCTTTCTTCAAGCGTCTGTACAAGATCATTTCTACTCCGAGTGGCACGATAATCCACAAATGCACGAGTCCGAACCTCTGGACAAGAAAAATTGGATAGTGTGGCAACAGAAAGCACCAAAAGTATGACTTATAGACATACATTAGTCTCTCAAACACAATAGGAGCCACTCTGGTCTGCATGGGTCCAAACTTGTTTCTCGACACCATCACTCGTTGCCAGTGCCACAATGTATGCTGCATAAACACAACCAACTGATCCATCTCTCTCTTGTATCCAGTCTCTGTCCTTGTACAACCAATCAACACTGGAACACGTTCAATATTAGCCAATCCAAGTGAATACAGTTGCACTTGTTCCAACCAATGGCATTCACAAAACCGACCCACCAAATCACCCGACACCCCCACAATCTCTGATTGAAAGACATTTGTCAATTGAAACAAATCTACGACTGTTTCTCTGAAACTAGACCGCCTAGTGTCACAATGTGAACATGTTCATCAAACAAGGCACAAACAAGGTGCGTGGTTTGTATTTGCAGTCCAGGGCTTCCATCCATTGCACACTCGGTCGTGTTTCACTTGAACAGAACGTGTATATGCCATCTCTGAGCCTGACTTGGGTCTGGATAGATTGAAAGTGTGGGTTAAAGGTGGTCATGACGCGTTTGAGCTCGAGGGAGTAATCTGTCAAGATGGTGATGTGGTATAGATGGTGTCTCTCATGGTGCAACAGATTTTCTAGGAATTGTGTCAGAGAGTCTATTGAACGCGCACGGACAACGATAGTGTGTTGGTGCATCATAGGGGGGTATTCGTTCTTGTGCAACTGCAGCAACAGATGAAGCCTCTCGTACATTGAAATCAGAACATAGAGCTCAAGGAATGAGAGGTACCAGTCACCAAGAAAAGGAAAGAGGTATCCGAGAAAGCTGAAAAGCACAAGCGTTAATGCCGGGAGTCTCTTAATGAGTTGAATGTCTGTTAAATAGTGAGGGTATGTGTGTTCCAATGACCGCCGACGCTTCATGTGTCAACTTTCGCGTCGCGTGTTTCCATTTCTCCTTGACAATTGAAGTGAATGAGTATCATCAAAAGTTTATGTTTCTATTTTATGCCACACCCACACGCTCCTCCTCAAAAAAACCCTCATCGCCCTTGGAAACCACAGAGCTCACTGACTTGGTTTCTTCTTCGACCACAAGCGGTTGGTAGTCCAGTACTGGCTTCTGTGCTACCTTGTAGTCTAGGCGATCCGTAAAAAAGTGCAGCAGTTGTGCATTCAGCTGTGGTAGACAGCCAAAGAAAAATCCAGATATAATGGTTGCAAAAAAGTCTGGCAGATGTCTGGGGAACGATCTAGGGGAATAAAGGGTCGGCCTCTTGCCCAGTTCCTGTACACGAGGCGTCTCGCTTCCCAGCAGCTCGTCCTGTGGCTCATAGTCCCTGCGCATGGCAGACAGATTCTGGAGCTCCTGCTGCTTCCAGCGGCCAGTGGAGACCCAGTGGTGGTACTTTTCGTAAAAGAACGCGGCAACAGCAGTCATGACAACACCACCAAAGCGTACCCAACCACAAGCTTGCAGCGTGTAAAGCACAGCCCAGTGAACTTGACCAGCTGGCATGATCACAGGAGCAAAGAACGAAATCAGCGTCAGCATCATAAAGAGCTGTCCTGGCAGCATGTGGCACTCGGTCAAGACCAAAAAGAGATGAAAGAGTGTCGACCACTTGATGGTTGGTCCAGTGCTAAAGTCCTTGGACTTGGAAGAGTAAACATCAGTGTTGATGTGTTCATCCACTCCAGCTTGTGCAAGAATAGCACGACGCAAAGTGTAACCGTAGTCGAGAGAGCCCCACATGTGTCTCTTGGCTTGGGTGTATCTGGCAAAGAGATTGGACACGTATCCTTTCACGCCGCTTCCAGAGCCTTCAATGTTGCAATTAGAGGAAGGAGAGAAGATGGATTTGACAATGACTTTGCCTTGGGTGTGGAAAAAGCACTTGAGATACATGTGCATGTCTTCACCAATGGCTTCTGGTCCAGCATCCCAAAAGTTGACAGCAAGCACCAGGTTCATGGAAATTGAATAGGCAGAGCACGGAATCTTGACTGGAGAGCCAGGAAACAGGTTAGACATGACATTAATCGACCAAAACAGGTCAGAGCCACGGACAAAGATAGGGACTTGGTTTGCATTGCTACAATCAAATTGAGTACCGGTCAAAGACAGTGCAAGGGGCAAACATCATCAGTCTGCGATGTGAAGGCGGTGCGACGCAGTAAAAGTAGGAGCACGCCATAAAGTAGTCAGCAGAAAAGGCAGTATCAGCATCCATGACCGTGAGAATCTCGTGGTCGTGGCGGTGACTGAGGAGGGCCATTTGCTGAGAGGCCCATGCCACGTTTGAGGATTTGCCTCTGATTTCACCAGGTCTATTGATTGGATGGATGGTGTAGCGAATGTCAAAGAACAGATACTGGTAGTCCTTGACCAGTTTCTTGGCTTTCTCAACGCTTCCTTGTTCGCTCTCTTCCATTGCGAGACAAATGCGATACTGTGTGAGTGCTCGCGAGTGTGATGCTAGGATATCCAAAGTCTCTCCGAGTGTTCCCAGGTCTTCCTTGTAGTTGGGGATGATGATCGTGTGGAGAACGCTGTCAAATGGAAGGTCGTGAGAAGTGTCTGAGCCAGAGCAGGCACCTGTCTTTTCCATGTACTTTTGGACCCAATCGGTGGTTGAAAAGACCTTGGACTGCGAGTAACCAATGTAGGTCGCATACGCCGTTCGCAGGTAATTGAACATGTAAAACAAATGCAGGACCAAAAAGTAAACGCTGAAGAGGAAGGGACTGTATGCTGGGCCAAACACCGTCAGTGGAATGACCAAGAGCAAGCAGGTTCCAGGCAGACGCTGGAAAATAAATTTCCATGGGACCATCAACAGCAGGTGCTTCAACGTAAACTCCGGCTGAGGAAGCTCCGGCTTGATAGTAGGAATCATTCTATGGGAAAGAAACGCGCGCGAAGTTTCAGGTGCCAAGCAACGTGGCGTGGTTCCCGCAACCGATGCCAAGACTGTCGAGGGGGGGTCACCGGGATGTCCAATGTTCAAGTTGATGTTTTTGAAAGCTGCGGTTTGTGTCACCATGCATCGATTTTTGTTTCTTGTGCGACATTGATTTTGCGTGTCAGCGAAGGAGGCGTGGCAAGCAGCCGTTTGTCACACTCCATCGGCCTATTCTGTGGATTGTATCTTTGAATTGACTCTCATAGACTGCAGTTTTTGATGGCGCCGCTTGATTGCAGGGTGCGAAGGGCTGTGCGGGCTCAACAATCATCATCACAAGCTTGCGGCCAATAAACTCGCACCCCAACCAGATCGCTTCTCAAGCAGCTGCAGAAACTCAAACGAGTGATAGATCTTAACAGATCCGAATGAAAAGATACATTTTTTAGAAAAGATAGCTGTCGTCCTCCTTGTTGCCACCAGATGACTCTGTCTGGAACTTGGAGCTTGTAAAATTCACAAAATGAGAAAACTGGTCACCATCCTCCTGGAGCGCGTTTCGTGCCTGGAAGGTCTCAGTAGCAGAAGCAGCATCAAGACGGAGCCTACGTTGTGCATTTTGCTTGACTTTCTTTTGCTCTGGTTTCTGTCCCAGTGGCACATTGTTGTTGAGCATCATTTGCTTGACAGCATCTCGCAGTTGCTTGTCTTCCTCGGTATCCTGCCGCACATTTTCTTGCTTCTTCCATGGCCACTTGCGCTGTGGCTTGTCTGACGATGTCGCGTCTGCCACTTCTTCCTGTGGTCCTCTCTTTCGAGCTCGGTGTCGCAAGACCACCAAAGCAACCAAGCCACCAAGGATCAAGACTGCCACAACTACCAAAATGACAATAATGATAATCAGGGTCTTTGAAGAGTCCTCTCGCTTGTAAAGCGATCGCTTCCAATGTGGCCGTTTGGAGTTTAACAGCATCTGGGGTGTATCCATGAGAAGCCCAATAAAATTTGGAGTTCCAAAAATGATTTCAAACGTGTTGAACAAGACTTTCAAGCAACTGGCAGATTGACAAGTACCCACTAGAATCAATCAAAAGACATGTCACTGAAGCAAAAGCAGTCGTGTTGAGTGATTGTGCAATCTGAGAGAGTGGAGAGTAGCCAGATTGCTGAATGTACAGTGTTTGATCGTCCAGGTGCTTTTTTGAATCAATGTACCACTGCAAAGTTCAATAGGATGTTGTCTAGCTTATCTGGGAGGTTGCATTCAAATGGATCGGATTCAAACTCGACCATGAGCTTGTTTGGAATCTTTGGAAGGGTTTTGAGGAGGAGCTATTGTCATTTAGAGTGCCTCCTGTGACTCGCAACTTGCTGGAACAGACACCCAAGCCTTTTCATCGACTGAAAATGGAGTCAGACTGTCAAAGGCGACCAATGGCACGATGCCCTGTTGCAAGAGCGCATGTATTGTCTGGTTAAGAACTAGAGGGTCAGTGGACTGGTTGGTGGGGAGACGCATGATATTGAATCCAAGCGAGATGGGTGTATCTATGAAGTTTGAGTGATACGCATCGTAGGGGCCAAGATACTCAATGGCCAACACGCTTTGAAAGAGCTAATGTAAATTTGATTACTATCATCAGGCAAAGATCACGTCACCGTGTCACTTTGTCGATTGAAATCAGATGTCAACAACCTTTATGCATTGTGTATCGTTGTTTGACCTAAACCACGAGAAGCAATAGCAAACTCGCGGCAGTGGTCTCTAAATGGTTTTGGTGAGCGTGTGCTAGGATGAGATGTCGGACCCTAGGATAGATATGATGAATTTCTGTTTGCGTTCAGGTGTAGTGTGTGGTGTTGGAAAGCCATCTTGCATCGTTTGGTTCAGAATGGAACGCATCTTGTCTGGTTGCTGTGAAATCAGTTGCAGCAGGACATCTGCTATCTTGCTAGACATAGACACTGGATGTGAACAACACAGGCAATAAACCAGTGTCTTCACAAACACGATCCCAGCGTCGTTCATGAATTGGTCTCTCAAGGGAGACTCGATGGTAGCAAAGTCTCTCTATAATCAATCAAGGTACACAAAACAGCAGCAAAGCAGTGACAGATTGCGATTCTTGGAGTCTAAAGCAAGACAACAGAAATCCGTAAAAAATGGTCTTCAACAGATTTGGATCCAGTCTCAGGAGCAACTGTTTCTTGTCTCTTAGGAGCTAGATTAAGTGAATGTACATGAGAGAGGATGTAAAAGAACTCTGCAACAACATCTGGATTGTTGGGCATGAAATCCTGGATCTGAAAGTAGTAGAGACACTGATTGAAGAGAGAGTTGATAAAACTGGGTTCATCTGCGATCAAGAGCTTGGCACACTGCAGCCAAGTCGAAAGCGGCTGGGTTTCAAACGCTTTGAGGATCAAGTGAGACATGGCATCGGTGGGTTTGAAGAAGCAGAGACTAGATTTGAGTGTGCTTTGAAGCATGAGTGACAAATGATGCACAATTTCCATATCACGTTGTCCAAAATGTAAGACACGTTGTGAGACAAAGAACAACTCTTCCGACAAGTCCATTTTTGGATTGGTTTGGTCAAAATCACCGCGGCAGAGTGCTTTGACTAGATTCATGCAATCCAAGATCTGGTCTTTGGATTCTGCCTGGTACAACTGGTTCAATATCGATTGAGCGATTGGAAACAGTTTCTCTAGTCCAGTGTCAGAGGCAGCAGCGACGTAAGAAATAGATTGAATGATTTGTGATCTGACGGATGGATCAGTGTGTGGAAATGCCTGCATGCCACTGGTAATGAGCTCTTGCAAGTGATCTGACAATGCATGTCTGCACAAGTTGCACAATTCCAACAGTGTTCTTGCAGCTTCTTTAGACAGTGGACTAAGCAGCATCTGATTCGTAAATTGGAAGCAGCTTGGTAGAAAAGCAAGATTCAAAGACAACCACTCGGCACAACCAGAAATCATCAACAACAGAGTAGATTTGAGTGTAAAAGAGTCTTGTAGGATGCCAAAGATGTGAGTAAAGAACTGTGGCAGATACTTGTCTTCTTCTGTTGGAATAGATTCTGAGAAACACTTGATGCAGTAAATCAGTGCTTCTAGTTCTTGTATATCTTGATTCATGGATTGAATGGCCCACTCTAATGCTTGTTCCTGCAAGTGATAGTAACATTGTAGGATGGTATCACCGCAATCGATCCTGTGTTGCTGAAAACGCTCTCGTTTCTCTTTGGACCATTGACTCAAGATGGGATCTGGTGGGTATCTGATTTGATAGACCAGAATCTGCAACAACCGCATAAAGATGTTTCTGGCAAACGATTGCTGCTCTTGATCCAGTTGGTTGTTGACGAGTTCATTGGTGCTATCGAGTGATTCTTCCATCAGAAACCAGAAATACAGTGTGATTTCAGGGATATCTGGTGAATTGTTGATGGGTGAGATCATGGTGCAGCAAAAGACCATTTCCAAAAAAAGATTCACTTCCCTTAGGTTGTGATTCTTGACAATGAACTTGACAAACGTTTCACCGTACTGAGACAGCAAACGCGTGAGTGGAAACATGAGATCTTCATCTTCCTCTTGAATGCCTTGTTTCAACTTCAATTGGAGTGGTTCAGAGACCAATTGCTGCAAGAGCATCATTGGCACTTGTCTTTCCAAAGTCTTGAGTCTGTTGTCACTCATGAGTTGAATCAATGCATCACATTGTGGTTCAATTTCTTCAGATTCAATCAGAGACTGGAACAAGATGTGTGCCAAGTCTGGGACAGATTCCAGCTGGAAAGATTCAAATCTGATCCAAGATGAGAGTGCTTTCAATGCTCGCTGTTCCAATGTCTTGTCTTTGATCAATGGAATGATCTTGTCAAAGGCAAATCCAGTTTTAGAGGCTACATAGACCCCTAGTTGATTTCTTGAGTCAATCATGATACTTTTGCACAGATGATGTCCATTTGAGTGCTTCTTCTGGCACCAACTCCAAAAACTCTAATTGCAGTCTGGGATGAAAGAGAGACTGGTAGACACTTGGTAATGGGTCAGTACTGTAGGATCTGAGTGTAAAAATGACAATGCAAAGCACCAATTTGGTCACTACAAACGGTTGATGTGGTTTCTGTAGCAGTTGCAGCAGCCGATTGCCAACAAACTGCAACTGATCCTCTGTAAAAGCGTCCCAATGCTTGGTCAAAAACAAAAAGATAGATTGAGACCCAAAGAACTGTGCTTGCTGATGTTCATTGTCCAAGAGTTCAAAGCACAGGTGTAGGTTATTTGGATTAGATTGGAATTGGATCAATTGTAGCTCTGATTCCTTTCTGTTGCTGCTGTTTTGATAAAATGCGTCCAGCGCTTCCACAATCTGCATAAAGAATTTTTAGTGTCTGAGATGATAGTATAGAAACATGGACAATCCAAGAGTGGTAAAGGACAAGAGAACAACCACAAACTGTCCAATGCGTTGTTCGTTGGTCTTTTTGTTTCTCATTTGTACCACTGCTTGCTCTAATACTTGCTGCTTCTCCATCAACAGTTTTTGTCGCGTATCCAGCTCTCTGGACAGTCGATCCAGCCGAAACTGCGTCCGCTGTTGCTCCTGTTCAATTTCATGCATGTTCTTCAACACTTGATCCAAATGCAATGGTGGCTGTTCAAACGATGGCATTTCCAGTAATGGCAAATGATCCAAGATCTGCAACATCTTGTCCTGCTTCTGTTCCAACTCTCTCTCAATCTGTTTCAGTCTCTCTTGCTCCAAAAAAATGCTTGTCTCTCGATTCTCGGGTGGTTTGATGAACTGTTTCAGATGCTTCACAAAACGCATCAATTTTGTCTTTTCTGGGATTTCAAACAGTATCAGTCTGTCACAAATGATCTGAATCACTGGTTGCTTGAGTGGTAAGTCAATCAGTTGGGATTCTATTGGAATTTGTTCAAGTTTGTTGTTGATCAAGAGTTTGATGGTGTGTATTCCAGGTTCCAGCGAGCATTGTGCGATTCTCTCCAGGTTTGTATTCAGCAAGTGTCCATCAAAAATCATATACAGACTGTCTGAGACTCTCAAACTCTCGAGAGAATCCAGGAAAGTCTTTTCAACTTTTGTCGATTGTGGACATGCAGAAATTGGGCGTTTTGAAGGAATTGCTCCCACACTTGACTAGAATGGGCATTGTCAATCCAACACCCACACAGGAACTCTTGATTCCATCCATGTTGTCGCATTCTGACATTATTCTCAAGGACATGACTGGCACTGGCAAATCCATGGGTCTCTTGATGGGAGTGTTGTCAAAGAAGCACCCTTCTGTCCTGGCACGCACTCCAGACCAGCCTCTTCAAATGTCTGTTCCACACTTGAAACCAGAAGACAGACTGATGAGAGAGTACATCAAGACACTCGTTATAGTGCCAACGAGAGAACTGGCAGTCCAATTGACACACTGGATCAAAGACATGCGCTATGGATCCAACCCACCACCTTCAACCAACCATCTTGTGCAATCGTTTGTGTCTGGTGTTCCCTTTGAAGAGCAAGTCAAGCAATTGCAACAAAGAACACCACAAATTGTCATTGGCACACCAGTCAGACTTTTGGAACTCTATCAAGACAAAATCTTCGACTTTACTCGCTTACAGATGCTTGTCATTGATGAAGTAGACAGAATTGTTGGATCACCCACCAGATACATGTCAGTCTCACAGCGATTCAATCTCATCAAGCATCCACCAGCTGGAGAAGTGTTGGTTGACAAGATCTTGAAAGAGAGAAAGCAGCATCAAAAGAGACAAAAGACCATTCAAAAGGACTACAAGGAACTTAACGAACAAAGATCATCCAAGGATCAGATTCAGTTGGATGCTGCTCAGTTGAGAAGATGTCAAGTGATTGTGGCTTCAGCAACAGTGAACCATGCACTCAGAGGATTGTTGAAGAAGAAGAAATGGCAGCAGGATCCAGTACTCATGGACATGTCATCAACACAGAAACCACCAATCACGCATTTGGCTTACATTTGTGACCAATTTGAAAAACTAGAACCAGAAGTCATTCTGTCTGGTTCAGAATTGGAACAACACTTGCAAACACCACAACAAGAGTATCCACCAGCCATTCCAGATGATGACGACAAGATGATTGACAGCATTCAAAAGATTCACAACCAAGGCACTTGCTTTGTGTTTGCCAATTCATCTACTTCACTGACATCCCTTGTAGACAGAATGCAACAACGAGGACTCAAAGCTGAGAAACTCATGAATCTGATCCAATACAACACAGAAACTGGTTCAAAGCCATTTGAAAAAGTCTACAAGGGAGAATGTGACTACATTGTTGCGACAGAGTATGAAGCACGTGGATTAGATCTGCCACAAGCCAAAACAGTATTTATTCTCGGACTCGCCTCTTCTCCTGGAAGTTATCTGCACATGTCTGGACGCGTTGGTCGATTTGGCAACACTGGCAAATCCATCACACTTTTAGGTGGAAAGCGGTATGAAAAGAGGTTCAAGGACATGATGCGTCTTTTGCGTCTGCAACTTTCCTAAAAATGTTGGCAACCTTGCTTTCCATCGTTCGTTCACAAGCATTTCTGCTCTCTGTGTATGCTTCACTTGGAACACTAGTCGGTGGACTGTTCATCACACTCTTCTTCAGCAACAGAAACAGTCAAACTGTCATGGGACAATTGCAAGCATTTTCAAGTGGAGTCATGCTGTTCATCACTTGCTTCCACTTGATTACTGAGTCAATCGAAATCATTGGTTCAACAGAGACATTTCTGTGGATGTTTTTTGGTGTAGTGCTGTTTGCGATTTTAGAAACAATTGTGATTCCAGAAGAGACTGAAAAGGACAAGCAGTTGACTCGATCGTCTGTGATTACGTTTATTGCCATGGCGTTGCATAATTTGCCAGAAGGTTTGGGTGTTTACTTGTCTTCGTTGTCGAATCCAAAGATGGTTTTGAGACTGATGGTAGGGATTGCAACTGGCAGTGGCTATCATGTTGCACAACATTCCAGAAGGTATGGCTGTTGCCATTCCCATCTACGCATCCACCAAATCTGTGTGGCAAGTGTTGTGGTTGACATTTCTCAATGGACTCGCTGAACCAATTGGTGTCTTGCTTGGTGGTGGTCTCTTGGGTCCCTATCTCACACCAGAGATCTTGAATCGCTGTTTGGCACTTGTTGGTGGCATCATGCTGTGTATTTCCATTCATGAGCTCATGCCAATGGCTATCGAGTACTCTGGAAGAAACAATACGTCCATCTTTTTCTTTTTGGGTATGTTTATCTGTTGGGGAGCCTTGGAGATCGTAGAATCGTATCTTGGAGGGCACTCTCACGATCACAGTCACCACAGTCACTCTCACAGTCATTCTCATGACCACAGTCATCACGAACTCTAGTTTACTGTGCATAAACCAGCTGAATGCCTTTGCCAAACCACGCATCTCTCTCATTTTCAGGCACAAACCCAATCTCCTGGAACCACTTGCTCGTGTCTTCAGTAGCAATCACTCTCAATTCCATTCCCTTGTCTTTGCAATACTCTTGTGCCCATTCAACGAGTTTCTTGCCAAGACCGTGCTTTTGGTAATGTGGAAGGACAGCGATCCAGTCAATGTAGAGACTAGTGTCTTCTAGTCTTGTGATTATGCAGCCAGCACAAACGTCGTTCAAGTATCCCAATTTTGTCCACGATAGGTGTGGTTCCTTTTCGTAATTGTAGGGTTTGAGAATCGCTTTCAGCTGTCCTCTGTTGTTGATCGTCAAGTCATCGGTCTGCAGCCTGTACTTTTGCTGCAAGGACAATTTTTGGATCTCGATTCCTGACATTGGGAAAAGTGCAAATAGACAATTAGGTGTATATTGTAGAGTAACAGAGTGACTAGTTGACCAACAATCGCAATTTGCTCCACGTCTCGTTGTCAATGGAAGAGACGTGCAACTCATGCTGCCCCAATACTGGTGCATTCTTGGTCAGGATGGAGATAAACTGGGAGAGCTGTTCTGGATGGGTCTTGGACAACAGATGCATGAACTCTTCCAGAGGCTCAAGCGGCATTTCGAGTTTGGGTTTGAGTTTTGGTTTGGCGATCTTCTTTTTGTCGCCTTTTTTACACAAATGATGGCGGTACTTGGCATTTTGGAGAATCTTACCACGTCGCCACTTGACACCACAAGAGTTGCAGAGATTGACATATTCTCCTGGGCCATGTCGCCACATGGGAGTGCTTGTTGCACCACAGTAGTTACAACGGCGGTTGGTTGGCTTGTTCTCCATGTCCGTATCATACGGGCCGGGAGACACGGGGGAGAGAGGTTCGATTTGTGCATTAATGAGGGATTCAATTGGTTTGGGGGAGACCGGCGATGGGTAGGATTCTTTAGTACAGTTCATGACGAAAAGAATTTTGACGGGGTTTTAACGACGGGTGAAAGGGTGCACTGACTGCGCACAGACACAAAGAGTCAGGTCCCAGGCAAAACGTGCACAAAAGATGGCCCAAAACGCTCAAAATGAAAAACTCCAACAGACGACTGTGCACAAGACCATCTGCATCGTATGTATGCATTGGATTCTCGTCAGATTGACTCATTTCCCATCATCAGTCATCTTTCCAAACTACTCTTGGCTTCCATTTCACAAAGCTTGACAAATTTATAATGCATTTCCTATTGCTGCCCGAGCAAACTCCGAAATTTGTGCCACACAGGCTCTTGGTGACACACAAATTTCACCAGGCATGAGAGGCTGGGTCCACCGTCATCTGACTCAGTGGTGTCTCGCAACACCCGAATCTTTGCAATGCAAACAAAGAAACGACCTGGCGCACCTACACTAGACCTGGCATCGTCGATATCCAAGCTCACTATGGATGCTCCAGAGCCAGAGCAGCAGCTTCTGGACATTAACGATGTCGTCAAGGATTCCAAATACAAATTTAGTAGCGGTCAATTCGAATCTCTCAAAAAACTCGGTGCTGGTGCGGGGGGTCAAGTCTGCCAAGTTCGGCACAAACCCACCAATCAAATCATGGCGCAAAAGGTCTATCTGTTAATGGGAGTCAATTCCACTCTTTCTTGGCAATGTCGACCCAGATGACGAGAAGAAGCAAAAGAAAGCGATTCTGAGAGAGCTCAAGATTCTCAAGCAGTGTGCCTCTCCGTACGTGATTGGATTTTATGGAGCTTACATTGACAATGACGATATCCACATCATGATGGAATTCATGGATTGCGGTGCCTTAGACTCGCTTTATCAGAGAAAGGGACCTTTTCCAGAGCATGTTTGCATTTCTGTGTGCTGGCACGTTTTGAATGGACTTATTTATTTGTTCGACGAGTTTAAAATCGTCCACAGGGACATCAAACCAAGCAATATTCTCATGTCCAGCAAAGGATTGGTCAAGATTAGTGACTTTGGTGTCTCAAAAGAGCTGAATGGCACCACGATGGCACGCACATTCACTGGCACACAAGGCTATCTTGCAGTATTTCGTCTAAGACTAGCCAGAACGTATTCAAGCCAATGGGAATGTCACGACTGTGTCAGATGTGTGGTCAGTTGGCCTCACGTTGATTGAAATTGCAACCACTGTCTTCCCACTGCCAGAAGAAGCTACAGCTGGTGTGATGGATCTCCTGAACTACATTCGCTCAGAGCCAAGTCCAAGCTTGCCACCTGGAAGGTTCTCTGAAGGCTTCAATTACATTGTGAACCAGAGTTTGATCAAGGATCCTAACCAGAGACCGACTCCTAAGCAGCTTCTGGTGCTCATCTTGACTTTAGGAGACTGATTTGTTGAAGCAAGAGGGAGAGAAGCCATTTGATCTTGCACAGTGGCTGTCGTCATAAACCCATACACATTTGCTGTTTCAGATGGTCTTTATCAAGCTTGTAAACATGTTCAATCATGAAAGTGGAGAGACAGAAAGGAGACTAAAGACTGGTACACTCTACGAATGCCACGCTGCTATACTATCCATACAAACCGAGACAGCATCGGACATCAACGACTTCCCTGGAACGCGGATCAGGAACGCACAGACCTTGCATGAACGAGAGCAGAGTCAACATTCATAGAAGGACGTTGTAAATTTAATATAGGTCTGTACAATCAGTGCTTCACAGCAACTCGTCGTTTGAGCGGTATCCAGTCTTGAGTCAGATTGCTCATGGCAGCCTGCGCTTCTGTAAATAGCGGCAGCGGTGGTTGCTGTGGTGTAAAAAGTGTGGGGCTGGCTAACTGCGGCGTGAACAGGGTCATTGTAGGCAGCTGTGTGTGGCAAGGTTCTGAATCTTCAAGGAGCTCTTCTACAATCGAATCAAAAGTGACTTGTAGCTGTAGTATGTCGCTTAGTGTGGAATCGTGACTAAACTCCATCAAGGGAAAGAAAACGCGAGGGGGGCGTCGAACCTGATATGGAAATCAGGGCATGTGGGTTTCCAGTTTTGAAGGGAATAGGGTTCCTGAACAGATTTGTCAAAAAGTGATTGCAATTGATTTTCCGTTGTTTTTACCAAAGACCTATTATCCAATAGTCTGATATTCCTAGCCTTGCAATTGATGAATGGATGAGAGTGCTTGCGGCACATTGCGGCACACATCATGCGGAATGCCGCGGCTTCGGATCCGGGTTGATCCCGAGTCAAAAGTCTCCAGTGTCTCAGATGTGTCTCAAGGAGGTAGGAGAATGCTCTGTTTCTGTCAGAATTGGTGGGACGAATGAATGCAAGATGGAAATCTAAGAACACACCAGATGACTCATTCTGAGCCCATCCATCAAGAGTCGCAAAGAACATTCAGCATCCATCAGCAAACACTGGTATCAGTATTCTTTCTGGCATCTACCAGCATACAGCGTTGCAAGGACCATTCAGGAAAGGGATCCAAAAAGCTTGAGAAAACACGAGTGCCAGGCGATAAGCTTCGGGTGCCTGTGCAACACTTGTGGTACCTGTGCGAGGGTCGATCATCGAGCTTCATCTCTCAAGCCACAAGAGTTCAACCGCAGCCGAGAAAATATGGAAATCCGCATTTGGTCAAAACAAACTTTATGCACATCACTAATTCAAGAGGTTGGAAATCGACATCTTGGGAGACTCGGGATCAACGGAATGCTTCCGACTCAGTTGTGACTCGAGAATACGAATGTGCTGGATACATGCGTCCAAGATCTGCACCGGGTGTGCATTCAAGGGGGTTCTGGTGAGCTGTGCAAGTTCGAGAAGCTTCTCTTGCATCGGGTCTGGCTTTTGATCCATCGCCAACACTTCCTCGATGCCGTGGGTGTGTTGCCCAACAGTTTGGACATACAGTTGATCATGAAGCCTTGACACTTTTAAGACGCACTGGCAACCAGCACCGCGAACGGCTACGATAAACAAGCCTACCATCGGTGGGATTCATGTATTTACACTTGAAGAATCGGGTAACAGTTCCATTTTGTTCGTCCATCTTGAACAAATTCCAGCACGGCTTGATTCTCGGCCAGAGGAATGCAAATGTGTCTCTGTCCATGTGTGAGCTCGGTGCTGAGAAGAGAGCGAAAAGCCTTGGATCAAACATGTTTTCGGGAAAGAACGGCAAGTGGTGACACCAAGTCTACGCTTTGACGGAGATCATCTCGGCAGGGTCCCACGCGAGTTGACTCCGACAAGCATGTTCACCCCCCGCTTGGGTACAATGACTACTCCGCTGAAAACTCAGCAGATAAACTCAGACTGCAGCCACCCCTCGTGGAAGACCAAAAAGCCATGGGTTCTACTCATCTCCGACTGGACCCAGGCTCGGGACGCCTTTCGAACTACTTGCAATTGAATACAACCACGATTTACAATCGTGTGTCCCCATCGAGTGTGCACAACTACGAGCGCCATCAAAAGGGCTGTTGCACAATGGGTCAGTGTTCCCAAAGAGACCCACCCACACGAGTGGCGACTCCCAATCGGGTTCTTGTGGCCAAGAAACAGTGGAATGAGATGAAAGGCAGGTTGGAAGACAGGTCGGAAGACTGAACATGTTGTCCTCACAGATGCAGTGCTTGGATTCACCAGCAAGAGCTATCAAACACCTGAAATCTACTACATCCGATGCTATTATTCATTCAAATTGCTCAAAATGGCATAGTATGGCGAAAGCGGGTTGCGGGTCGGAATCTGTGCGCAAGGAGAGGCACGCCGCTTGTGGTTTGAAAGCAGATACCACTGCTAGTCTGTTGCCAGTTCCTTTGCTGCCGTCCAGTCCCAAGGTTCTCACTCCTAGGATGCGTTGGCGTTCCCATCGATACAGGTGTCCCCAGAGTCTCCTTTGGGCCACTGTCGTCTTCGGTCTTGGGTTCTTGGCAACGTGGCAGCAGTCAATCAGCATCGGCGCACGTTGAATCCACACACACATCTGTCAGGGTCTATGCCATCGATTCCTCGGTCCTCTGTCGGCGGTCTGTCGGTGGTCAATCAGTGGTTTATCTTCAGTCTATCAGACGCTTCTTGCTTCAGTGACTGATTGTCTCAAGGAAACACCTGGCTGATTGCTGCAGTTCTCACTCTCCATCCCTTTGACAAGCACACTGAATAAAGCTGACAGTTGAAACAAGAGTCCATCAGAACTGCATGAATTGAAACATCTCGTGGCATCAGCTGTCGAGAGATCAAAGCTGATCTGTCACGAGTTCTTCCTTAGACAACTTTGCTACTCAGATATGCAAATCCACAGACGAAAGATCTCAACTTTCCGGATGATGGAGACAAAGAGTGCTGTTCAATAAGATTTTTATAGAAAGACGTTTCGAAAGAAACGCTTAACCACCGAAACCGTAGAGGGTTCTGCCTTGTCTCTTGAGCGCATAGACGACATCGAGGGAAGTCACAGTCTTTCTCTTGGCGTGCTCAGTGTAGGTGACAGCATCACGAATCACATTCTCGAGGAAGGTCTTCAAGACACCACGGGTTTCTTCGTAGATCAGGCCAGAGATACGCTTGACACCGCCTCTTCTTGCCAGACGGCGGATAGCTGGCTTTGTGATACCCTGGATGTTGTCACGCAAGATCTTTCTGTGACGCTTGGCGCCGCCCTTGCCCAATCCTTTTCCTCCTTTTCCTCTGCCAGACATTGTGCTGGCTGGAAATGTGTCTCGTTTTATACGCTTCGTGGCTTGCGCGCTCCTTGCTGCGTGCCACGTCCCTGTTCTCTCCCCCGTTCTCTGACCAGAGCATATAAGCACGCAGCTGGTTGGGAAAGCACATGGCTCGTACCAAGCAAACCGCAAGAAAGTCCACCGGTGGTAAGGCACCAAGAAAGCAACTCGCAACCAAGGCAGCCCGCAAGTCTGCTCCAGTCCAGGGTGGTGTCAAGAAGCCTCACAGATACAGACCAGGTACCGTCGCCTTGCGTGAAATCAGAAGATACCAAAAGTCGACTGAACTCTTGATCCGCAAGCTGCCCTTCCAGCGTCTTGTGAGAGAAATTGCACAGGACTTCAAGACCGATCTGCGTTTCCAGTCTTCTGCCATTGGTGCGCTGCAGGAAGCCTCCGAGGCCTACCTTGTCGGTCTCTTTGAAGACACCAACTTGGCTGCCATCCACGCCAAGCGTGTCACCATCCAGCCAAAGGACATCCAGTTGGCCACTCGTCTCAGAGGTGAGCGTTCTTAAATGCTTCCTTGTCTATAAACAGTTGATCCACTCTATCCTCTACTTTTCATCTGACAAGTCTTTATTAGTAAAGCTGCAATTCGCCAGAAACTTGATTGATAAGATCAACCGGTGCAGGTCCGATAGCAAGCACCGTTCTTGAATTAGGTGGAATCTGAGTTCTACCAGCATCACGCACGCAATACGCAACCAACTTCAACTCCTTTGCCTTGTGCTGCATCTTCACCATCGTCTCTTCATCGGGACATTTCAATGTGATCTTGGCACATCCATTGTCATCCCAGTGATCAACATAGCCGCGGGTGATTGGTTCCTTTTGCGATTCTTGGTAAGCACCAAGGCAAGCATGACAGCATTGTGCAGCCACTTTGCCTTTGGTCATTGGTAAGTCGGTGCGAACCAAAAGAACCATTTTCATGTCAGTGTCTTTTGGAGGCTTGATGGCATTGCGCAAGGTCTTCTTTTCATTCTCATTCCCTTGCCTGTTGATCTCAAAGCCAGTGAGGAAGCCTAAAAAGTACAGCACCGCAGCGACGAGCAAGTGCCAAATTTCAATTTTAAAGTCCATCGGAAAGTGCAATTTATTTGTTGATGACTTCTCCCTTGATCTGTGCATCGCTTGGGACGACTGCTCCACCAGCTACTTCACAATCCTTGAGATTGGCTTTGGTTTCAATCTTGGCTCTGTGACAGACAATCACATTTTCTAGTTTAGCACTTGCATGAGATCATGTACCCATCTTCAATTGTGCAATAGTCCATAATAATCGAGTTAGTCATCTTGACGTTCTTGCCAATGACACAGTGGTTGCCAATAATCGTCTTTTTCACAGAACAACGCTCATCAATCGTTGTGCCTTCTCCAACCATTGAATCTTGTCCCACTTGTGTCTTTGGCTCGACTGTGCTGGTTTGTGAAATTCTGTCTTGATCAGAGAGTGATTTGACAATCCATCTGTTGACTTCTGCGTAATTCGCAATCGTATTCAGTCTGGCACTGAAACCATCCTTGTGAACGATGCCAAGACAGACGAGCTCTTGCGAATGAGAGCCACTGGTGGACATCATCCTGGCTTTCAAGAGTGGATCCTGATTCACAACTAGTTTCAAGCCATGTACATTTGTCAACACCATCCTTTTTGCAAAGATCCACCTTGTGCTGATACTGCAACAGTGCTGGTACCAAATCCTGTCTGATACTGTGCCAGTGCTTCTGCTTGATCAAATGATCCATAATCCATCGCTTGAACACATACACGTGTGAATCTCTTAGTTGGGTGTAAAATGACACTTGTGGAAACTTGCGAAACAGAGACACTTGCACATCCAAATCATCTGTCTTTGTTCGCACTTTCATCATCGCTAGTCTGCCCTCCTTTTCATCCAGTGCAATAAATTCACGATCTTGCTGTTCCTTTTGAGGCACTTCCAGTCTCGTATCGTCATACAACAAGCAAGTGGCAGTTGCATTTCTAGCAATGTGAGTGTGTAGCAAAGAATTTGGCTTCATCTCTGTCATGAAATCACACGGCATGACAATAAAATCAGTAGTGATAAAGTGCTTGCACAGTCTCAATGCCTCACATGATGTGCAATCGTCTGGAACATCCACTAGCTTGATGTTTGCTGTTGGTGTTTGGTAAACCTTGAACAAATAGTCCTCCAGCTTTGTGCGGTTGCTCTGGCTGCAGCAAATAATGATATCCGTCACTGGTGCTTCTTGCAGCCATTGCAGTGCGTAGTAGATCATTGGTTTGTTTGCGACTGGTAGCAGTGCTTTTGGTGCATTCTTGTCCTCTGTGAGTGGGTACAGCTTCTTTCCATAGCCTGCCAGGAGCACTGCCTGTTGTTATATCATGTACTTGAAATTCAAGTGGGAACGTTTGGTTTTCAAACAACATCTCGGAAAGAATAATCTGAAGAAAATAATCTGTGCAACAGATCTCCATCCTTACAAAAACATCATCCATGGATCCAAAAGAAAGAGGATTGAGAGAAAACAAAAAGGTTTGCGGGCAGCCAGAATCGAACTGACGCCATTTCGGCCACAACGAAGCGTACTGCCACTATACTATGCCCGCGTTGGAAATGGGATCAATCAGTTTATTAGATTCCTAAACTGCATGCCATTTTACCATTTCGCTATTTTCTTGTTTTAGATTGAAGTGTGGTCTCTAATTGACTTTATCTTTCTGAGGCAGTGCAGGAAACTGATGCACCAACGGGCTCGAATCATCATTCATCTGCACATACTTGCGATCCAACTCAATCACACGCTCTGAATCATATCTCCTCAATGGCTGTTTGTGAACGCGTTGTGTTGGATTGAGTGGCAGGAGAGGCTTTTTGGAGAAGATGTCTTCGAGTTGTGTTCTAAGTTTCTTGTAGTGAATCTGTTTCCAGTTGAGAGAGTCGCCATAGTTGAGTGGCATGTCTGGATTGTCCTTGATGGGAAGGATTTCGTAGGACCAGAGCAAGCGACTGAGGACCATGTTGGCATTTCTGAGATCTTTTTCCATGTTGTAAATCGTCTTTTCATAGGTTGCAAGATGAACTGGAATCTGACGCGTCGAGCCATCTTCCATTTGAACACTCTCCGTCTCGTCGTTGTGCTGCTTTGTGGGTTGCAAGTGCCGTTTGCTTGCTTCTACGATATCTACAGTTTTGAGAAACTTGTCCTTTGCAAAGACCACTTTGTCCAACGCGTGGAGTATCATGATTTCAACTACTGCTGTCACTTGTAGTACCTCCAGCTTGTTTGGAAGTCAGTCCATGAGTGAAATTCGCCACATTGAAAGTTTTCATTTTTGATGCTGAAATCGGCAAAGTTGTTGGTGAAAACAGTTCAGCACAGTGAAAGAACAGTGCCCCCGCTGTTAAAACATGGATTGGACAGATATCTGTTTCAAAAAGGAGCTCATCTGTTGACAAACGACGACTACAAATTGTTGCCAAAGGATTTCAAGCACTTGCCAAAAGTAAGTGATTTCAGACTGTCCAGTTTGTCAGAGTACAAGTCAGCTTCCAAGGACATGGCACTCTTGGATCAAGCTGTGCTGCAAGGCTACAAATTTTGTTCGTCAACATCATCAATGACCAGTCTGATGACCAAGATGTATTACTTGGTTTCTGGTATGAGAAAGATCAGCAAAGACAGGATACCAGAGTCATTCAAGTCTCTGACCAACGAATTCACTGCATTTTCAAAGGGACCAGTGTATTGCATCCTGAAGCACTACAATGGGACGTATGCCATAGATAAGCCTTCAGAGGAGGAAAAGATTATTCTGATGGACATGGGCAAGCTGTTGGAGAAGCTCCTGACAACCGATCCACAAGATTTTGAGCAATACAAACTCTCGAGTACAAGTGTGCCACAGGATGGACCAGAAGCGTATCACTATGCTCAGATTGGCAACTTTCTGTTAAGAGCACAGTTGGACTGCTACCATCCAGATTTGCCAAAGAAAACGTTTGATCTCAAGACAAGAGCAACGCATCCCATCAGAATGGATGTCATGCACTATGAAGAGCATGTGGGATACAAGATCAAGCAACAGACTGGCAAGTGGTTTTCGTTTGAGAGAGAATACTATGACTTGTTGCGATCTGGTCTCCTCAAGTACAAGTACTCCAATTGATAATAGCTTCCAAGCACGTATTGGCAACATGGATGGTGTGCTACTATGCTACCATAATCTAGAAACCATTTTTGGATTCGAATACGTGTCGTTGGAAAAGATGGATCAAGATCTGTTTACAAGCACACTCTTCGCAGAACATTCCTTCCAATTGTCTTGTCAGTTGCTCGAAAAGACATTTGAACACGTTATTCAAAACCATCCAACACGAGACATTCACATTTTGTTTGCACAGACCTTGAACAACCATCTGCACTTGTTTGTGTCTGAGAGACCCTTTGAAGGTGAGATCAGTCCATCTGATATTGAACAGTATGAAATCAAAATCAAATCCAAAGTCAATGGCAATGTCGTACAGCAACCCATGATCGAATCAGAACAAGATGAATGGATGTTGGAGTATTCGATTGAGCAAATTGACTTGGATCATGAGCGCTTGCAGAGAACACTGTCAAATGTGGTCTTTCGATCACAAACACGCATGAGGAACACGAGATACATGAAACAGATGAAGAAAGAGTTGGAATACTAGCTGTTTTTAATGCGCCATTAAACAGACTGTGGCTTATTCTTCGTCTTCGACTGGGAACCTAAAATCAACGAGGGTACTTGAACTCAAAGTAGTCTGGATCAAAGTGATGCACACGGACATAACCATCCTCTCCACCAGATGCATAGCCAGTGCCAAGTGGATGGAAGGCGATGGTGTTGATTGGACCGAAATGTCCCTTGACACGACCAATCTCATCTTCAAACGCAAGATGGAAGAAGCGGGCTTCAAACTTTCCTTGACGGGCAGCAGTTGTTGTCACGGACATGGCATCCTGACCACCACCGAGGACAATGTGTGGACGAATAGGTGAAATGGCAGCAGCATTCACTGGACGTTCAGTCACAAACTTGCGAAAGACTGACAAGTTTTCAGAGTCGTAAACGAGTGCAGTGTGATCTTTTGACGCAGAGATGAAGAATCCCTTGTCCTTGTTGAACTGGATATCTGTAATTTGAGCAGTCTGTTCCTTTGTAGTGTGCAAGGCAGTGCCGGTCTTGGCATCCCAAACAGTGATCGTGCCATCTTCGTGCCCTGTGATGATTGTCTTGTTCAAGAGTCCCCAGACAGCAGTCGTGACTTTGTTGGTTGGCACGACAATTGTCTTCAATACTTTTTCGGTCTGCTTTGTTGGATCTTGTTCAATCTGCACAATGTGAATCGTGCACTTTTCACCCATGACAGCATCTGTCACAAACAAAGCCATCTTGTCTCCTTCTGCAAAAGCGACACATCTGACAGCTGTCTTGGTGTGCCACACAAACAATTGTTTTCCGTTCTCAACACTCCACATTCTGCATGAACTGTCTGCACTGGCTGTCAAGAGTCTCAGAGAGTCATGAGACACATCCAAATCCCAAATGGTACCATTGTGTCCACTAAAGGTGCCCAATCGTTCGCCATTATGCGAGTACCAAACACATGGCTGGTTGTCCTTTGAAACCGAGAACAAGAGATCGCCTTCTCTGTTGTACTTGATTTTAGTAAGTGCTCTAGTGTGTCCTGCCAAAAGGATTGGTTTCATTTCTCTAGAAAACTTTTTCTGACACGATGATTGACAACTTGGTGGCAGGAGCTGTTGCTGGAACGACTGTGGATTTCTTGCTCTTTCCGTTAGACACACTCAAAACAAGACTGCAGTCCAAGCAGGGATTCCAGAGCGCAGGTGGATTCACGAACATCTACAGAGGATTGTCAAGTTGCATTGCTGGATCAGCTCCTTCTGCCAGCATGTTCTTTGTCACATACGAGTACTTCAAGACATCTGATGATCCCTTGAATCACATGTGGGCAGCCTCACTTGGAGAAATGATGGCTTGTCTTGTTCGAGTGCCAACTGAAATCGTCAAACAGAGGATGCAAGTTGGAATGCATTCAAGTGTCAAATCTACGCTATCCAACATCCTGAAGCAAGACGGCTTCTTTGGATTGTATCGTGGCTATCTCATGACTGTCTTTCGTGAAATTCCATTTTCAAGCATTCAGTTTCCACTGTATGAGCGATTGAAACTGAATCTCAAGATCCATCTCAATCGTGAGATCAGATCTTATGAAGCTGGTTGCTGTGGAGCGATTGCTGGTGCAACTGCTGCTGCCCTCACAACACCACTGGATGTCATCAAGACCAGATTGATGCTTTCGAGCAAAGTACCCTGTTTGATGATAGTCTGATCAACAAGCATCCATTTTGAGGATTGTCAAGAATATTTATGCAACAAAAGGAGCAAAGGGATTCTTTAGTGGCATCGGACCCCGTGTGATGTGGATTTCTATTGGTGGATCTATCTTTTTAGGAACTTATGAAGGTGTCAAATCCTTCTTTTGACACACTAGAACGACATTTTCCAAACTCGTGTCCTGTGAACAATAATAGTACAGATGTGCATCATAGCCTTGGTTTCTGAGTGCCAGGACACGTCCATGATCCAGAATGCGTTTGCATCTGAGACCAAATCTCTGCATTTCCTCTTTTTGTAACCCAGACCAGTGTTCTTGTGTGCGTTCCATGCCACTGACACCCCAAGTGCTGCATTGTCTCAGAAAATGAAATTGTTCTTCATCAATCTCACATTCTTCAAGAAACCCATGGTTGATGTAGGATCCAAAGGTCACTTTGCCATGACAACACAATGCAATCACCAATCCCTTGCATTTCTGGTAATTGAGGGCACATCTGAGTGTCAAATCAGTCGCACATCCACACAAATGCTTGGAATAACCAACAATGTCATCTTGTGTCAACAGATTCAAGTCCAAATCTTTGATGTCGATGATCAAGAGTTCGTAAGAGTCTCGTTTAAGTTCTTTGCTGATACGCATCTTGACCTTTTCTCTGTCAATCAGAATATAGTGATGGTTTGGACTGGCTTTGTGCAGATATTTTGACATTTCACCTGCTCCTGCACCAAACTCGATCATTGTGTGCTGAGTGTCCAGAAACCCACAGGATTGAATGTGTCCAATGAGAGATGCTTGTTGCAGACTATGTTTGCCATCATGTGACTCTAGCAATCGCTCTTTCATGACTGGATGATCCAAAATTCTTGATTCGATCTTCATCTGCAGTGTATTCCACAATCGGTTGATCTTTTGATAGAATGCAGAGAAATTGTCTTGATTCAACTCAATCTGGATGGGTTTTGACTCTGATCCAACATTCACGTCTTTTGAGTAACATTTTGGCAGAATAGGTTTAAAAGTGCATGTTTCCAAGTGTTTCTGATATTTTGAGACTGGGATAGAGTGTCCTTTGTTGTACGGGCACTGTTTCTTTTCTTCTCCGTTGAGTGTTGGCATGTGGAGTCCACAGTAGGGATAGCCCTGTTTAGGTTCGAGTGGACAGTATCTTGACTTTTTCTTGACCCAGAATTGGCACTTCATCCAAAAGGAAAGAAAATCTCGCATTCTTTGACTTTACACTGCAAACGACGGACAAGTTGTACAACATTGCAGATCGAATGGTCAAAGTGTACGTCCTTGCGGACACAGCCACCAGCGAACAGATGAGTCAGATAGTCTAGAGAGACCCAATGTGAGTGAGTGTACCGACTGCTCACACAGGCAACACATCCAGTGCTTGGTGCATTGCAGCCACAATGTGTAGTTTGGACAAACAAAGGAACCTCAATCTCTTTCAGAGTCAGGACGTGTCAACTGCAATGCTGTCCAATATCATTCATTTATGATACTCAACGCTGTAATGTTGTCCAATATTGTCAGGCCTGTGCAGTGAATGTCAGGCATCTGGAGCGACCGTTGGGTAAAAGACTGGGTGGAATCTGTCAAATGTCATTTCCAACAGAGACAGACTCGTCAAGTATGTCATGTTTTCTCTGGCAGCCTCTTTCATCTTGTCCATACTCGATCGAATGGGATTCAGAAACCTGATTTGAAGTCCCAGCAGATGGTTTGGCTCATTCAGATAGCAATTGCCTCTGAGCATGAGATATCCCAGTAGATTCATGACAGAATGCATGAAATTGGCTCTGTCAAAGAATAAATCTGGATCATTCAGTGTCAGAGTCTTGAATTGGACGTCGTTCTTGTATAATGTTGACTTTAGATCAAACAGGAGATCAAATACTGTTTCTCTGAGCATCTCTAGACTAAACCATGGATTTCTGTTGATTTCAAGCCTCAAGAGATCAATGGAGCGCATCTGTGCTGGTTCTAGACCAGATACAAGCATCTCGTTGATCACATGGAATCTCAATCGATTCGAGTACAATTCAAAGAAACGAGTGAAGAGTGCATTGGCTGTTTTAGACAATTGTTGGCTAGGTGCAGTCAGAATCACTTGAATCCATCTCTCCAAGAGATCCTCAATGTCCTCTTGCTCCAGAGATTGGTCTGGAAATTGCATGACTAGCCAGGACATCAGAGACAAGTGACTGTCAAGTAGCAGTGGATCTTTGAGTAGCACCGGCACAGATTGATGTAGGATCCAATGCCTGTCAAGTGGAGAGGGAATCCAATCTGGTCTGAGTCCATAGATGGCAGCCATTTCTGGATCTCTCTCCAGATGACAGTCTAACCTCTTCAACAGATGCGATCCAGATCCCAATGCAAGGTATTTCAGACACACATGTCTCAAATCCAGTCCATTGTCCAATGCATGCTCCAAGATTAAGACACTCTCTTTCATTCTCAAGAGTTCAGGTCTCAGAAGCCACTTTTCAAGCATCCTCTCCACTTCCTGTCTCCATTTAGGTTGCTGCTGTGAAATCAAGAGTCTGAGGTACAACAATGTGTTTGGTTGGCAAGTGTCCTCCTGTTCTAGGTAGTCTAATGCAAACAGAGTCGTTTCTTTGTCTCTTTCCATCTCATCCACATACTTGAATCCCTCCAACAAGTCTGTAAACCCACCAAGACTTTCCATGCAAGTTTACACGTTCTACTGCAAAGAAAACACTCCAGCGTTTGGTAGATTTCAGCAACTCAGACTCTTACATCATCCCAATCTGTGTCAGTACCTGGATTTGTCACGCAGAGATCTCAAACTCTATTTGGTGCAGGAATTGTATCCAGACATCACTGGACTAGACTGGATTGGTCAGTTGTGTGACAGTGTCTGTTATCTGTTGGAGCATGGGGTGATTCCTGTCTTGAAAGCATCAGATCTCAAAATGTCAAATGGACAGTTGAAAATCATGAACTGGGGAATGTATTATCTGACTAGAAATCAGTTGCATCTGGTTGGAGACTACAGATTTTACAGTCCTGAGCTCATTTCAAGTGCTGATAGTAACTATCCAGTGTGGATGATTGGAATGTTGATCTTGCACCATGTCAAGCCATGGGAGGGAGAGCTAGATCTCACAAGTCACTTATCAGACACAGATCCAGATTTAAGAGATTTCATACAATACTGCTTGCAGCCATTGGACAAGAGACCCAGCATCTATCAACTATTCACACATCCTTATCTAAAAGGGTTTGAGAGACCTCATCTGTACTGCAAGATCCCAAAACCACTCAAACTGGACAAAACAATCACTGCTGACGAATGGTTCTATTACTGGAGACTCTCGAATGACTTGGAAGCGATTGTCAACCAGCGGCACTTGGAACCCATCATCACCAATATCCATCCAAGATCTGTTGAGATTCTCAAGGAACACAACCAGTCATTGATACCACTGCCAATGGACAAGACACTTCAGATCATTGAGCCATTTCTACAAGATCCAAACGCAAATGGTCCCATCTACAACGATCAATGGAAGTATGTCTTCAAGTGGACAAGAGACAAACTATATAGTGTCTGGGACAACAGCAAACCACAAATGACAAGCAGTCTCACAAAAGAACGAGACATTCGATACCAATTCAAACGCATTCAAAAGTTCAAGCATCTCTTGTTCTCATTTCCACACTCTTATGGACAGCTCAAGATTGAGTCTGTGTTGGATATTCCACCTGTATCTGGATTCATGGTAGTTTGTGCGTGGACAAGTCTGGGCCTGTCTTCTCAATGTCAGAGGAGACCCAAAGATCTTTTACGACATGTATGACAAGGAATCGCCACATGAAATTGATAAGCAAGTCTGATGGTTGATTGTAGTTGGAGATGGACATTCCAAGGTGTCATCAGTACCATCCACTCTTGAGCTCTGATCTGGGACACCAGAAACTCAAACGTGTGCTCAAAGCTTGGGTCAGAGCTGAGACTGGCAAGCTTGTGTATTGGCAGGGACTTGATTCTCTGTGTGCACCGTTTGTGTCTTTGAATTTCAACAACGAAGTCTTTAATTTGATCGTAGGCACTTGCATTTTGCTCCATGCAGCAGTTTATCAACCACTTTTGTCCTGGATTCTTTGTTGCTGACAATTCATTCGTCATGAGAGAGTACGTGCTCGTGTTTCGGTACATCTTGTCGTTTCATGATCCAGAACTTGCTTCTTTCTTGTATCACATTGGACTGGGACCTGAATTGTATGCCATCAGTTGGTTCATGACTTTCTTTGCACACATCTTTCCACTGGACAAGATTTACATCCTATGGGATCACTTTTTGACTGGTGCACCGTATCTGTTTTTGTATTTGGGTGTTGCCATTCTGCAGCAGTTGCGTGAACAATTGCTACAATCAGATTTCTCAACTGTCTCTTGATTGATCCTAGGCCATGCTCGTGTTTTCAGACTTGCCAGAGATCCATGTAGAACGTGCGATTGGTGAGTGTATTCACATGGCCAAGATCACACCGCCGTCATTGCTCTTGAAACTCAACCAGATTGATCAACTGTTGTCAAATCAGAGCCCAGAGTCTGTCAAGCGATTCTCATTCCTCTCTACAAAAACAGGCATCATTGGATCCATAGAAATGCAAGATTACGAGCAGATGAAGGACATGACACTCGTCATTGATGTTCGAGACCAAGAAACGTTCAAACTTGGTCACTTGTATGGATCTGTGCTGTTGCAGAGTGACAAGCAACAGACGATTCCATTTGGACTCAAGATCATGCTCTCCAGAGTCAGATACACTCTCGTCTTGGTGTCTGAACAGGCAGAAAAGGTGCTGTCTCTGATCCTAGTTTGCCACTGTCCTTGTCAAAGAGAAGCAGGCTTATGTAGCACTCTTGGACTGTACAGAAATGCAGTGTACCTGTCAACCAGTTCCGATTGGTGTTGGAAGTCAGGGATTGTTCCGTTGTTCCCTTGCAGAGCTGTCTCAACAGTAGGCATCTCTCATTGTCTCAGCAGTAAACATCTGTCTCAGTTGTAATTCACAGCTGTCAGTCTCGGAGTCTGTGGAGATCGACTGGTTGTGGAGATCAACCTCTTTGATGCACAGACACCAGCTGGACCCTATTGCTTCCATGATCCTCTCTTCTTACAAACACCACTTTAAGAAACCCTTTTGCAACTCTGTCCATGAACTCTGGAACAGTCCAGTTCCTGTCTTGGCACACAATGGAATTCCATCACAGACACATGATCCCAAGTTCATTTATTGCAACCAATCTGCTCTGGATCTGTTTCAGTACTCTTTGGATGAGTTTATTGGTTTGCCATCGCGTTTGTCCGCACCTTCAGACCAACAACTGGCAAGAGCACGTTTTCTGAAGAATGCTGTTCAGAATGGATATGAGACTGGATACAGAGGCATCAGAGTCAGAAAGGACGGATCCAAGTTTGAGATCTTGGACTGCACACTCTTTTCACTCTTACAACCAGAAATTATTGGACAAGTGGCGTTTATCTTCAAACACCAGTGATCTTTTGCTTGGCTATCTCTGCCAGTTCTTTTTGTCGCTGGATGTTGTCTTGATCTGCAATGCGATCTTTCCAGGTGGATTTGCGGAGTAAAATCGGTCGATGTCCAACGTATTTGCCATTCATTTCTCTCATGGCTTTGATGTAATCTTCTTCTTTTCCAAACGAAATGAATCCGTATCCTTTTGTCTTGCCAGTTCTCTTGTCAGAGACAACATGTGTCTGTAACAAGCTTGGATAATGCTTGAAATAGCGAAAGAGGACGTCTCCTGTGACATCTGTGCCTAGATTACCACAAAACAGTCTAAAATCATCTCACATCAACTATAGTACCTGAACTCCACTGTGTTAGTGTCTTGTCTTCCCACACTTTGCCACCAGCACCACGCATTGCCACTGATTTGTCCTTTGTCCGTGTAGGTGGATAGTTTCGCTTTGCCACTTGTGTATTAATGATAGGTTCTTCATATTCTGCTACTGGTTTTGTCTTTTTGGGGACGTAGCCGTCTGGATAGGGAATTGAGTTCAGATCTTGTGTTGTGCGTTCTTTGTGTGTTTGTTTGAATTGAGGGCCTATGCTAGCTACTGGAACACTTGAAATGACCGTTGTCTGCTGCAGTTGTTGTACTTGTGGTGGTACTTGCACTGCTTTCACCGACTCTGTCTCTGTTGGCTCCTCGGTGGGTACATACTCCTCGTAGTAGTGTGCATGTGGAATGTACAAATTCCCATCATCATCATACTGCACCCTGTAGAGTGCGTTGGGATCCAACTCTTCGCTCATGCTTTCAGGAGAAGAACAAAAGACGGTGATCGCACATGATCTGTTGCAACTATGTAGACCTAGACTGATTGAAATCCTACACTCTCAGTCCCCAAAAGAGAGTCTCTTGGTGAACATGGTCGATTTGAATCTCATCAACAATTATCACGATTTCAGGATAATCAATCAGCCTGGATACCTGGATATCATGGATCAAGCAGTCATAGAGTGTCTGGAAATGCTGCAATTGGAACATGGCGGCAGTGTCAAACCAGTCCGAACAAGAATCGAACACATTCCACATTGTCATCTGAAACTCAACCGAGTGCCTAAATGTGATCATCTGAACAGCTTAATTGTGTTTTCTGGAGTTGTCATTCGTACTGGCATGGTACAACTCTTGAACCAATCATCGTCATGGGAATGCTTGCTCTGTCAGCGAATCAACACCCTTCCCACAAGGATGGAGTTTCATCACAAGCCAGAGAAGCCTAGCAAGTGTTGGATGGATGGATGCAAGTCAAACAAATTCAAACCCATCGAGACTGAACAAGCACCAAGGGATTATCAAGAGATTAGAGTGCAAGAACGCATGTCTGGGTTGGAAATGGGCACTGTGCCACAATCCATCACTGTAATTTTGGAAGATGATTTGGTGGATCTTGTCAAATCTGGCGATGATGTTCACATTACGTTTATAGATTGAATGTAGTGGCATAGTACAAGCGAGAACAAGAAACCTCAAACAAGGACAGCGGTGTGAGTTGGAACTGGTGATTGTCGGAAATTACATCAAAATCAACAATCAGCAGTTTTCAGTCGTCAAGGATCTGAGACAAGAGTTTTTGGATTTCTGGAGTCGGTTCAAGGATGAACCCATCAGAGGCAGGGACAGGATCATCAAATCCTTTTGTCCGCAAGTCAAAGCAATGGCACTTGTGAAATTGGCAGTGATGTTGATTTTGATTGGTGGTGTGCAACGGAGACAGGGACATACAGTGCGTGGTGATGCACATTTACTGCTGGTAGGTGATCCAGGCACAGCCAAATCTCAGTTTCTCAGATTTGCGTGCCAAGTCTGTCCTAGATCCATTCTCACGACTGGCATTGGCACAACCACTGCTGGTCTCACGTGTACAGCCATCAAAGACCAAGGAGAGTGGCAATTGGAGGCTGGTGCACTCGTTCTTGCAGACAGAGGCATTTGTTGCATTGATGAATTCAGTTCCATTCGAGAGCAAGACAAGACATCCATTCATGAAGCCATGGAACAGCAATCTATCTCAGTTGCCAAAGTAAGAGTGTTGATGGTAGGCTGGATTGGTGTGCAAGTTGAACACGCGATGTGCTATTCTGGCAGCAACGAATCCAAAAGGCAAGTATGATGAAGAACAAGGCTTGGAAATTAATATTGCACTGGCATCACCTTTGTTGTCTCGTTTTGATCTGATCTTGATCCTTGTGGATGCACAGAACAAAGATTGGGATGAGATGGTGTCCAGTTACATTCTCGATCAACAAGTAACACCGCAGCAGCTTGATGTATGGGATATCCCGACTTTGCAAGCTTATATTCAGTTTTGCAAGACTTTTGAGCCAGACATGTCACCAGAAGCTGAAAAAGTGCTCAAAACGTATTATCAGCAGCAGAGACTCAAGGATCTGAGAAACCAAGCAAGAACCACCATCAGACTCTTGGAGAGTCTTGTGAGATTGTCACAGGCACATGCGCGGTTGATGCTTCGTGAAATTGTGACAGTACAGGATGCACTAGCAGCAGTGCAACTCATGGAAACATCCACGTTTACTGGTAGCTTTGATGGAGTGGAGTCTGCGTTGTATTCGGACTTTTCAAAAACACCGGATCTTGACCAGAACAGAAAAGATCTTGGTCTGTTGGAGAGTATGCAGCTAGAATCACTCCACATTCCTTATAGACCAGTGGAACACAAGAGTCAGGAACATGTCATTTTGCCATCTCCCCAAAAGAGCTTGCTCTCCATCTCACAGCAATTCTCACAACCACCATCACAAGCACTTTCTAGCTTCCGATCGCCCTCTTTTGAGATGAACAACACGGTTTTGCCCTCGATTGATGGAACACCAGGTACTTGGGTTGAATGTAGGTGCTTGATGATATTTTCTTTGACTTGATACTTGAAATAGCATTTGAACAACATAAATCAGCCAAACAGAAGCTCCATGACTGCTTTCGATGCAACACAAAGTGTTACATTCTTGAAAAGCAGGGAGACATTTATGGAAATACCAAGAATCCGATGGAGAAGATTCAATGCCCACATTGCCAGAACTACATTGCTTCCTCCAGGACAGCGTCACATCTTGAAAAGTGTTTGGGAATGGGTCGACGGAAGAGGAGATATGCTGGATCTGATACTTCTGATGATGAACGCAAGCGGAACTTTGCTTATTCTCCAGACCTTGAGTGAATGCAGATCGTTGTGAGGAAGCAAGATGAGGAAATAGAGCTACTGAAGCAGTTGGACAAGATACCTAAACTCGAACCTCTCATGAGAGACTCTTTTTTCCAGTTTCAACCGCTGTTTGTTGAGATGGACCACCAACACTTGTACAGTCTCCTCTCGCGACTGAAATTGCATCTCCACAACCATGCAAGACTCTTGACAAAGCAGCAGCGAGGGTTGATGCGCAAGATGTCCCTATTGAACGATCATTGTCTCAAGTTGAAGAACTCTTGCTCAGCACACTCTCAAACCTGGCTCAATCTCAAGAACGGACTAGAGGGATTGGTGTTTGACGACTACTTTGAGTGTCAACGCAGACTTGCCAAGATTGGAGAACGAATTCAAAAGATTGCGTTAGATCTGCCACCAGAAGCACAGCCAAAAGCGTTGGAGAAGCGATTTCCCCTGTTGCATAAATTCCTGTCCTGACTCTTCAGACTCCCACACAAGCTTTTCAATAGACGCTTTCCCAGATGCGCAAATTTGTGGATTTGTTTTGGGGGACACCAGATGACCCACTCTTGGGTGTCCAAAAGCTACACAAACACATGGAACAATGCATTGCACAGTCAGAAGAACTCGCTTACCACATCAAATCACGGTACTATCTGGATGAGAACTATGGACGCAAACTGACTGAACTGAGTGAGTATTCAAGAGACTTTGGAAAGGAAATGTCAACGCTTGGTGTGGTGTATGAATCTTACCGTCAAGTCTTTTGTCTGACACCAGGAACTCAAAGTGTTGGGTCAAACGCATTTGAAGATGGCACAATCCAATCTGGAGATTGTCCAGCCATTGGTCAAGTTTGCTGAAACTTGCAAGCGACAAATGGTTCCAAAGATGGAGCAGATGGAGCAACTTGTGAAGCAATATCTCAAACTCAAGCAAGAGACTTTAAAAGTGGAGCAACTTTATATCTCAAAGACAGAAAAGGCACAATCAGAACAACGAGAACACAAAAACTCACCACTCGGTCAGATTCCGATCATGGATGTCATGGCACAGATTGGTCCTAAAACCATGACGATCCAAGAGTTGAACCAGTTGCTCAAATCCATGCAGCAGAACGTACCACTGGATGTAGGATGTTTGATCTTAGAACGTGTCAACGCTCTTGGGAGTCTGGAAAGACTGTCAAAAGGGATGCGATCTCATGTCTGAGCTTGAAAAGCACAATTACACCCAGCAAGAGTCTGAATCCATGCTCTCAGATTTGGTCAGACATCAGTTTCTCAAACCAGTCTCTGGCAGAGTGGGATCTTACACACTCTCCAACCAGAGTTACCAGTGGGTCAAGTACGCACTCGAATCTTCAGATGAACCAGCACATGTCCGAACGTGGCGTGAAGTAGACAGACACGAATTTGATCTCAGAAGGAGCATGATTGCTTGTGAATCTGTGCGATTGAAGCTTGAAATGTCCATGACAGAGTACATGCAACTGAGTCAGTCGTTGCTGAAAGAACATGTGTCTCTTGTCAAGGATTCCATTGCTAAAGCAGTCAAGAACGAAGCATTGCCTGCTTTGGTAGCAAAAGAGATTGAAAAGCAAATGACACCATTCTTGGAAGCACTCAATCCAACAAGAGAGCTGCAAGGAGTTTTGGAGCGAGACAAGACTGGTCTCAAGCACATTCCTACCATGGCTTGCAGGACAGGACAAGGGTACCTAGATACATTTGGAGCACCATTGGATGACATTCCAAAAGACAAACATCACATTCCACCATTTGTTCGCAAGTGTCTCTCTTACTTGAACACAGTCTATGGTAATCAAAAGGATGCACATCTGGATGCTTGGTTTCCCATTTCAAACTAGGATCGAGCCATCTGGACATATTCAAGCCGTTCACAGTCTCAGAAAACTCTTGAACAATGGCAAAGCCAGCCGAAAAGCATTGAGAAAGTATCCACCAGAGACATTGGTAGCAGTCTTGAAACTCTATCTCTTGGAATTGCCAATCTCTGTGTGCAGGTTTTGGAATTGAAGCTAGCGATGAAGTCTATGAGCCATTGAAGCTCTTGTATCTCTCCAAGACTGAAGATCTGCCACAGATGAGACTGAGTTCACTCCGTAGTCTGTTGGCAACACTGTCTACCTGTCACTTTGCGACATTGTACTTTTTTGTCCAGTATTGGAGCACACTGACATCTGGACTGCCAGAGCAAGATCCACGCATAGGAGAACTCGCTAGTGTCCTTGGAACCTTAGTCCTGAGACCTAGACACGAGAGTCACTTGACAGTCCACGACAAGCATCCAGAACGCTTGATCAAAGTAATCTAATTGACACCAGGATCTCTTGTTACACACGAACGACATCCTCTCTCCCTCTTCAATGACACCCTCAACTTCCCAGGAATTTGTGTCCGAAGACTCTGATTCTCTCGATGACGAAGAAGCTTCTACACGTGCCATCTTTCCACAACGCAGACTGTCGAATTCATCCATGTCGATTGCATCTGGAATCACCAAAAAGACAGCAACTTCCTTTAATGTGCCAGAATCTGAAGCATCACATGAATCAGATACAGAAGTGCAATCACAGCACAATACTTGGATTGAAGACAGATATACCTCGACATCGTTTAGATCTGTCATGTCACGTACCTCAGAGAGGCATTCCAACACTGAGCCGAGAGAGAGAAAGGAAGTCATCTTTTTGATTGATGAGTAAAGTTGTTGAGCTGTTTTCTGCTGTGTTGACTATCTCGTAAGATCCGCGGACTATCCATCTCTGGTATGTTGACTTCTGAGTGAAATACCGACAGATTCTCTCTTTGGTCGAAACATATTCGTAAACGATCCAAACACAGGCGACTTTGGCACACTCACAGACTGATTCTCGGCAATGGCAGCCATAGCTTGGTAGAATTGTGCTTGAACGACAATCTTTTTGCGCATAGAGTCCCAGATCTCGTATCCAAGACCAGTAAATACAGTTCCGTATCCCATGATTTTGAAGAAATGGGCAATGTTGTAGTGTGTGTCCATGATTGCTGTTGATCCAAAGCCCATGTGTAGACCACAAGCAATACTAGCAAACGAAGACAGGAAGAGGCAGATTTCAAAGACACTGTTTTCGTAGAAACTCAGAATGCCAGTGCCTTTGGGTGGCATTGGCAGTGCAGAGACACGCATCCCAAGCGGAATGAGCAATAAGACAAAAAACAGTGTCTGTACCAGTTCAGTGGGTCTGGCAATTGTCTGTGATGGATAGATACTATCTGGCAGGACTCTGGAGAGTGTGCCTCTGTAGGCAGCATATGCCAGACAACCAACAATGGCAACAGACCAGAAAAAGGCAAATTTGAGCTTGATAGAGACAGTGTGTGGGTTGTTTCTGACATGCATGCTTCTCGAAAGCAACAGATGGGCCCAAGTCCCAATCAAGAGAACGAATCCAGTGTATAATCTTGAAAGTGTCCAAGTGAAAGGTGTATATCTTGCCAGATCTGGTGTCACAACAAACCTACTATCAACATTGACACCTAAAACTCACAATCACATGGAAAGCATCCAACACAAGCGATCCCAGAAACGCCATCGAAAAGAAGAGAATATAGTCTCTTCTGTACGTATAAAAGTGAATCATGCATCCAATAATGATCCCAGCACACAGATTGGATGAGATCCATTCAAGAATACCGTGATCCAGAATGTCACGAACGCCAAAGTGCAAATCATACGCACAGGATGACATATTCGTCTGTAGTTTGGATTGGCAATAGTGTATGATCTTTTGGTTTCTCTCCATAGACACAAACAGGATCAAGATTGATAATGTGAGTGCAATCCAGAATCCGAATGATAACACAGTCTTTTCTATCCAACTGACAGTCTTTTTCTGATCAGATGGACCCTCATCCTCCAAAACTGTGTGTTCAAAGTTTGCAGTGAGCTTTTGCCTCGTTGATTCTGCCAATTTCTCCACTGCCAGCTTGGAATTGGATGAAATGACTCTGAATGCCTTTCTGATCTCATTGGTGTCAGTGTAAGAAGACATGGTCTGTCTCAAGAGCTGTATAAAGTAAAACACGCAACTCAAGAGTGTCAGGAACCTGTCAGCCATGACTATCTTGGATTCTGTGTCGATGATCCCATAGATGGAAGAGACTAGAAGAGGTACAAATGAAAACAAATGCTCCCAGTCGCCATTTCTGAAAAAGACTGGAAACACGAGTAGCCAACCCAGTGCCATCAGGAACAACACCAGTACAAAGTCCAGATTAGAGTTGATGGATCCATCGTAGAGCATGAGAAAGACACTCTTGACTACGATTTGTTTGATCCAAAGACCAGCACTAAGATACAAGCAGATCCACTTTGCTCTTGATTGGGCGTCTTGATCGACTGCCAGTTGTCTGCTGGACACAAGATACGGCTGTCCAAGTAAAATGACACAGCCAGTGAGGAAATCCACGGATCTGGCAGCGCCATTCACAAACGCAGTGGCAAAGTCCATGAATGGGTAGTGGTAGCTCAAATTCCACACATGCGTGCCATAAAAAGCATCAAACAGTGCATTAATGACAATAGATCCCCACAATGGTACAAACACAATGAATGACAGCTGTTTGGAGAGCATAAACTGCACCACAGACAGCAAGAGGTTCAATACAGCAATAATGATGGTGCTCCAGTTGATCATGACTTCATACATGGAGACACTGATGGCACTGGACAGATCATTGACACAAAATTGGGTGGATGCGTATCCCAACATACTACAGACATTAACAGTGTTTTTTCTACTGGCAAATGACACACCAGAGACTGTGATGATCCATGGAATCATACACAACAGAATGGCAATCAAGACCATAGGCACGAACACAAACCACAATCTGTTGGTGTACCTCTGTCTCTCTGCCTTGTCTTCAATGTGCATGAATGTCATGGTACTGTTTGTCCCAGTATTGGTTGTTTTGGTGCTTGACTTTTTCCGGGTGTGCGTCAATGGCGTCTGTTCTTCTGTCAGATGCCGTTGGCTGGTGTAGATGGTCATGATAGAGAATGAGATGATGAAAGCGAGTGCTGGGAGAGACACAAACAGGTATATCAACAGCAACACTTGTGACTGGCTCTCTGGAATGATACTGGAAGTTTGAGGCACAAAAGTCTTGAGGTCATAGATCACATTGCCGTCTATCCAAGTCGTGTTTTTGAACCAGAGCGACAGATTTGAGGAAATGGACTCATACGATGGCCCGTAGAAAAAGACATCAGTCTGACTTCCATACAGTGACAGCAGCAGAATTCGCTTGCAGTCTGTGGAAAGCGGCTCTAGATAATCAAGCACCAATCGCTCTGGCTGGATGAAATTGCTGCATCTGAAGGCTCTCAGTACATCATCGGTGTTGTTCAAGCAACTTGTCTGAAGCAAGATCTTAGCTGGTGGCGCAACAGCACTATAGAAGGACGTGTTGCTCTCGCAGGGATTCATGGCGGAAACTCGCGTCGCGTTCTTTCTCCAACAAAAAGTGTGAACTGATGTTCAAGCGATTTTTGTCCAGTGCCGAGAGGATCAGGAACATTGGTATTATTGCACACATTGATGCTGGCAAGACAACAACAACAGAGCGCATGCTGTATTATGTTGGGTACACACAACGCATTGGCAATGTGGACGACGGATCGACTGTGACTGATTACCTGAAGACAGAGCGGGAGAGAGGCATTACTATTACATCAGCATGCATTCCATTGGGGTACAGAGACCACCGAATCAATCTCATTGACACACCTGGGCACGTTGACTTTACAATCGAAGTCGAGAGGAGTCTAATGGTTCTAGACGGTGCAGTCACAGTCTTGGATGGTGTTGCTGGCGTGGAGGCACAGACAGAAACAGTGTGGAAGCAATCCAACAGATACAACATTCCACGAGTGTGTTTTGTGAACAAAATGGATAGACAGGGTGCGTCATTTGTGAATACGATTGCTTCCATGCGTCGCTTGACTGGTTGGGGATCTCCCATTCCCATTCAACTGCCACTTTTTAAGGCACAGACACTCACGACCAAAGACAACTCTGGTGGACAGTTGGTGGGTGTGATTGATCTTGTGTCGATGCAGCATCTGGATTTCAGTGAACATCCAACCGGCAGAATCGTCAAACGTGCTCCCATTCCAGAGATTGTCTTGGAACAAGCACAAAAGGCACGAGCAGACATGATTGAGCAACTGGCAGAGCTGGATGACACCATTCTAGAGCATTTTTTGGAATCTGGAGATGCAGCAAGTATTCCAATGGATCTCATCCAAAAAGCACTCAGAAAAACAACGATTGAAGGATCTGCAGTACCAGTACTGTGTGGTGCTGCTTTTAGAAACCTGGGAGTGCAGCCAGTGTTGGTGTTTGAGTTGATTCAAGGATGCCATCTGTGACTATTTGCCACATCCTAACGAGAGACCTTTGCCTGCTCTCAAGAATGACAAGAAGCCACAAAAGAGTCTGTTTGGACTTGCTTTCAAAGTCATTTACGACCATCAACGTGGTCCAATCGTGTTTGTGCGAGTGTATGAGGGTCAACTGCAAGCCAGATCCATGGTCAAAGTTGCCAAGCGAGGCAAGCAAAAGGAGAGAGCCACAAAAGTGATTGAACTGTACGCAGATGACATGGAAGAAATTCCAGCCATCGAAAAGGGAAACATTGGTGCTATCATTGGCACCAAGAACATTTGCACTGGTGATGTCATTGTCAGTCACTCTGACACGAATGAATATGAACTCGCACAATTGACTATTCCACCACCAGTGTTTGTCAGATCTTGCGAAGGCAACGAAAAGGAACTGGAACAAGCATTGCATTACTTGCTTTTAGAAGATCCATCTCTCCACGTGCATTACAACGAAGAAACCGGACAAACACTCATTTCTGGAATGGGAGAACTACATCTTGAAATTGCTGGAGAGAGGCTCAAAGAGACTTACAAAGTCCATTGCAAACTAGGCAAAGTGGAAATCAGTTACAGAGAAACAATCGCATCTGGATCCAACCAAGATATGGACTTTGACAGGACACTGTTGAACAAGAGACTCCAGACCAAGATTCTGATGTCTGTTGAGCCAAAAGAGGGTGAAAATGCGTTCGAGATTGACCAAATCACAGTTGGTGGCAATCCAATTGCACAGCAAAAGCAATTTGCACCTGTAGAAGAGTATGAGCAAGCGATCGAGGAGGCCATCAAAGGAGGATTGTCTCATGGTCCGTTGTTGGGATTCCCGGTGCGTGGCGTCAATGTCAGAGTGAGTGTTGACTTGCAAACACCAGAAACATCCACACCACAGGCAGTGAGAGCAGGTGTGCAGAATTGCTTGCTCCAGATGATCAAGAAAGACCCGATGCTACAAGAACCCATCATGAATCTCAATGTGATGGTGCCACATCAGTTTGTTGGAACAGTGACAAAAGACATGAACGGACAGCGAAGAGGACAAGTGCTGGAGATTGGAGAGTTGGAAGACAGAGCATTGATCCACTGTCGAGCACCATTGGCTGAATTGGTGGGCTATGCATCTGTGTTGCGTGGTATGACACAAGGCACAGGAGAATGGACCATGACACTGGATTCTTATGAACCAGTGCCATCACACAGACAAGAACAAGTCATTCAATCTGTCAGGGGGTACTAAACTACTTTTTTAATGCGGTTCTGATGATCTTGTCGCTGATTTCAATCTTCTTTTTCAAAACTGCAATCTCTTGCTGCATGGATTGGATTTCAGACTGCTTGTCTTCGTACATTTGCTTCCAATCAGTCGCATCCAACATTTCAAAGTCTTCAGATGGACTCTTGGCAACTTTCTCTTGCTGGTATTGCTTGTGGAGCAACTGAGACAGATGCTCAAATGCTTTGGCTTTGTCTGCCTTGGAAGATGCGCTCGTCCACTTGGAATGCGCTTGATCCAACTCTTTGGACTTGATTTGCTGTGTCTTGTAATGATCCAAGAGTGCGAGATCCACTTGTTCCTTTGCAAGTGCTTTTTCTGCTTTCGTGGAAGCATTTGACCAGTTGTCAATCAGATCTTGCACATTCAACCCATTCTGTTTCTGAGCAGGTTGGGCTAGTCTGTCTGCCGGTTGTGTAGACTGTGTCTGTTTCTCTGCCAGTTGCTGACTAGACTGAGTCTCCTTTTCAGAGATGGACTGAATAGCCTGAGTCTCCTTTTCTGAACTTGGCTGTCTGATGTGCAGCAAACGGTCCTGAATCGAAAGACTCTCTCTTCCCTTGGCTTCCAGTTCGTTTACCAAGACAACAGACCACTGGTTCAACAAGTCAATGGCATGGAAGGCAGCAGGATCGTAAACTGGCTTCTTGAGAGACAATTGGTGGATCGTTTCTTTCAACTGCTTCTTTTCCATCTGCAGTGCTTCCAGTTCATCTGCATAAGACACCAAGAGTTCGTTCAATGGTCCAACAGAGTGCGCCTGGTGCTGATACTCTTCAAGGCTCTTGGCACTTTGATCCACCAAGACTTGCATCTCATCGGATTGTGCTTTCAACGCATCCAAAGTAGATTTCAAGCGGTTCTTGGATTCCTCCTCGCCTTTCAGCTTTCTTTCAAGCTCTTGCACTTTCTTTTGCAGTTCATCTGCTCTTTTGGATCCTTGCTTTGCTTTTGACAACTCTTCTTCAGTCTTCTTGTTGGATTGCTCCGAAGCCTTGATCTTGTTAATCAAGTCTTGGTTCTCAGACTCGAGATCTTCCTTGGATTTCAAAATGGATTGCAAATCATGGATCTTTGACTCTAATCGGTTCTGTTCGACGACAGAGTTTCTGGAAGATGTTTGAACGGCATCGAGTTCCATTGACAGTTTGCCAATCTTGGATTGCAACTCCTTGTTGTCTTTTTCGAGACCATGGTGTGCAGCATGACCCAGAGCCAATTGTTTCTCGAGATCCTGGACTTGCAAACGGTATTGTGCCATCTGGACTTGATCTTGAGCGTTCTGTTTGTTCATTTGGGTCATTTCAGTTTGCATCTTTGTCAACCCGTCTTCCAACTGTCTGAGTTTGTGAAGATAGTTGCTGCGTTCATCCTTGAACTGGTGTTCAGTCTTTCTGAACTCTTCTCTGGCTCTTAAAAGGTCAGATTCCACTTTCTTCAAGCTAGAGACAACTTGGTCCTTTTGCAAGAGTTCCTTTTGAGCAGCCAGAAGCTGATTTCTCGTCTGTTCCAGTTCCTGCTTATTTTGGTTGGACATCTGGCCAACAGTCTGTCCGAGCAAGAGATTGGTTTGTTTGAGTTGTTTGATTTCAGTTTCAAATGCTTGCTTTTGATCAAGAGCCTTTTGCAGTTGGAATTCCAGGAAGTTGACAGTTTCCTTTGACACCAGATCTTCAGTCTTTTCGACTGGTTTTTCAACGTGTTTGACAGGCTGTTGAACAGCTGCTTTCTCCACTGGCTTGACAGGCTGTTGAACAGGAGTTTTTTCGACAGGTTTAACAGCAGTCTGAGGAGCTGCTTTCTCAACAGGCTTGACTGGATCTTGCTTCTTTTCTGCCTTTTTCTCCACTGGTTTCTCAGATAGCTTGACAGCAGGCTGTGCAGATGACTTGACAGGAGCGACAACAGGCTGTGCAGATGACTTGACAGGAGCGACAGATGTCTCAGATGACTGGACAGACGTCACTGATGCAACAACAGACTTGTCTTGAACAATCTCTTGAACTTCTTCAGATGCAGCAACGGGTGTCTTGACAGCATCTGATTCACGCTCCTCCTTGGTATCAGATGCATTCGTCTTCGATTCCAACTGATTGACTTTAACCTTGTTCTTGGCCAAACGATGCAACATCACGAGATCATCATCGTTCTCTTCAGTTTCTTTGGTGGATTGGGTTGCCTTGGATAGCAACTGCTCAGCAATCTGATTGGGTTGGACAGATCTTCTCTAACATGAGAACAGAGACCTTTTTCTTCTTTGGTTCCTTTACTTCAACCACTGGCTCAGGTGCTACTTTTCCTTTTGCATTGAGCCAGTATGCACCGAATACGATCAGCAGAATCAGAATCACTGAAATCATCGTAGAGGGAAAAGTGCGGACAGACCGCTCACGAGAAACAATCCAAAAATAAAAACCTGTGATGAGCATTTGGACCATGGATTTGAACGAAAGTGGCTCAATCAAGTTGTTGATGATCTCTGCCAGAGTGTTTGCACCAAGTTTCAACCTCATATCAACTCTAGTACCTTGCAATCTGCATGGGATCCTTTTGCATGCAACGCTGCCACTCCAGACACTGCAATTCCATCGCTGGCACTCTTGTTTCTGGATCACATCTGTTCTTGAGGTACTGGTGTGTGCATTCATGGATCTGATGAGTAATTTCCTGCTGAAATTCAAACTGCTTGATCCTCAGATCATGTTGGATCGTCCATACAACCACAACTGCTCCGTAAATCAGTAATCCAACGCATACAGCAAACGAACACAGCTGCAGGTACTTGAGAAACTGAAAGTGTCTGGGTTCTGGCTCATTCTTCCACAGTTTCTTCCTCTTTCTGGGATATTCGTATTCATCACACTCGACCACTCTACTCTCCTGCTCTGTTGCTTTCTTTTCCAATGGTCCAACGACTCTCTTGTTCAATGATGCAGCATCTTTCTTGACCAATTGTTGCTTGGCCATCTTCTCGACAGTGTTCTGGATGCTCGAGTACTTTTGAAATGCAGCCATCCATGGCTTGGATTCATCCGGTTCTATCGACTGTGCCATCTGAAAGTCCATCGGAGCTTCCTGTCCCCGCAGCATCTGAAAAGAATTTCATCTTGTTGAATTGAACATCACTTTGAGCATCGTTCAGTGGCATCTATAACAACTGGTGATCATCTTTGGAAATCAAAGCATATCCATGACACATCTTGAAATCTGATCAGATTTGATCTAAATCCATCCATTCAGCCACTCTTGCCAAGAAATCACAGTTAATCTGCGAGATCGATGAACAAACGGACATTTCTTGTCACTGGATGCGATTCTGGCTTGGGATACTCGATTGCACATCAACTAGCACAACGAGGCAACATTGTTTACTGCGGATGTCTCCATCCAGAGGATTTTCAACCATCTGATGGTCTGATTCCAGTCAAATTGGATATCACGAACCAAGATAATGTCTTGCAAGTGCGTCAGTTGATTCAAAAGCAACACAAATCACTCTATGGACTCGTCAACAATGCTGGGATCATGATGGGGATCATGACTGAATGGGCATCCATGGAACAACTCGAAAAAACCATTTCTGTCAATCTAGTAGGGACCATCAGGATGTGCAAGCTTCTCTTGCCACTCCTGAGAGAGTATGGACCAGGCAGTAGAATCTTTAATGTCGCATCTATCAATGCGTTCATTTCCAGACCTGGATTTGGTGGTTATTGTGCCTCAAAAGCAGGCATCAAGATGTTTGGTGATTGCTTGCGCAACGAGATCAAAGACTTTCAGATCACTGTCACCACTGTCATGCCAGGCAATCTCATTGACTCTAGGAGCCTTCAAGACTCCCATTCAAGACCAAAATACAACCATTCTCCAACACTTTGATCAGGCACCTCCTGACGTTCAAATGGCTTATGGGAGAGACAACGCACTCTTGTACAGCACTCAAGTTGTCAAATCCATTGGAAAGGCGCCAGATCCATCTATCGGTGCGCAAGTCATTGTCAAACATCTCTTGACTTCTCATCCACCACTCAATCTGCTGGTTGGATCAGATGCCTTGTTCTATTGGAACACATTTCAGTATCTTCCTCTTTTGTTGAAGCATCTGTGGATGGGCAAGCTGTTTTCGCTCAAATGGAACAGCAAATTGTGATCACTCTTACGATGTGTAAGACTAAACTGGTTATTCGATAAAGTCTTGTGTACAATAATCTGTGCAGTCGAAACACTCGATTCCACCATCACCTCAGCAGATGAGCGTACATTCCAATGACTTCAGAAATTATGCGTGCCTTAAAAGGTCTAGAGTCATCATCGCTACATTCATGGATGAGAGATCACTTTCAGAAACTCACAAAGACCTGTCAGATGAAAAGTAGAGGATAGAGTGGATCAACTGTTTATAGACAAGGAAGCATTTAAGAACGCTCACCTCTAAGACGAGTGGCCAACTGGATGTCCTTTGGCTGGATGGTGACACGCTTGGCGTGGATGGCAGCCAAGTTGGTGTCTTCAAAGAGACCGACAAGGTAGGCCTCGGAGGCTTCCTGCAGCGCACCAATGGCAGAAGACTGGAAACGCAGATCGGTCTTGAAGTCCTGTGCAATTTCTCTCACAAGACGCTGGAAGGGCAGCTTGCGGATCAAGAGTTCAGTCGACTTTTGGTATCTTCTGATTTCACGCAAGGCGACGGTACCTGGTCTGTATCTGTGAGGCTTCTTGACACCACCCTGGACTGGAGCAGACTTGCGGGCTGCCTTGGTTGCGAGTTGCTTTCTTGGTGCCTTACCACCGGTGGACTTTCTTGCGGTTTGCTTGGTACGAGCCATGTGCTTTCCCAACCAGCTGCGTGCTTATATGCTCTGGTCAGAGAACGGGGGAGAGAACAGGGACGTGGCACGCAGCAAGGAGCGCGCAAGCCACGAAGCGTATAAAACGAGACACATTTCCAGCCAGCACAATGTCTGGCAGAGGAAAAGGAGGAAAAGGATTGGGCAAGGGCGGCGCCAAGCGTCACAGAAAGATCTTGCGTGACAACATCCAGGGTATCACAAAGCCAGCTATCCGCCGTCTGGCAAGAAGAGGCGGTGTCAAGCGTATCTCTGGCCTGATCTACGAAGAAACCCGTGGTGTCTTGAAGACCTTCCTCGAGAATGTGATTCGTGATGCTGTCACCTACACTGAGCACGCCAAGAGAAAGACTGTGACTTCCCTCGATGTCGTCTATGCGCTCAAGAGACAAGGCAGAACCCTCTACGGTTTCGGTGGTTAAGCGTTTCTTTCGAAACGTCTTTCTATAAAAATCTTATTGAACAGCACTCTTTGTCTCCATCATCCGGAAAGTTGAGATCTTTGATTCCGAATGCCAGATCTTGCAGTTCACACAGAGCAACATCCGACACTTCACTGAGAAAGCAACATCTGCAGAAAAACAAACGTTTACCAAAATGCGCACCAGCCAATGTAACACTGGCAAAGATTCTCGAGAGATGTGGCTTGCAGGATCAATCTCTGCACCTGCAATGGCACATCCAACGTCGTGTTCGCCTTAAAGTCACGACCTGTCAGCTTGTTTGACACTCTCGAGATGACCGTCACTGCTTTTTGGTTCAGCATCTCTGGCTTGTTCACATTCTCGTCATCTACAGTCAGATCCTCTACCAGCACCAATCAGATCGTTCTCGTTCTTTTGCAGCTTTCTTCCACCAACAATCGCTCTGTACGTCGTATCAAGCTCTACTGTTAGCCAATAGACCATCAATCTTTTGAGTGCGTGCTGATTTCGCTTCCTGCTTTGTCGGAGAGTTGCCTTGGTTCAACAGTCTCCAGTTGATGAGTGGATCGTGCACAAACGCCTCCAGCACTGCCATTAGCGACTCCTTGTTCTCTCGCAGCACCCGCATCACGTTCTCACAAGTAATCCTAAAGTTGCCCTCGATGCCACTCACTTCCATCGCATTGATTAGCATCCTTGTCAATCTGAATGGAATGCGCTCGGGGAATTTGTCTCGGTGCATGGCTACTTCAAAGCAGTCGCCAAAGTCAATGTGGATCACTTTGCCAGAGAACCTGTCCAGCATCAGATTCGACGGGTGTCTGTCTCCCAGTCCAAGAATATATCCCACCATCGACATCACTGCCAGCGAGCGTGTGTAGTTTGTGCGTCTGTCCAGCCACACTTCAGAGTTCTTTGACTTGAGCCACAGGACCTTGTACAGATCTTGTCCCGTCGTGTTCTCAAGTGCATACTCAAACACCTCCACTTTCTGCAGCAGATTCAGGTTGTCGTAGTCTGGCGCCATCTGCAGCATCAGCCTGTGCTCAATGTTCAGCAAAATGCGTCTGCTCTCTCTGTAGTCTCTGATCAGCGAATGGAGTGTATCACATTGCGGTACCCATCCAATCAGACCAGAATTTGGCGACAGTGGAATCACTGGGTATCGGTGGATGTTCAGGTGTCGCTTGAATGTCTCCGAGTCATTGGCAAGCAGCGTGTTCACCAATCCAAAGAGCTGCATCACTCGCTCGTCCTGTCGCAGATCCTCGTGTCCCTTGAGCAAGAACTGGTACTCTTTGCCATCACTGCCTCTCAGATTCAGTCTTCGTGGTCGCTGCTTTGACGACAGCACAGTCAGACTCGAAATAAACGACGAAATCTTGATCACTTCCTCTCCACTCTTGTACGAGCCTGGCACTGCGAGATCCAAGTCATTCGCCTCCAGCAGCTTTGGGGACACATACTTGAGCTCGAGCGTCGTCAGCTGTGGCAGCTGCTTCGAAATGCGTCTAAACACCTGGTAGTAGAGATCCCATGCCTGGTTCAGATCATCAATGTTTCGCGTTCGCTTGTACTTGTGGCACCATTCGTGTGCTTCCTGCAGGTCTCTACCAAACGCTTGTGTGAACGAGATCTCACGGTCTGTCTCTGGTCCATGCTCCATCATCTTGTGCAGCGGCTCCAGTGTCGAGAGCATGCCTTCCACATCATGGTCACCAAAATACAGACGCGATGCCTCCTCAAGACCCTCGTGCCACATTTCATGCCACAGAATCGCTACTCGGATCAGCTCCTGAGACACCAACAGCGCCTGCTCAACCAGCAGCGACGAGTGGATGCGCATCTTGTCCAGAATTGCCACAGCTGCCTTCTTTCGTGCTTCAGACTGCGACTTGGATGCAACTGTCAGGGAGTACACTAGTGCTTGTGGATGCATCTTGCCTACATCAGACAGTAGCTGGTGGATGAGTCTGCGAATCAGTGGACTAGGTGCGTGAATACGTGCAATGAGCTGCGGAATGACTTCCAGCCAGGTGTCGATCGTGACAACATTGAAGCCTTCTGCAATCGCCATGTTCACTTCCTGCTGGTAGCCGTACTTGAACCACAGCGTCAGCAGTCTCAGCGTGTCCTGCAGCGAGTTTCCTTTGCTCAGAGCAATCGATTTGAAGAATCCCTGCACACTCGGCACCACGTGCTGTACAATGTGTCCAGAGATACCTTCCTCGGTTTTTTCATAGAAGCTGATGGCTTCAAAGTTGGCCAGTGCCCACGAGTGCCATGCCTTGTACCAGTTGGGATCATACTGCGTCGCTGCCATGTACGAGTTCAGTGTTTCTGGAATCGATGCTTCCGTCAGCTCCTCCTTCAGAGCAACATGCCACTCTCCCATCTTCAGATGGCATCTCGCAAGCAGCTGGAGTGTTTGCTTCTTTTGCTGGTCGGTCTGCTTCTCAAACTGGTCACTCACTGTTGATCGCTGCATCAGGTCTCTCGTGAAGATCGTCATCTGTTCCAGTGCCTTTTCCTTGTTTCCAGACGCCCAAAGATGCTTCAAGCATGCATAAACCACTTTTGGTGCATTGTTGTGGTAGTCCTTTTGTCAGCAAGAATACAATCATCGCAAAGTCATTCGTTGGCGTCGACAGCAACACAGAAAGGGTTTTGTGTGCCAGGTTCAGTCTGCCTCCCTTTCTGTACAAATTCGCAAACTTGATCCAAATCTCCATGTCTTCCTGTGGACTCACGACCAATGCTCTCACTCGCAGGATTCTCTGCCACACTTCGACGTTGCGCTGGCAGCCTCTGATTCTGGTCGTCCATGTCTTTCTGATAAACTCCTGTGCCTGTGGCTGGTCGTAGATCTGCTTGTAGTGGATAATCTCCTCCAGCTCTGCAAGCATCTGGATGCGCACCACGATGCTGTACGCTCTGTTGTAGCTCTCTCCCACCAGTGCAGTCAACTCCGTGTCGAGCAGGTCTCGTGTCTTTTCAATCAGTCTCAGTGCCTGCGGGAACAGATTCCTGTGTAAGGCCAGAATCGCTCGGAAGAACGCAGAGTCTGGAGATTCCTGCTTCATCATCGCAATGTACTCATCCATCGAGTCCCATTCTCCCAGACCCCAGGCTGCTGCTGCCGCCAGTGGTGCAATCGCTTTCTTGACATCTGTCGGCGCATTGGCCCATCGCTCCTCTGCAAGCTGAGACAATCGCTCCCACTCTGCCAGGTTGTGCAGGCAGCGCATTCTACCCAAGGTTGCGTCAATCGAGTCAGGGTCTTCCAGCTGCTTGCGCTCATACGCCAACAGCCCATCTTCCCATCGTCCAAGCTTCTCGTACCACGACTCCTTCAGCTCCACATCGTGGTTCTGCTGTGCATACGTCAGAATACCAATTGCTGAGTCTGGCTGCTGCAGCTGGTGGTTGATGCTGATCAGCGTCTCAATCGTATTCGTGAGTGGATCAGAAATAAACTCGAGCTCCTTGTAGTGCAGTGCTTTTGCGAAGGCATGGCACTTGGATGCATACTGTCCCAGGGTGCGGATGTCGATTGGCAGTGCTTTGTCGTCGTGCTCCATAAACTCTGCTAGGTTCAAGAGTGTCGTCTGGATCTTTGGTGGAATCGTTGGCGATGTCAGTGCTGTCACAAGGGATCTCACAAGCTCGTCTTGGAACTGGTCATACAGCTCGCCCCAGCATGATACAAAGCCTGCATTAAAAAGCTCCAGAGCGAGCGGATAGTATGCGCCAGCAAGCGTTGCACACGCTCTCAGTGCATGCGATGGTGACTCTTTCAAGAGTTCAACTGCAAATCGTCTGATCCACTCTTGCCAATCGTCTGCTGTCGATCGCTGAGACGCCTCCCATGCTTTCTTGAGCTGTGTCTGGTTCACGGGCAGCTTCTTGGTCGATACTTCCATCTGTGGATCCTGCAGCAGGTCGTTGCGGTCTTCAAACGCAAGCGAGAACTCTCTTGGAATCTGCTCTCCGTTCAGGAGCTTTGACAGCAAGCGCTCATATGCTTCATGGTAGATCTGGTGCGACGACAGCGTCTTGCGGATCATTGGCACAAAGATGATGAACTCACTACCCATCTGGTACACCAGCTGGCAGATCGTGTCCATACACACCGGTCGCAGCTCCACAGCATTGGATCCAAGCACACGCACAAGTGGATGTATGATCCTCGATGCCTGGTCAGAGATGTTGATGGACTTGGACAGCTGTCCAATCAGCTGGATTGCCTGCTTTCGCAGCCAGCTTGGGTTCGACGACTTGTCAAACACACGCACAATCGCAGGAATCACAAGATGCAGGTACTCTTCCAGATTCGATCCAAACGTCTGAAGCACATTCAGTAGTCTGTGCGACGGCTGCTGTCGGTCTGTCGTATCGCTCTCAAAAATGGTCAGCATCTGTGGCAGCAGCGTTGGCAGGTAAGCTCTAAACTCACCCTCAAGCGCAATCGCAATTGATTCCACCAGCGTCAATGTCGTTGTCTGGATATTGATGCTCAGGTTCCAATGGTCCTGGATCAGCTGGATCAGATCGTTGATGTAGTTGCGGATGTGCTGCTTCACGATCGTCACCAAGAGACCAAGTTGCTGAAAGTAAAACTCGAGCATTCCCTGTGGACAAGATTTCATCATCTGCAGCAGCGTCGGCATGATTTGTGGCAGGAACGGCACACATTTGAGTCCCAGGGTCTTGAAGATGTACATGACTGCTGTCACAACTGCCGTGTGATGCACACTCAGCGACGGATCTCTCAACAGCTTCATGAGCGCTCTGATCGCCACTGCTGGGTAATAGTCCTCTGATGATGGCCCCACAAGCAAGAGCCCTGCCATCTGGTCCGCCTGTTCGCTGAACGTCTCTTCCGGTCTGCGTGCACTGATCTTGTGTCTGTATGGATCCAGGGCTCCCAGGACTCCCATGACCTTGACAGTCTCTCTTCTGATGGACGACGCTTGTTCTGTCTTGAGGATCGAAATCAGTGTGTCCAGCAGCGTTGGATACTGCAAATACGGCTCAAGCACCCATCCAGTCGACGACGCCAGCTGTGCCAGTGTCTTGAGTGCTGCCTCTCTCTTGCTTGATGAAGATTGGTCCTGCAGTGTCTCCATAATCACATCCATCAGCTGGTTCACGTACGGCAACAGGTCCTGGTTTCCAACACTCGTCAGCTCGCCAATGGCAGTCAGCACTGTCGATGCCACACTTGGACTTGTGTCTCGTGCTTTAGGAAGCAGTACTTTCAGAATCGACTCCACATACGGCTCCACAAGCTTTGGCGCCGATCGGATCAGCAGTCCCAGCAGCTTAGCTGATTCCTCTTTTTGACGTCCAATTCCAGCATACTCCAGCTCTGTGAGCAGCTTGATGAGCAGTTTTCGCAGCGAAGGCATGATGTACGCTGGATTGTGCACAGTCAGTCTTCCAATAATAAGCATTGCCAGCTCTCGGATCTCAAACACTTCGTCGTTCAGAGCCACAAAGATGGATCGGATGTTCTCTGCCTGTGCCAGATGGTGGTCAAAGCGCTCGTCCAGAGACGAAAGTACTGTCTGTCGTGTGATCGGATCGCTGTCTGCAATACCAATCGACAGCAGTCTCTCAAGCACCTCAAGCACTAGCTGCATCGAGTGACTATTGGTGTAGATGCCAGAAGGATCGCGTGACAACAGTTGGCAGCATGTCAAGGCAGCAGCTTTTCTGATCTCCACTTGGTCGTCGTCCAGATACAGTACTGCACACTCTCTGATGAACTCAAGCAGCGAGTGGCCTCGGAAGTCAAAGCTGCCCAGTGTCTTGAGTGCCAGGATAATCAGCTCCGCATCACGTTGCTCTGGGATCTTTTCTTCCTTGATCAACGCATTCGCACTGATAATGTATCGCGGTGCTCCCATTGGTACGTAAGGTTGCTCAAACAGAATATCTGATAGCATGTTCAGCAAGCGCTCCTGGATCGTTGGCAGCAGCGGCGGAATGTTCGTCGACAGATCCACCAACGCCTGTCGCAAAGGCTCGCTCAGGCCACACGAGAACATGTGCTGCAGAATGTCGTGCATGTGCTTTGTCAAGGTAGGTCCAACAGCAATCGCAAGCATGCTGATGCACTGGAACGTTGATAGATCCACCTGGCCCCTGAACTTGCCCTTGTTCACAAGGGACTCTGTAACACACTGCAGGATGCTCTCAATGTACTGCGCGATGTTTCTGTTCACGGCCATCGCAATCTTGCCAACTGCAATGAACGCTGGTGACTTTTCCTTGTCTTTCTTCATCTGGCCAAGCAGATACAACATGCAGCTGCTCAAATACGTCGATACAAATGTCTCGGGGTCGAACTGCGCAAGGTCCGGAATCAGCGAAATCACTGTTCTGCGAATCAGACTCTCTCGGTGCTCTCTGTATCGCAGCACTAATTCACACACCTCGGTATATCTGCCGTCCATAAACTTGCCTGCTTGTGTCAGGATCTCGCGCATCGACAGCAGTGATCCATGAATCGCATCAGACGACGACATCTTGAAGCCTTTCTGTGCCTCTTCAAAGATCTTCTTGTACCACTGTCTTCGCAAGTGGTTCTCTCGCACTTGCACAATCAACAGACAGGCCTTCAATGCTTCTGCTCCACCTTCGCGAATCGTGACTTTGGTGTCTCTCAAAGCAACCCAGACGAGATCCAGGATCTGTGGAATGTAGCTGTAGATCAATGTCGGTGCATTTGCCGCAAGCTCCTTCAACACACACACTGCTGCAAATCGTCTGTTTTCGTTGCGCTCACCCTGCAGCCACTCGAGTGCTCGTTTGACTTCAAACTCCACAAACTCTGAAGTCAGCGTGCTGGTTGATGTCGACAGTCTTCCCAGTGCCCTTGCTGCCAATAAAGTCACTTGTGCATCTGTCCCTGGAAGCACGATGCGCAGGTAATTCGCAAATCTCGTTACTTTGGTGGTGTTCTCTTCTCCAGACTCAAAGTCTATCAGCTTGTCTTGTATCACTCCAAGTACCAATCGCCATCACTCCACCAATCTTGTCGTTGGTGTCTGGTGAGTGAATCAGCTCAAAGATCCGCTTGTTGACATCATTGATGAACTTTGTAAAGTTCTCTCCGCTGATTTCCCTGTAGTTGGTTGCTACAAAGTCTTTGAGGTCAGTCACTGCTCGCAGCCGAACGTCTTCGTTTCTACGTTCAGTTCATGTACCTACTCCGAAGGTCCTGAATGATGACATTCAGCTCGTCGTTCAGAGACATGGAAAGTGTCGCGCCAATCAGGCTTGAAATCTGATCTCGCAACTGAATCTCTTGTTCACCCAGACTGTGATTCTCTTGCTCAAGGAGACACTTGGAAAGAGTGTTTATAGTTGTGGTAAGAAAGCAACATCCATCTGCGCCAGTTTCAGTGGATTCACTGCATGGGACACAAGATCCAAGATCGTCTGGTTCACTGGCTGCAGTCTGTCTGCACCTTGCTCACGCTCTACTTTGCATGACAGTGCTTGCGCACGCTTCAACAGCAAATCCACGTTTTGGTGCACATGGTCTCGCAGCTGTCCATCCTGCACAGGCTGTCTGCGTCCCATCTGCTGCCACGTCAACAGCTCATCTCTCACAAACACTGCTAAATAGTCGTGCATCTCATTCACTGGCTCAGTCAAGGAGCGGCCAATCGACATCAAGCAAGCAGTAAACAGACCCTCGATCCCAACAGGTGTCATAAAGTGCTGGATATTGGGTGTCAGTCTGAACGGCACTGCCTCGTTCGACGTGAACAGGAACGTCGCATTCGAAATGATCGGATTCAGCTCAGATGCCCAGATGTTGCCTGTCTCTGCTGAAATGTGGAACTTTTGTGGATATCGGTGGCCGATGCTCAGCAAATAAGTCATAAACGTCACGGCTGCCATCTGCTTCGTGAACCGCTTTCTCACCGTCCACAGATCCATGTATGACTTCATCTTACGCTGGAAGAACTTCGTGAGGATAAAGTCTGGAATCATCTTCTCTGCAACTGCATTCATGATCTCTGTCTTGATGTTCAAGAGCTCCACTTTGCCTCTCTTGGCCATTTCTTCGCCATTCGAGTACACCTCCTTGATCTTCTGGATGTGGAAGATGATCGGATCGTCCTTCTTGAACCCTTGGCTCTGCGTGTAGTCCTCGTAGATCTCCTGCAGCGTCGCGTACGATCTATCGTCCTGCACCAGTCGGATCTGTGGTGCCAGTGGTACAATTGTCGGCAGGTGGAACAGAATGTTGCGTCTTCGTGTTTCCTTTTGTCTGTCCATGATGCTATCGTCAACAAGAGTACTCATTCAAAAGTCTGTACATTTGGATGATCCTCTCTTCTCTTCTGCACTGCTTTGCTGCTGGATGCTGGACCATGAACGGATGCAATGATCCATCATGTCCTCTGACAATGATGCTTCTGTGACAACCAGAGTGACCACGCACCACATCAATCAATGGCTCAAAGCGATCAATCTTCAAAAAGTTCTTGGAGTTCTCTCGAATGGCAAAGTACTGTCCAGGAACTTCGACTTCATCAAACTTTTGGTACTCAAACTCTGCCAGATATGGACTGTAGTGCTCGAGATACTGTGTCATCGGTCTTGAATCTAAAAGTGTTTCGAGTCTGTCTCTCCAGAGTCTGAATCTTTCGACCAGTTGAGGCAGATTTGGCTTGGAAGTAATGAAATCGTTCTCAAACGCTTGCTTGTACTGCAATCACTACAAATACCTTGATGTGGTTTGGTTGCATGCTCTCCGCAAAGCGCAAGAGATTGGCTTCTGTTGCCTGTGACAGCGTTCCTTCGTCCTTTGGATCCTTTGCCAATTGTGTGAGATACATCTGCACACCATCGTTCAAGAGCGCGACAATGAGTCTGTAAATGTCTTCGTCAGTCGTTGGCTTGAGTCTCTGCAGGATCTGATCCACCATCGTCTCCATCGACAATGCCAGGAGAGGGAAGGCAGTTTTGAGGATGCCCATCAATTCTTCGACATACTCCCATGGCTTGCGTCTCAGTTGCTGGTCTTCTTCCTTCTCTTGCTTGATCTGCTCACTGTTTTCTGTGCTGTTGGCTTCAGATTGCTTGGAGAGGCTGGCATTGTGCTGTCGCTTCAAGACATTGAGATCTTCTTTGGCAGTTCTGAGTTGGAAATGCAATGCTTGTGGATGTGTCTTGGCAATTCTGAGCAGGATAGAGTGTGCTGCTGGCGCTTCCTTTCCGTTCAAGCCAGTCAAGAGCTGTGGAATGAACGTGATCCAGTACCAGAGCTGGATCTCTCCCTTGTAGCTGTTGAAAACGTTCAAGAGAGATCCCTGCTCGTCATCCAGACTCAAGAGCCACAAGATTCTGGCAATATACCGTCTTGGCTGCTTGCATCCCACCAATCCAATCGCATTCAGGTAGCAGTTGATGGCATCTCCAGCTTTTGAGAGTTCACCGTTTGCAGCAAAGAGCCTGTCATTGTACTCTCCCCAAGCAGCCCAAGCCTTTGAACTCTTGACGTCAATATGCACTGCAGAAGCATAAGATTCGCCAGCTTCTTGGAACAGATTCAGGTAGCTAAAGAACTGCGCCTTGAGTGTAAAGAACTCTGCCTTCTGAGGTGCAGTGAAATAATGCAGATTGGTGTTGTTGATAATGTCCTGTGATGAAAACCAATACCAATCCAGGAGCGTAGTCTTGCATCGTGTTCATGTAACAGTTGGCTTGCTCAGTGAGTTTGTAGAACGCTTCTTGGATCTCAATATTAGGAAGGGTGTAGATCTTTGCTAAAGAAGACAGACAGACTTCTGGCAGCTGGTGCTTTCTGGCAACATGTGCAAATCTGTTGATGATCCATGCTGTCTCGTGGTAGCCGCGGTAAGCATAGGAGCTGGATGGATTGCCAGTGGTATTTGGAATCTGTGGAATCAGAGGCAGATAGGTGCGATTGACAGATGAAAAGATGTGCTGTCGCCAAGCAATCAAGTCTGACCAGACACTAATGTCATCCCACAGGTTAGGAAGACGTTCTCTCCAAGTTTGGAGTGTGCCTTTCATCTCCTGCGACTTGGCTTCAATGTTCTGGACATTTGTTTCGAACAGATTCAGCTGGATGTTTCTTGCTTCCTGCAACTCCACAAACTGCTGGAACGAGTGCAGGACAGGAATGTGCGAACAAGTGACAATCTGCGGCAGCTGATGCCACTGCTTCAGACACAATTGCATGCCGTCTTCCTGGATCTTGTGCAATTCAGCAAATTCGTTGGAATCAGTGGCCTTGAGAAGCAACAGGTAAGCCTCAAACAAGCGCTTGCGTGCCGTTGGTGGTTCTGGCAGCACTTGCAGTGTCTCTTTGAGAATGTCTTTTTCTGCATTCCAATCAGACAAGCGCCAAGAGGCTTCCAACAACAGTTCAGCATCATTCTCGTGTTTGGCAAGATCTGTGAGAATGTCCCACTGCTGCAATTGCTTGGTAGACTTGACCCAATGCTTCTCCCACAGCGTGTACTCTGACTCTTGGAACGGCAGAGCACCAGTTCTTGCTTTGGCTTGTGCATTTTCATAGTGCTTCTGTGCAACCGTCCACATTCCAAGCTGTTCAAACGAAATGGCACAGTTGGTTTCCGAGAACAAGCATTTGCGTCTCCAGATTCCTGCAAAGTAGTCTTCTTCTGACAGATCGTTGTACAAGGCAGCAGTAGCATCCAAAATCGTCTCTCTGATCTTTTCTTCTTCTTTGCTGCTGGATCCAAGGATGCCTTTGATATCCATGTTGGATTTGTGCAAGAGCTCAAGTGCAATGTGCCATGCATTGTAATGCTGTCCCAAGTACTTGACCAGTGGTGGTGGCAATGGAACAATTGGTGCGCAATTGCAGACACCTTCCAGAAGCGCTTGAATGACATTGGGTCTTGCTTCTGCTTGTTCCATGTGATAACCCTGAGACAAGAGTGCAATCATGTGCTTGGCAACATCATGTCTGTCCTGTCCAGCAAGTGTGCTCCAGAACATTGGGAACAAGTGTGTCCAGAGATCATACACCAATTTCTGGTCCTTGTGCATGAACCCACGCAAAGCATTCCACAGCTCTCCAGATTGCATGCTACCCAAGGTCTTGAAGAACTTTCGCAGCATCAGTGATTTCGTCAACTTGGCTTTTCCAGGTGTTGTCATTTTGGCACCAGTCGCACAGAGCAACAACGACACGTCTGGTACCATCGATCCCATCAGAATGTCAGTTGCTTGCTGGATCCAAAAGTGCTTGCTCAATCCTTCCCATGACTGCACACCAAGGACATACTTGAGTCTCGTGTCTGCATTGCTTGGAATGCTCTTGTCCAAGAGAGACATGAATCGTGTTCTCACTGGTGTCTGCGACATGGTGCCAAGCAAAAACGCTGGCTCGAGTCTGACAGTGAGCTCCGATCTAGCAAATGCATCTCGTGTGTAAATGTCAGCGACGAGCTCCAAGAACGACGTGAACAAGTCTTGGTTGTAATTTTCAAATGCAAGCATCTTGACAGCAATCGTTGCCTTTTCCTTGATGGTAGGGAATGATGTTTCTTCAAAGATCCACACTCGCAGCATGTCTAGGATAGCAACATGCAACTCTCCATACTCTGGTTGGTCAATAATGGTTGTCAGACTCTGGACAAAGACCTTTCGGCCTTCTCCCAAATGAGCACATTGCGAATTCAGCAACAAGAGCAAGGCCTTGATCACATCTGCATTCGGTTCAGTCATTCCCGTGACTGGTTGCTGTGTTGTGTCGTTGATGAGTGCCTGCAAGACCTTGATAATGTCTGGAACATGTGCACGCAACATCTGAGAAGACAATGTGGTGTCTTGTCTATTCGTGTATGATGCCAACAGCAATGATTTGACACCGCTGATATTAGACAATCCACGCAAACCAGAAATGATCACACCGTCAACTGTACGCACAAACGATTGCTTGTCCTGGCTGTCTCCAAGAGTGTCGATGGCCTTGAAGGTCAGTTTGACAATATTAGACACCAATTGCATCAACGGTGGATTTTCGCAGTTGATCCAATGTGCAACCACTTTGTTGATGTGCTGCAGGCTCTCCATCACTGCCTCTGCTGGCATGGATTCAAGACAGGCTTGAAGAGTCTCTGCAGCAATCAAAGCCATGTTCAAAGCCACTTCACTATCCAATGGCAGATCGGCAAGCTTGTCCATCTGCTGAATCGGTGTCTTGGTGTCTGGCCAGACTGCAAAGTACTTTTTCAACAGATCCAAGGCTCTCGAGAATAATGGCTTGCTGTTGGCATCATGCAATGCAAGACAGAATCTGAGCATGCAGTTGATGACCATCTGTCTGTAATTGGCTCCTTGTCCCTCATCCACATCCATCTGGTTGTCATCATCAACAACCATGTTTTGAGATGCTTCCTGGCGCTCTTGCTCGTCCCATTTGAGCAGCAATTCACCCAACTCGATAGTCAGGAGACGTGTCTCAGTCGTGGAATTCGAAGACAATCCCAATTTGGCAAGGGAACTGACGATGTTCATGATAAAGTGCTCTCTGCAAGAAAAGAACTGATCAGCATTTCTGATCAACAGCTGATAGATTGCAGCGAGTTGTGCGACATTGTGTCCGTCATCAATCAAGACTTTGCGAATCCATTGGACCCAGACTGGTGCTCTTGTTGGATCGTTGTCCTGTGCAAACCGTTGTGGCAAAGCAGGCAACATCGTGTCCAACACTTGTCTGACGAGATTCTTGCCTTCTTGTTGATGCGTACGCAGCTGTGCCACATAGATCTGAGTCACAATCTTTGGCGGTGTCTCATACTCTCTGATGAATCTGGCAAGAAGTGCATAAGCTGCTTGCTTGACCGTAATGTCCTCCACTTTCAACAGAGCCCATGCAAACTTGATCACATCCTTTCTAAAGTCACTGACCACTTGTGGAATCCTTGCCACCAAGAGCGATGTCAGCTGCAAGAGCTCAACTGTAAACGCATCCAGATCTCCATTCTTGGAATCTGCCAATTCAGCAGACACTGGAGCCCAAACAGTGTTCAGGAACTTTTGCACACTCTCGGCACTGACAATGTCTTCCACTTGGTTTGAGGTCATCAACATGGGTACGATCAGGAATCGCAAAAACAAGACTTTCTGCTCGAGTTGCCATTGGTTCACGAGATCCAAAAACGATTCAAACACAATCCTTCTGTTTTCGTTTGAAAAGGTCTTGAACCATTCAAACACAAAGCGAAGAATGAAACCAGGATCGATCAAGTCTGGATCCACGAGGCCATTCACGACATCAAACAGCAACGACGGATCTTCTGCATTTTCTTGGCACAGGCGCATCAACACCTCATACAGACACTTGGCAACTCTGTTTCTGCTGATGGATCCATTGTCTTCAGCTTCTCGTTGCTTGTACTGCAAAAACACTGATCTGAACGTCTCCTTGTTGTGCTGGAGCCAGGATGCATCTTGACTCAACAAGTGAATGAGATAGAACGAGTGTCTCTCGATCAGCACATCATTGTTGCTGAACTGACTCCAAAATGGTGTGTTTCCAAGTGTCTTTTGCTTGACGTCTTCCAAAAGTGGTCCAGCACTTGGATCCATCAACACACTCACCAACAACTGTGCGTGTGTGTTGGAGTTCATTCGCTGCATCAAAAAGTCAACAGATTCACTGGCATATCTGTTCATGAATCTGATCAATGGTGCTCTGAATGGACTGGATCTCACTCTGTGCACTTTGGATTCCAATTCAATCACAGACGCAATCACATCAGACAAGAAGATGTTCGCAGAGGCTGGCAAGAGATGGAAAATGTCCAGGATGGAAACAATGATTCTGATTTCCTCCACATCCAGAATCGATTTTCCACTCGCTTCCTGTAGTTTCTCTGGTGTCGCCCACTGCTTCAAGTGATCCAGCAACTTGCGACCAATCTCGACTTTGAAGTAGTTGGTCAAGAGCTCCAACAATCTCGCAAGACCTTCAAGACCTGGAACAGTCAATCGTCTGTGGTCCGACAGATTCACTAAAATAGGACGCAACCCAGACTGGAGCAGATCTTTTGGCAGTTTGTGCTGTTGCTGCAAGACTTGTCGCAAACCTAGAATCAATAAAAACACCTTCGTTTGCAACATCAACGACTTCTGGGCTCTTGGCGTACAAACTCTTGAAAAAGACTGCAATAATACGAGCTCTCGTCGTGGCTTCTCTTGGCGACGAGGAAAACTCTGGTGCAGACATGGCAGCAGACAACAGCTTGATACACACGACTCTGAGATTGATGACAGAGACTGCACTCTTGAAATGTGACCCTTTGCTTGCCAATGCCTGGTCTTCAGCGTCTGCTAGGGCCAATGCTTCGTGAAGATAGCGAATAAGTTCATCGTTGAACTGCAACAGTGATGGTCGCAAGTTGAGACAGTAGGTGATGGCATCAATGTGTCCGATCTGTAATGCAAACGGAAGTGCACGCAATGGCTTGGTAAAGATGGGTGCAACCAATCGATCTCTGACAGGCATCAAAAGATCTGGAATCTGTGTGTTTTTGATCTCGGTCAAAGTCACAAACATCGATTGCACAGCATCTCTGACACTCTTGTTGGAGTTGCTGAGTTCAGAAATCAGGAGCGAAAGCAAAGAGTTGAACTTTGTGGTTTCACCATCATCCATGTTGGAATGGCAGACTCTGAGAATGTGGTGCAGTGTGTCTGTTGCTTTGGAAATGTCAAAGTAGACAACATTGTGTGCAACGTCTTTGAGGACATACAGCAATGCTTTCACGAATTCGAGTTCATGATCCAAAAGCCACTGTGCACCAAACGACAGCTTGGAACAGATGACATTCAATCCAAGACAGCCACCAGTCTTCATGAACCAATCAGACTGGTAGCAAGATGATGAGAATCTGGATGCAAGGATATTGAACGACGCCAATTGCTCTACCAAATGCTGTGTACCCAGAATATGCAATGCGCTTTCGTGCAACTTGACCAACACTTTTTCAGCCACTTGCTCTCGTTCGTAGATGCCAGAGGACATGGTTTTGACAACAGCATCAAACAATCCATTGAGTTTGGACAAAGCATGGATTCTCAAGAGTTCAAATCCATTCACAGGTCCTCTTGGATGGACTTGATCTGCAACAACACACTCTTCGATGCTGAAGATGGCAAAGTACTCGATCAAGCCGTCAATGACTTGCCATGCTTCAGCTTCTAGTTGAGGAACACTGGCACTCGCAAAAAGAGCGACCAATACTTTGGAAAACGACTGTTCGAGTGCATTGATGCGTGTGCGTGGTGTTGCCAAAGGCTCGATGAACGGATCTGGATTCGAATCTGATTGCTGTGTCTGTCTGTCCTTGACAATGATCTTGAACTTGTTGATGATCGCATCAGTATCAAAGCCTTCTCCCAGATGCATGTCCATGATCAAGACAAGGCATGATTTGGCAAACTGGAACGCTGGCTCAACAGCATCTTCTTTTGCACACAGGACTTGGATACACGTGTCCATGGCGTCATCCAAACAAATCGAGAATCGCTCCAACTGATCCTTATTGTCCCAGTCCACTGGCTGCTCACTCAAAATGACCCTCATGTTCAAAGCTGATTGGATCTTGGGGTTGTATTGCAGCGGAGACTGATCTCTCAAGAGTCTTCTGTTTCTGCCACCGAACTTGCCAAGAATACGCAAAGCAGTGGTGCTGTGAGTCTGGTTGTATGGTGCTGGCTTCAAGTGACTCCACAAAGCACCCATGAGTTCATCCATGACTGGAAGGATAATAGGCTCCAAAAACTCTTGGTTCAAGTTGTCCACACACAACTCCAACGTTCTGAGGGACTGACTGACGAGTTCTGGTCCAGCTTGAAGTGCAATCACCAATGGACGCATGAGATAAGACAGATAGGGCAGCAAGACACTCAAACGCACTGGCACAGTCAGACACAGCTCTACAAACAGCTCCTTCATGTGGCTTGATTTGGCAGCTGCCAGAAGCGAATTGAGATTTTCAAGCAAGACTTGCAACAGCGGAAAGACTTCCTGATAGAGTGTCTCAAACTTACCACCGCCAATGCTTCTAAAGAGTGTCCGCAAGAGCCAAAAGTAGAAACAGGTATCTGTGGTGTTGGATGCACATTTGAGACAGTTCATGATGATCTTGGACAAGTGTGGTTTGAGCACGCCTTCGTTGTGTTCTGGAAATGCATTCACAGCCATAAACGACAGCTTAAAGTGTTTGAAGAGTGTGTATGCTAACTGCTTGTCTGCACTGCCAAGATCTTCCAAGCGTTCTGTGAGATAGCGCAACAGGAGACCACCATAGTTGGCAGAGACTGCAGTCGCAGACAAAAAGTGCTGTGAGACTGCACAAAAGGCTGGATTCTGGATCGATAGTTGAATGAGATTGTCCAAGTTTTCAGCCAAAATCTCTTGAAAGATGAATGGTTCAACGAGTGTAAAGATGGATGCAAAGGCATCAATCAGCTCCTTGTCATCTTTTGAGAGAGAACCATTCGTGAGTGCATTTGCTGCCAATGGAGCACTGTACGATGGAATTGCTTCCGGTTCTGGTGGTGGAAGATAGTACTTGAAGCACTCGAGACCAGACTGGAACATGGATCTGAAGATGGTCAACTCTTCTGAAAAGAGTGTTTCAGAGATATTGTCCTGGTACTCTTTGGGCATTAGATTGGACTGACTGAGATTGTACATGGTAGTCTTGGCACCCAAGAGCAGATTTCTGAACTGGAGTCTGTAATCTTTGATGGCATCCGCCGGAGTGGTGTCCAAGAGCACGGAAGCCGTGTGGATGGGCTGAGAGAGTCCAATGTCAAAGTATGCATCAATGGTTTGCTGATCACTCTGTGGATGGTCTTTTGCAGCAGCAAAGACGTCTTTGAGAGATCCCAGTCGCTGAGAGAATGCATCCAATGTGCGCATGAGCAAATGACGAACATCGTCTTTGGAAGGCTGTTTGACAATGTTCTCGACCATGCTCAGAAGGAGTTTGCAGCACATGGTCTGGACTTGAGGTGGAAAGCGTGGATCGTGCAGGTTTTTGGAGTAAATGTAAATGATTCTGGAGATCTGCTGCAGAGACAGTTCAGCACGCACATGATGAATGAGATCCACAAGGACAGAGTGTCCCAAGGGCCTCAGGGTCTCTCTGCAAGTGACACCGCTGCCAATGATCACATCTTCATCCAAAAGAATGTCCAGATGTGGGATGAAAGCCACTCTAAAGTCAGTGTACCACAAATGTCTCACTGCCACAAGTAGTTCTTTGCGAATGGTGGAGGCATCTGGTGGACAGTCTTTCATGAGTGTCATGACGCCTTCAGCGACTTGTTCTTGGTATGGCTTGACAGCCTGCAAGAAGCTGCGCATCACATAGGCAATAAAGGAGACTGTCTTGACTTGCAAGGCTTTGAGATCGACGTAAGCGGTTGTCTGAGTGACCAAAGGAGACTTTCCAAGAAAGATCGTGCCTTCTTTTGCTGCCTTGAGATGTGCTTCTCTCTGTTTCTTCGGTTGAAGGATCAGAGCCTGTGGTTAATCAATCGACATTGACAATAAGAGGCACAAACTCTGGAATGTTGTTGGCAACAAACTTGCGATGGAGTGAGAACAAGAGAGCGATGATCACTGGACATTCAGTCAAGACTTTGAACGAAAACATGGAGCTTTGAAGTTTTGGATTCTGTTCGTCTGCAAAGACCATCTGGACAGTCAACTCCATGTTCTGATACATCTCCTTGACGAGATCTAGAAATGGTTGTACATGGTCTTCGAGCAAGAGTTTGTAGTTCTTGTGCAAGTCCACGATGATCTTGAGTCCAACGACAGCGTTCTCTTCGTTGTCAAACTGAAGCACAAACAAGAGTGCTTTCATCATGTCAGACGCATAGTTTTTGAGGGTATCGTTGTGTGGAAATCGGTGTATGATTTCAAGAACAATATTTCGCAGTTTTGGATACGTTGGATCAGCATTGACCAAAATGCGAAGAAAGACGGGAAGCATGGTTGCAAGATATCTGGGATAGTCTGTAGAGTGTACAATTTCGATGGATTCCTTGAGCTCTCCAGCGAGCTGCAGTTTGACATCCATTGCTGGAGTGAGTGAGATTACTTGTCGATGGATCATCCAACTTTGCTGCATAGTCCAGTGTCCGTGGAGAGTCCATCTAGTGTCAAAAGACGCACCATGACGATCTGCGAAAAGAAAGGGAAATTGCTTCTGAGCTCAACTGTGTAAAATCACGTGACCTTCACTTAATCTTCTCTCCTTCTTGTTGTAGTTTGATGTTCTTCAAGAATCTGTTTATTGTGCACAAACAGGGCAAGATATGCTTTTCCAAGAACTGTATCTGACTTGACCATAGTTGCTGGAGAACCACTAGATCAAGCCCTTCTACTTGGGTTTTCGTCCTCAATTTCAAACTTTTGCAAGCAGCTGCTGGGAGAAGACGTCAAGGAGCTGAACGCTGACGGTGGAAGGATTGTGTTCAAGAATATTGGAAGTTTCATCTTTGTGTGTCACTGTGACTTGCGGTTGCAGTCTTCGATTGTACAGAGCATCTTGACTGACTTGACTCTCTTGATGGAGCTGTTGTTTGGAAGCTGTGAGCAGTGGGATGGTGAATTGATTGACACGAGATGATCTGTTTGATGTCAATGGTGCGCAAGACATTTTGTTGTCTTACTTCAAGGGGTCTTTTGAACCCAGTGTCTTGACTGGCGGTGTCAAGCAAGTGCAAGCGTTGATGGTAGATTTCACTGGATTTGAGTATCTCGGAGCGCTTGGACAAGCTTTTGGGCTCTCTTGAGAGTCAGGATGGCATCTGTGGCAATGGGACACTCCTTTTGCTCGGTAACTCTGTCTTGCACTCGAGAATGAGTCTGAGTGACACGCGACAGCTGTTGCAATACTACAAGTGTCGCCCCTTGGGATCTGTGATTACCAGATTTACACCCATCTACAGAAACGGCAGCTGGAGCAACTTGTACATTATCCAGATGCACAAGTGTGTCTTGATGGTCACGTCTTACATTGAGAAGCCTCTTGAACAGATCCAACCAGCAATTCATGGATTCAGTGCCTCTCTCATGCACTCCAAACTCGATATTCCACTAGAAGAGCCACCAAGTCTCTTGAGAACCTATGCCAAGCGAGAAACACTAGCGATGCTCTACCACAACATGAGAACAGGCATCACAGTCTTTCCACAACTCAGAGCAGGTCCAGAATCTCAGCAACGCGAATTGATTGAGATCTTTTGGAGTTTGTACTCTGAAGTCAGGTACATTCATTCATTCAAGTGCTGCCATGCGTGTTCCAGGTGTTACAGAGTTCTCGATTGTCAAAGACTCTTACAGATTCTACTGCAAGTACCACATTTGACACTAGATCTGAGACTGTGCACAAGTTGTATCTCTTGCTCGGCAACGAGTCTCTAACAGAGCATCCATCTGTCATTGCCAATGATGTGCTCAAGCATGTCAAGTCACAAGAGAACCAGTGATTCCTCAAACACTTGACAATCAATCGAGTAAAACTTTGCGATGATCTCTGGCGGCTGTCACTGCAACAATGTCCAATTTCAAGTCCAGATTGACAAGCGATCAAAAGCATGGGACTGTAACTGCTCCATTTGTCGATTGAAACGCAATGTGCATTGTATCATTCCAAAGACACAGTTTCAACTCATCAGTTGTCTGAAACCATTGACCGAGTATACGTTTGGTACACATACTGCCAAACACTTGTTCTGTCCCATTTGTGGAGTGGTTCCCTATTACATTCCGAGATCGAATCCGGATGGCTATGCGGTCACCATCGCTTGTCTGGATCAACAACAACTCTCGAAGCAAGATATTCAATTTGAGATCATTCAGTTTGACGGCCAGAACTGGGATCAATCCTATGAAGAATCAAACATCGCAAACGAAGCCTAGTTTACTCTCTTGAGGAGATTGATTAGCTTTGGCTTGTGTTTCTTGACAGTCTCATCTACGCGTTTGTCGTACCATTCCCCAGTCTTTAGAGGAGCACCAAGATCCTTGTTTTGCAAAAAGTAAACTTTGATGGCTTTGGCACAGAGCTCATTGGCTAGTTGGTTGGTGGATTCTGTAATGTAATTGTCACAGATGCGCAACAAAAAGTGCATGTCCAGGACAAAGGTTTGGACACCACCGAATCCAAACTTGCGTTGTCCTTTTGGAGTCTCCCAGCACTGGTCTAAGATCAATTCTATTGCCTGTGGCCATGTACTCCATATACTTGTCCAGGATCTTGGACAATGTGAGTTTTTGGTCCAAGATTGGATCAATCTCACTTAGTATCTGATCCAACATGAATCCCAACTCTTGTTAATCCAATTACTTGCAATGCGCCATCACTGGAACTCTGATTGTCCAAAACACTCGCTGACGACGAATAATCAGTTTTGGCAAATTCATACACTTTGAACATACATTTGAGCGTATTGTCGTAGTAAACACCACGCAGGACATCAATTTCACCTGTTGTGAAGCAAGATACGATGAAAAGTGTGTTGTTGCTCGTCCATTTCTGGAATCTCTCGCTCAAAGCGATCCAAAAGTTGCATCTTTGTCTTGGGAAGCATGTGTTCAGTGACAAAAATGGCATTCACGAGAGCAGTGCAGTACTGACCGTGTGTCTTGTCTTGCTTCAAGTGGTTTGACATGCAATCAAAGTAGCTCTTGAAGAACTTGAGCAGAGATCCAACCACTTTGTTGTAGAGTTGGAGTGACAAGAGAATACCCACATCTGCACCAAATGTCGTCAAGACAGTGTGAAAGTCGTACGCGGATTTGCCCAACTTTGGCACAGACACCTCTACCATCATATTTTGTACCAAATGACATGCCTTTGGTCTCAAAGACTTGTGCATCTGGTGGCAAACTTGCTAAAGGATCCTTTTGACCATGTTCGACAATCTTCTGCTCGCATTCGAGTGAATAGACATCAATGGCATTCACAATGTCCTGGTAAATAATGGTATCCATCAGAAAAGTAAGATCTAATCCAACATCACGCAGTTCTTGAATGTGATCCAAAGTTGTCAAGAGACACTCTGCAATCACTGGGAATTCTTGCTTGGAAGTAAAGACTTGCTTGCGGAGTGTTTCTGTAAAGTACTTGATCTCCTGTTGTAGCCATTTCATGAATCCAGATGCCATGGGTGTGTCATGAAACGAGCCACCGTACCAGTCACAAGTGTTTCTGATCAGTCTAAACGTGAGTTCAGCAAATTCAGAGATGTAACCGACTAAATCACCATCAAACACCAGATGACGCATGCGGTTTCTGATAGTTTTGCTTCTGGCAGACAGAAAGATGTCCCTGGCCTAGTTTAAGACAGGTTACTTGATCACCAAGACCGAGTCTCAAGAGTTTGTCAATGTCTCCTTGCACTTGATCTTTTGTGGCAATGGGAGACGCAAGATCGAGTGAAATCAGTTTGGCAAGATGGTTGATGCGCTCGTTCAAGGCGGCACGAATGACTTGCACACGTGGTGTCTCTCCTTGTGCAGCAGCGAGAATGTATCTTGCCTTTTCGACATTGGTGACCGTTTGTTCAAAGTCTCTGTGTGCAATCAAGACATCCAACTCATCTGGCAGTTCAATCAGCCAGATGTAGTCACCAGGAGACAGATTGTCTTTTAGAGCCTTCTTTTTCTTTTCCTTGACTTCTTGCTTCTCCTTTTTGATCTCTTATAAGATCAAGTACCTCTTTCTTTTCCTTTTGCTTCTCTTTCTCTTTCTTCTTCTTTGCCAAGATCTCATCTGTGATCGTTTGAATGACAGACAAGAGCGATCGCTTTTCTTCAAGCGTATCTGCTCTGTAGATGATGGTTTCTGTGTTTTTGATGATCTGGAAAGCATTGCTGACATCTGGAGAGTCTTTCATGTCAATGAAGCCAATTTCAGCAATCGGCCACACTCGATCAGCAACCAGTCTGTTTTTGCCAGTGATCATGTTCTTCTTCCAAAAAGCAACTACGAGTGTGTCTGTGAGTACGTAGATGAAGGCTGAATCCTTGTCCTTGTACGTGGATGGATTGACTTCAAAGTACTTGGAACTGCTGCCATCTCTGACAATGTATCTGCCAGGTGCCTCTGGTAAAAGCTTTTGCAGTCCATCCAAGTTCTGATACAGGATCTTGAGTTGCTGCTTGCGCTGTTCTTGCAACTGTTCTTCCTTTTGTCGTCGCTTCATGTCACCAATCTCATCTGCAGACTGTGGCGTGACATGCTCTTGCTCATCGATACCAGCAGCATCACGAAAGGCATCATTGATTTCTGTCAGATCATGCAGCAATCCACGAAACACGAGCATATCACTTTCTAGCTACTTTGAGACAAAAAACTCTTGTAATCTCCTTTCCAATGGTCACAAACTCTGTATAGTTCCTAAAGACGTTCTTTTGCAGGTTCTGTGCTGTGACATCTCGCGCATCTGCCAAAGCAGACGCAAGTGGTTGGACTTCTTCAGTTGGAAGCTCTTGCATCATGTTGTTGACATACTGTTCTACATCAAACAGCTCTCCAGTGAACGGTGTCAGGTCCAGTTTTGCTGTTGGTGCTAATGCTTGTTGGAGTGTCTGTTGTGGTGTTGCTGGTTTCTTTGCAAACAGTTGGTTGATTCCACGTGTAGGACTTGTAGCCAGGGGTCTCTGCTTGCTCTGACTGGCTGTGCGTTGGTGAGACATTGAGATTACAAGAGCAAGTTTGCGCGACAAATGCTTGCAGTCCTGTTGTCTAGTTTCTCACCTAGAGGCCATCAACTGGTGTTTGTGTGGCCAAATACAGACTTTGTAGACTTGGACTGGAACATCATCTCTGACATTCTGTCTCCCAAAATCTCAATGTGTGATCAACGGTTTGAACTGTTGGTGGATGGCACCATCTTTCTTGGACATCCTACATCCCTGCATCAAGACAGGGTTGGAACTGGTCTCAAGTTCAGCAGACACTGTCAAGACAAAAAGATGCAAATCAGTCCATCTCAGCTGACAATGTTCAATCTTGTGGTTGCCTTGGACACCCATCAAGTGGAAAAAGAGCTTTTGGATGTCATATATCGTGAATTGATCCTCAAAGCAACCGCAGCCTTGAAATACGAACAACTGCGAAGAGGATATGTCAAAAAGGAGATTGACTTGATTCTTGGACTCAGAGAACAAGGAAACACAACATCACAGATCTTGAACCAGAGTTCACTCGCCAGAACATTGCAGAGTATCTATGAAGCCTTTCTGCAGGACAAGATCATCACCATTAATCAATCCATCAGTCTTTCTCTACATTCTCATCGACCCATCACAGAGATGCCTGTGATGCGTCCATATCTCGCATTGTTGCTTTTGAGTGATCCAGAAGAAATCATTGCACAACTGCTGCCAAACGCATCACCATTGCTGTTGGAAATGATCCAGATTGTCACTCCTACTGTCTGTTTTGAAGAACTCCAGACACCACTCAACTGCTCACTAGCACTCATCTACAAGATGGCAGCACACTTGTTTGTCTGGGGCAAAGCCAAGTTCATCCATCCAGTCAATATCAGAAACATTTACATTCTCTCACCAGATCTGGATCTCTCAAAGTCACATCTTTAACACTAGACTCCCTAACTTGAACCAAGACTTTCAATCTCGCTTCCCCTCTCTCGATTTACCACTCTTGTTGCAAGACATGTCCATACCACAGCCGTTTTCCAACATTATCTCAAAAGAAAACAAGAATCTGTACATGGAAGCATGCACCTTTCTCCTCCAACGGCACTTGGTTCAACAATTGCACATGTACATGTATCTCATCGTTCCTGAATCCGTCTGTGAGCGATTGAAGCAAAAGGGACCTTTGATCATCTCTGATCCAGCCACGCCAAGTCCATTTGAACGAGAGTGTATTCAAATGATTGCATCCACGCACAAGAAGGAAATGGCTGATTTGTTTCTCAGAATGGTGCCGTATCTCAATGGCATGCACAATGTCGAAGAAATTCTGTTTGCAGAGAATCTGAGTAGACGAGATCTCAAGAGCCTGTTGGCAGAGTTTCGTGATGAAATAGGGACTACGCTGCACGCATAGTTTACTTGTTAAAGTATTGTTGGATAGGCTCTCCAAGATAGTCTTGGATTTGCGCACACAGATCCTGGCATTGTCGCTCCACTTCTTCATCATCGTCTTCCATCAGTTCTGCAAGGTATGGAATCGTTTCAGGGAAGCAGTTGAGCATCTCATCGCCAACACGCGTATAAAGCTCGCTCATCATCTGAATGGCAACAATCTTGACTTCTGGCTCTTCATGACGCATCTTGAGCATGATTCTCTTGTTCAGTTGCTTCAGAGCATCTTCTTGATGTCTTGCACTTGCCAAAGCACCAATACATGGCACAACACTCGTCAAGAGCAATTCTTGGTCAATTTGTTTCTCAGCTTGGTCCACCAACAATGGCATGATCTTTTCAAACCTCTCTTGTGTTGTGAATTCTATTATCAATCGAAATACCGTCCTTGTCAAAGTTGAAGAGTTTTGTGAGAATATCCAACACAAGTGACCATTCTTCATCTGTTTCTGACAAACGCTCACAGCATCCATCAAACACGAGTGACAGATAAGGCACAAAGATGGACTTGAGTGTGTTCAAGAGAGCGTCTACGAGCTTGAAGAGCAACATTCTAGCTTCCTTTGTGGCATTTTTGGCCAATGCCCAGTCAGAGATCTTGACAAACAGTGGCTTAAAGACCTTTTCGTTCATCTTGAGTGTGTACTGCGTAAATGTGGAAATGAGTTGTTGTTCAGTGATCTCGAGTCCCTTTTTGTCATCCTGAGGCATGAGTGATCTAAACTCAAAGCATTGGATAAACAGCTTCATCCAGTCGTTTCTGGCATCTAGAACAACAGAAGACTTGGTTTGTTGCAAAAGCGTGTCGATGAGTTTCAACAACCGGACAAACGACAGTGGTCCAAGTGAGATCCATGCTTTCAGGTTCTTGGAAATGTGTGGGAAGAGCAAGCGATGCTCAATCTTGGTTCCAATGATCTGAGACAGATGAGATTGTGCCTTTTGGACCTAGTGTCAACTCTGATACCTCATTTGATTTGAACTTGGCAACTTGTGGACTGATCATGAGCATGATGATTCTTGGCACAAACTGACTCAGGAACTGCGGAATGTTCTCGATCATGACTCCTAGAGCACCTAGTGTACTTGAAAGGAACAGAACAGAGGATTCAGAGTCTTGGTTCAAGCTAGAAGCAAAATCAAGAATCTGCGGCATGATCTTTGGAATCAACGGCACCATACGTGGTCCTAAGACACCAGAGAACGCAGAGATAGAAACAATGCATGTAGATACCACCATTTGATCTCCTTGCAAGCAGCCTTGGACATGGCTGAGAATGTTCTGGAATGGTTCTGGATTAGATGGACCAAGAATGGTTGCCATCACAGACAAACAGATCAATCCAAGCTGCTTGTGTTCTGGAGTGTCGTTTTGAACGATTTTGATCAATTTCTGATACACTGGATCAAACAATTCAAGATCTAGGTTTTGTGGATCCAAAGTCTTGACTCGCTCTTCAAGCATTGTCATGGCTTCCTTTTTGAGAATATCCAATAATCCAAGCACAACTTGCAAGAATGCTGGCAGAGAAAGCACAATATTCGCAGAGTGCAAGCAATCAGACAAGACTGGATCCTTGCGTTTGCTCATGAGATCCAGAATCACATTCACGAGTTCCACGTGCAGTTGGACAAGATCCTCTTCGCTTCTGATGGCTTGAATCGTTGGTTTGGATTTGAGTGCCGTTTGAACAAAATAGAGCAACTGCTTTTGAATTCGTGCTCCAGTTCGCTCGTCCATTCTGTCAAAGATGGAGTCGTTCTCAACGAGATCAATCTGAACCAAGTTCAAGAGTTGCAGCAGTGCTCTCAGCTGTGATTCTGGTCCAAAGCTGTGCAAGAGAGAAAGACTGAACTTGACTGTATCCACAGGCTCACCCACATGTACACCTGGTGGTTGTCTGATCAAGAGCGTGGTCAAAAGTGCTAGTAATTGTCCCAGATGGCTGTCTGTTCCCAGTGTCTTGACCAAAATAGTGAAAAGCCTGTGCCTTCTGTGTGCTGGCACATGATGGACTGCGTTGACAAAGACTTTGATGATTGAATCCACTTGGCTGCTGTCTCTCTCCAAGAGCGCTGGCAAGACAGTCTCCAATGTCTTTTCAACAACATGGAACGAGTAGTTGTCATCCTGTCTGAGCACATTGGCACCCATGAACGTAAACACTGGCATGATGTTGACCAAAACGAGATCTGGGAATCTCGAGCCAATGGCAGACAACAGCAAGAGTGCTGAATTGTGTGTTTGTGGGTTGTTGGTCACTCTGATGCACTGCACAATCAAATCCACTCTCAATTGTTCAGTATCCAGTTTCTTGTCTTGCTGGACGAGTTCAATACAAGCAGAGAGGATCATTTGCTTGCAGTACTCGATGCTGACGATCGTTTCTTCGCTGTTGAAGTTCAACAGACTATTCAAAGTCTCCATCAGATGCACGAGCATCAAATGACCATTCACAATGGTAGCATACTGCACCAGTTCCAGTGTTTGCTCAAGAGTGTTCAAAACAACATCCTGGTTGCCTTCTTGCTTTTGTCTTTTGGCTGGTTGATCAGATATCAAGAGTGTTCCGAGTTCTTGCAACTTGGCATTCACTGCAGCACTTGGAATCGAGACCTGTGACATCTTTTCTTTTGCAAGTGATCCAAGATCTGTGGTGCAAGCAATGTCTAGCAATCGCGAGACAATTGGGATCTGATGCTTTTGCTCAAGAGACGAGAACCATTGTGTTGTGATGAGATCCAGACATGATTTGCAAACAAGTGTCTTTTGTGGTACATCTTCTGTAGAGAGCATCTCCAAAAAGTACTTGAACAACTTTTGTGACTTGAACAGGGATTTCAAAGATTTGGTCGTAAAAGCTCTGGCAAGACCAGAGAGCAACTCCACATGCCATGGTTTGGACAATCCATCGACCAACAGTGGTTCCAATGTGCGCATCTTTTCTGGACTGTCCAAGTAAGAATAGACGTTCAGGAGTCTGACTTGACTCTGTTCAGTGAACCCAAAAATGTTTGAGACAAGGAACTGCAAAAAGTCTGTTCGGATGCCCTTTGGTCCTTCGAGCAACAATGGCAGATTGACCATCAGATAGTGTTCATCTGCTTCACACTCGGCACGTCTCTTGGCAATCTGAGACGTCAAATGGAACGATGCTTCCAATGTGAGATACTGAACATGCTTTGTCTCTGGTCCATAGAACGTTTTGGCTCCATAAATATGATTTGTAGATTTCTTGCTCTCCTTTTCAATCAACTTGTTCAACCCCACTTCCAAATGACCAACGAGTGCACTTGCTTGCTTTCGAATGTCACGCAACGGATCAGACAAGCCAAGAATGACAGTTGGCAGCAGCAACTGATAGTCTCTAAAAGTCTTTTCTTGCTGTTGCTTTTCAATCACTTGTGCCAAGACGGCCATAGCAATGATCTTGCCTGGTGTTTGGGTTCTTGAAAAGGCAAGTGTGCAGTAATCCACAACTTGCTGTTTTGACAGGAAGAATTGCAACAGATGGTCTCTGAATTTGGTCTTTTGGATGGAACAGATCAAGTTAAACAGCTCATACGATGTTTGCTTGGAAGCCAGTTGGAAGAGTGCAAACTGCACCATGGCTTTTTCAGCACTGTGATGGCTGGACTTGACCAAGCGTTTCATGGATTCTTGTGTTGGCAGTCCATCTTCAGACTGAGTGAGCTCTTGATCATAGTGCAGGTTCAGACCAACGACAGATTTCAGATGCGAGTGATCGAGTTGGTTCATCTTCAAGAGAACCAAGAGTGACAGAATACGCATTCGAGCATAAGGACCGTTCAATCCTTCGACAAACAACTGCTTCAGCTTTTCTTGTTTAGCCAAAATAGTGATGAGTTTGGTGTTTGCTGCAGAAATCACAGTTTCTGGATCTCCCTTTTCAGACAGTGATTTGATCCATTTGGTGTCCTTGACTCCAACCAAGGACAAGACTTGGGCAAAGTACTGCATCGAAAACTCTACCAGTTGGCCACCAGTGGAAGTGAGCAGCAGGTGACTCAGGATTATTTCTGTGGATTCATCCAGTTTCTTGATCTCTGGAACCAAAGACAAGAGTGTCGAAAGTGCTTTGAACACAAGCTGTTGGTGCTGGTGTCGCTCTTTGATGATGGTACAGAGCAAGTGCTTGAGTCTGTCCTTTTCAACATGTGTTGAGAGTTGTGGCATTTCCAAGGCAAACAAGACCACTTTTGGATCTTCATCTCGGAGCCTGTCAGCGAGAATGTCTCCAAACTGTCCTTCAAGCGTGCTATCCAACAATTCTTCCAATCTCTCTAGTGCTTGCAGTCTGATTTCTGCCTGTGGATGCTGTAAAGCAAGATACAATGTCGTCTTGGCCGGTTCAAAAGCCTCAGAGATGGTGCCTTGCAGTGTCTGGGATACCAATCCAAACAGCTTCTTTTTCTGTTTCTTGTCGCTTTGCTAATGTCAATCAAAGTACTTTCAAGAGCTCTGATAAAACAGCATCCATTTCCTTGAAATACTTGTTGTGCAGACTCTGAATGAGTTGTGATTGTGCACTGGCAGTCTCGTTGTCCAAGAGTGGGATATTGTCCAACAGGAACTGCTTGACAACATTCGAAGCAATGCTAGTTTCAAAAAAGATCTTGGTCATCAGCTCTGTGGTTTGTGCTTGGTGTTTGTTCTGGATCAGATTCTGGAAGAGTGCATTCAAGAGTGGCTGGACGAGATTCTCGGTCTCAAACTCTTCAGAAATGTTGATGATTTCTTTTGCAGATTGGTCAGAGAGCAAGATGGCATCAGCGCATTCTTGTGGCAAAGCATCCAACTTTTGCTGTGTTTGCAAAACAACAATAATAGTCGTTAGGGAGGGTCTGGTGTTGTGCTTGTTGAGGTTCTTGGTCAATGAGCGCAAGAGAGACTGTAGCACGTGCTCTTCAAACTGAACGCGTCTGGACAAGAGAGCAAGAATCATCTGACTGGCACTGCGCTCGTCTAAATCGGTGCTTTCAAGACCAGACATGACCTGTGGCAGGACTTGCAAGATCTGGTTGTTGTCAAGATTAGGAAAGCTGACCAAATACTGCATCACAACTGTGACATAGAAAGAAGCCAAGGTTTTGTGGGATACTTTGAGTTCCAAAGACTTGCGGTAGAGTACCATGATGAACTCGAGCACAGATGGATCCTGTGCACATCTCTCAACAATCACATCTCTGTGGAGCTCAATCTTGGTCTGTTGGACAGAATTCTTGAGAAAGAACCATCTAGACTCTTTGGAAATGGCAAGAATCTGCACAAACTTGACAAACAATGGTGTTTCGTGGTACGGCAGAATACATCCAATCACTTGCTCGACATTGAGCTCATTGACTTTGAATCTTCTGATGAGCCATTCCATTAAGTGAAGTGCATTCGTTTGGAGAATGAGAGGTGAAATGTGCTGCAGAAACAGAGCAATGTGCTCATTAATACGCTTGCTCTCTTCTTGCGTGTACATCATTCTGTCCTGATCCTTGAGTCTGTCAGAGAACAGGTGTGCCTCAAAGTCCAAGAGCTGTGGATACTGTTTTGAGAGTTCCTGCAGACTTGTCTTGGCCATCAGAAAAATGGTTTCTCTTTCAATGTCTGCTGCCTGCTTGGGCTCAAAGAGGATGGAAGCTCTAGTGTTTTTCTTTGCTGGGGCTGCAGCTCCCTGGATTTTGGCCAGTTGTTTCGCTAGTGAGGAACTCATGCGAGATTGAGAAAAAAAGAACGAGCGAAAATGGCTTTCTGGACACAAGTTGAATCTCTGGACAAGTACAAGGTGTTGATGCTCATGGAGTGAATTTGGACAGAGGAACAGATGGATGGAGAGAGTGACACATGGACAGAAATCTTTCATTTTTAGGAAGCTGGGCAGACACCAGTGCTGGCTTTGGTATTGAGGATCAGCGCAACGATCAAGCCGTACAGACCCTGACATGAGACAGAAAACCAAAACTTCAGCAAAAATAAGAATAAGAATCATACCGACAAACAAACGAGGCTGTTGTGCAGATCCACGAACACCAGCATCACCAACGACTCCGATCGCGAAACCGGCTCCCAAACCAGAGAGACCGACACTCAAACCAGCTGCAAGGGAAATAAAGCCTGCGTAGAGAGTCATTTCCTGCTGGACTAGGTTTAGAAAACGTACGTCCACCAGATAGCAACACTGCAACGACGACACCGTAAATACCGACGATACCAGCCATGACGACTGGGACAGCGTTCTTGAGAACAAGTTCTGGTCGCAAAACACCCATCGTGCAAATACCGACACCAGATTTAGCCGTGCCGTACGCAGCTCCCATACCTACGTTCAAGGGGTGTACTGGTGAAGATAATAGCTGCAGCGCAGCCCATAGCAGCAAAGAAAGGACTTGGATGAGTGAACGCACCTGTAGGATGGACAAGCTTCGGAGAACATGAGAGATGAGAAAAGAACGCGACAGTTGTCTGATGATCTGACGATTTGTGGGGGTTCAGAGCAGAAAACAGTCTTTTATCGAGTCATGCTGCAATACACGTCACCCTTCTCATGTCAAAGCCCAACCTCAAACAAAACTCACGCATCCCATCCACCATCGACTATGCATTTCTCAAAGCAGCACGCACCAAGAGCCATTTCTTTGTCCAACAAGCATTTTCTCGTGAATTGGTTCAAAAACACTTTGGCAACCACGAGATCAAGTCTCCACAAGAGCTTGACCAGCTTTTGGAACAAGTACTGTTTTTAATCGCAGGAATTCAGGTCGCTGTACAGGAAATCTGATTTGATGGATGCATCGCGACTGGAAGCCTTGCGAACGTGCTTTCTGCAGGCCATCAGACCGTTTGCGACTTTTGGCCCTCTCCTGGCAGACATTCAGGCATCTGACTTGACACCAGAATGAGTATCAGCTTGTGATTGACGCACTCAAGAACATTCTCAACGAAAAGACGTATCTCAAGAGCAGGACCCATGAACTCGTTGCTGTTGAAGCCACGGAAGAAGATGTGGTTCAGGAACGCGAAAAGATCAGATACCTCAACAACACTCTGGAATTGATGTTGGAGCAGCACAAGGCACTCAAGCAGCAAGTGGAAGAGCAGGATTTTGTGTTCATCAAGTCTCTCAGTCACAAGTTTCAGACAGAAGTCGAACACGCTCCAGAACCCAAGAAACACGATCTTTTGTATTTGGGCAGGTGGCAGTACATGATTGACTGGATGACAGAGAGAGAAGACAGCAGCTTGGTCATGAAACAACTCTTGGAGAGATTCAAACGAGAAGTACTCCTATTCACTGTAGCAGGAGCAATTCAAGAAGATCATGCCACAGGATCCAGAGTTTATTTCCAAGACACTAGATTCACCAGAAATCAAAAAGATCAAGCAGAGAATCCAAGACCAACGCAGACAGGAGCTGCAGTACAAAAAGGATTTGCAAGCACTCAAGAAGAAGAAGGACTACTACACATCTCAGTTGCAAGAACTACAGCAAAAGATCACTGACATGAACGATGTCCTGAAACATGCATTTGAATCTGGTGAAATCAGTTCAATTTGATCTGTGATACCAATGCTGGCTTTGGCAGTGGCTGCAACTTGGCCAAGACTTGCTGTGCATACTGGTTCTGCATCAGTCCACGACGACTGAACTCTGCTGCCAGTTTGGTTCTAGAATCATCGAATAAACCTCTTGTCCTTAAACAGCTTCTCTTGTGAGAATCCATCTGGCTGATACCAGTTCTTTTCTTCCTTAGCTGCTTGTCTGTAGATGCTGTAACTCGCAGTGTCATCCAGAATACGCTCCCAATCTCTGCTGTTAGACAATCTACACTTGAGCCTCTATAGCCACTGTTTCTCTCAGACGATCCAGTCTCTGCTGTAACTGCAGCTTTTCTTGCTGCACTCTCTCCAATTCTCGCTCTCGTTGTTTCAGCTTTTCGTGTCTCTTTTGCTTGCGATAGAGAATGCGTTCTTCGTTCAACTAGATTGAGAACTTCTACCTTCTTTTGTACAATCTTTTCTGCCTGTTCTTGAAAGGCAAGCTTCTTGATCATTTCCTGCTGCATTCGCTTGTGTTCCTGCAGCTTCTGGTAATGTTGTTCCAGCTTCTGTTGGTTGTGCTGCCTTCTCAACCGCTCTTGCTCTTGAATCTCTCTCAGCTGATCTTGTTGTAACTGCTGTTCTCGCTCTTGCTGCTCTTGGACAAGCTGCATCTGTTGCATCCTCTGTTGTCTCCAGATCTTGAGTTTCTCCATGGATTCTGTCTTCTTTTCCAACTCTTTTCGGTAGTTTTTAGCCATTTCCTCTTGCTTTTGGAGCATTTCCTGTTCATCCTGATGTCATAATCATTACTTGTATGTCTTTGATCACGGCATCACAGAATGCTTGAATGGCGTTCACCGTCTTTGTGTAAAGTGCATCCAGATGCTGTCGATACGCAACACGCTGCTGATGCTGCAACAAGTGACTCGAAAACTGCTTGATCGAGTAGTGTGGCATCTCAAGTGACAATCTCTCAAGCATCCTGCGTGGCGGTTGATGATGCCGCATGTATTCTTCTCTTATCTTGAGAAAGAGTGCATGATCGTTCCAGCTTTGAACTGGTGGATACAATTGCTTGAGAATCTCGCGGCTTTTGTCGTAATCTTGCTTGAGACTAGTTTGAAACCACTTACTTTTGATGCTGCTGTGTCTTGAGTTGATCCAATGCAGGATCTTGAAAGTGGAGATCTGAAAGGCTTGGATGCCCTTCCAACTCCAGAAACGGGTCAAAGTCAATGTCATTGTCAAAATGAAACTGTTTGAGCTCCTTTTCCAATGCTTCCACATATGCATCTGCTTCTTGCATCTTTTGCTGGTGTCGGTCTTTGAGCCATTGAATCTCGCGCAATGTTTTTTGGTTGGGTGGGTTGTTCTTGAGTGCCAGCACTTGAACCAAGAGGGAGTCATCCTCCTCCTCATCTGGCAGCAGTCTCAGACGGTCCACAGGGTCCAAAGTCGCAAATTCAATCTTGGACACTGACGCGTTCAAATGCCTGTACTCTTCAATCCAGATGGTCTTATGATACTCTATGAGCGCATGATGCTTGCTCTGGGACTGAAACGCTTCCAGTTCGCGTAAATGCTGTAGCGACTGTGAGCTTGCGTTCAAGTGTCTCTGGGTTGGCTGTGTCTCATACTTGATGTGCTTTTCCAGGTTCCTGAGTTGCTGTGACAGGCGAATGTCCATTACGCGAGCAAGTGTCGTCACTCTCTTCTTGACTGTCACTGAGATCTTGAGAGTATCACTAGTTGGATCTTGTATGTCTGCAGTGAGAGCTTTTGGTTGTCGGAGCGTCAGTGCTCACAGCACGTTTCATTTGACCCGGTGACCCTCTGATCTGCTTGTCTAAAAACCTAATATCCTCATCATAACTGTCACCCAGAACTGGAGAGCTGAAGAGATTTCACAGATCTGCATCATCCAAGTGACAACAACAGATGAGTGAGACAGAGACAACAGAAAAGAGACTGAGAATGCCACTCAAGAACCATCCGAGTGCTTGAAATACTCTCACTTGTCATGTTCGGACACTCGTCGTGTTTTTTGGAGTTTGGACTCGAAAGGTCCGTGGAGACGAACATGCTGCAAATAGGCTTTAGACAACTGTTCACTACTCTCTAGAACTGTCTCGTTTCTGTTGGGAACCAAACGTCAGAGAATGGTGCTTCTTACCGCATTAGTCAAAATCTAAAATCCATCTTAAACGACAATCTAGTCTCTGATTCAAGGACCTTGAGTCAACGTGCAATGCGCCAACACCTTCTTGAAAGCATTTGTAAAAAGCACTTTGAGTAAAACCAATGCCACAGAGCTCCAAAGATAGGATTTTCACAAGACAGACCCTGGCAATGCAAGAATCCAAAATCCTCCGAAAGCCAGTGGCTGTAGACCAAATCAGAGTCAAATCCGTAGTACTTTGATACCACCACTACAATACCCCAACCGCCCATCACTCTCTCAAGCGACACCTGTGGACTGACACGAGCCACAACCACCGTTAGCGGCACATTTCCACTTTGCAGTTTTCACGCGATCATTCCCATACACAGACATGGAAGAGTCAGAGTATTTGAACCCCAACGCCTTTCTACAGTTTCCTCTCAAGGATGTGGATGACCAGCCGTGGGTTTCCCTGAGCCCCGTGTCTGAGAACAGCTCACCCATGAACAGTTATTCGGCAACCCTGTCGCCAGTAGAATCCAACTTGATATTTTGCGACCATGTCAATTTGGATGCTTTTGAACCAAACGAGAGTCTTTTGTTTGACCTGTAATTGGACTAAGGATAGGCCGGAACCTGGCGAAACTCTCAAAACTGAGGAGGAAATTGTGGTTTTTGATCCAATCGAGTCGGAGCCGATGGATGGCTCGACTGTGATTCAGGATGAGGACGAGGAGGAGTTGTATCCAGAGCAAGAACGAAACCCACTCGAGTACACCAGAAACGAGAACGGAGAGCTCGAAATTCCTATCCGTCTGTCACGAAGACCAACAGTCTACGAAATTTTTGGTCGCAACAGAATCGATTGGTGTCGCTACGTATTTGAGTTTATTCTAGTGCGGTGTCACTCAGAAAGCTCAAACAGCTGCTTTTCGGCCAGGTCCTTGGGGGAAACGCACGCTCTGCAAGTAATTTTTCTGAGGCTAGCAAACACGGTTGTGATTACAAGGGATACGGCTACATTGAAAAAGAGCCACGCTTAAACTTGGCACCGTTCATTGGAGAGTCTGTCAAGGAGAGGATCAGGCCGATTTTGCAGGATTGGTGTGCCAAGTGTTTCCAACACCATTCGATCGAACACAATGTGCTCGTTCAGTGCGATGGCTGCTGTAGAGGTTTTTCCATCTGATCCAAGCCTATCACCAAATGTGTCACGAACACGGCATTCCGGACGACATTGGTACTATTGTTAACATCAGCGCAAGGATACACCAAAGACAAGTGGTATTGCGATCCACAGTGTCGGGAGAACGTGATCACAGGCAAAATAGGCACTTTCACTGATCTCAGCCATCGAAGTCCCGAAACGCAATCTACCACTCATGAAATCAGCCGCACGTCCGAATATCTATCAAGGCAAGACAACGTGCTCAACGTCAGTCTATGCCAGCACGAACCCATCCCTTTTGGCGCAGGAAGCCCTCACAAGCTTGCAAAAACGAAAAACAAAGAAAGAGGACAAGAAATGCCTTGTCCGCCAAGACATCCCTCAAAAAACAGGTCCTGTCACTGATTCAAGAAATTATCACACCAGACTGGACCAAGCTCGAAAAAACGTCTCATCCACGCGTTAAACGTCAATGCACACAGAAAAGAGGTTCACCGGCGCTGCTAAAGGAAGTCAAGCCAGCGAGTGAAGAGTATGAAGACATGTCCAATGCTGCATTTGAAGAGCGGTACTTTATTTGATCTCAGACACGCTCACTTTGAACAAATGGAACAGCGTCGCTAACCTTTGTTAATACAATCACATTCAAGCACTTCACAAAAATGTTTTTATGATTGGCTGTTGGCAGCCATTGCCCTGAAGACACCATTCTCGATTTGCATCAATGCAGATGGTGTGTCAAACTCGACGACAGTTCCTTGATCCAAAACAAGGATTCTGTCGTAATCCATGACAGTGTTGAGTCTGTGAGCAATCGTGAGAATGGTTGCTTGTCCCATGTCTTCTCTCAGGCACTTTTGGATAATCGCGTCTATCGTGAGTATGATTACCAGTTTCAAAGTCAACATTAGCAGTTGCTTCATCCATGATCAGGATCTTTGGCTTTCTGAGCATGGCACGAGCAAGACAGACCAATTGTCGTTGACCAACAGACAGATTCTCGCCTCCTTCAGACACAAACCCATCCAGACCACCAGATTCCTGCACTTTGAGTTTGACATTGGCTCTGTCAAGCGCATCCCACACTTGTTCGTCAGTGTAGTTGTTGAATGGATCCAAGTTTCTTCTATAGGAGCCAGAGAACAGCACAGGATCCTGTGGGATGATTGCCAAACCAGATCGCAAGTCTTGGACACCAATCTTTTGCACAACGAGACCATCAATCTCGATTTCACCAGACTGGACTTCGTACATGCGGAACAAGGCTTGCATGATGGAGGATTTGCCAGAACCAGTGCGGCCAACGATACCAATCTTTTCACCATCCTTGACAGAGAATGAAATGTTTTTGAGGACCAATGGCAGATCTGGAGCATACTGGAAATTAACGTTTCTAAAGTCGATCGTTCCTTTGACTGGCCAGCCCTTTGGTGTTCTGTTGCTTTCAACAATGGCTGGTGGTTCTTGCTCGACTTTTGTGCCGTAATGAGCGATACGTTCGACAGCGTTCATGGCAATTTCAGTTTCAGTGAACTGACGGACACACCAGTTCAGGGTACCAGTCACTTGGAGTGCATAAGAAAGGGAGATACCAAACAGGGCAGGAGAAAAGTAGGACTGATCCTTGGCAAGGACACCAAACAAGGCAGCAAAGAAGACCAAGAACGCACCCATGGATTCCAAACGCACAGAGAGCCAACGACCAGCGACAGTGAGGACAAAGTATGGGCCATTGTTGCTGTCGACATAATCAGAGTTCTTTTTGATGAATCGCTCTTCTTCACCATAAGCGCGGATGGTAGCAAGACCAGTGAGGGATTCACCAAGGTGAGAGTAAAGTGGAGATCTTGAGAGTGCTTCCACACGCTTCAACTCACGAGAAGTAGATCTGTAGACCATTTGGACGTAGTAGTAACCAGCAAGAATAGGAAGCAATGGGACAGCAAACCATGGTGTAGCATAGATGATCAAGACAAAGATGGCAATCGTACTTGAAAAGGTCATGCAGAACATTCTGATGGAATCCATGATCGTGTTATCAACACCATCCTGATCCTTGGAGAATCTGTTCATGATACGACCGAGTGGGGTAGAGTCAAAGAATCGGACAGGAGCGCGCATGATGTTCTTCAAAGCAGCTTCATGCATGGTTCTGGCAGCTCTGGTACCACTGAGAGCAAAGTAGACACCAACACAGTAGAAGATCAGAGCTTGGCCAACAGACCAGGCAGAGTAGACACCGATATAAGCACCTTGAGAGAAAGATGGGACGCTGTTGTTGGTCCAGATGGTCAGCCAGAAATCAGTACCAATACGGCCAGCTTGCACGAGACACAAGATGATAATCAAACCAAACAAGAATGCCCAGCCACCATTAGCATGCATATAAGTAATCCAGACATAGGCAGGCACAGTTCCAGTCTCGCGGTCTTCTTTGGTCATGAGTTCCTTGTTTTCACTTTCTTGCTTCATTTCCAAGAGCTTTTCAATTCTAGAGAGGACCTCTTCCTCTGGACCACTTGGGACTGGTTCGACTTTTTCCTTTTCATCATCTTGTTCTTCAGTGTTGCCGTAATCACGCATCAACTGAGCGAATTCACCATTGGCATGGATCAGCTCTGCGTAGGAACCCTGTTCAGCAACTTGGCCAGCTTTGAGCACATAGATGTAGTCCACTTCAGGCAAAAAGTGCAACTGATGTGTCACCAACACTCGTGTTTTTTCCTTGAGAGATCCCTTGATGCATTCATCAAAGAGGTATCTGCCAACATGAGCATCAACAGCAGACAGAGGATCATCCATCAGGACAATGTCTGGGTTAAAGTACACCATTCGAGCAAGATTGACACGCTGCTTTTGTCCACCAGAGAGATTGATACCACGCTCACCTGTTGTTAAGCCAAGTACCGATTTGAGTCATGTCACCATCAGCCAAGACTTCAAGATCCTTTTCGAGACAGCAGGCTCTGATGGCTCTCAGATAACGTGTGCGTTCATAAGGCAAACCAAAGAGAATATTGTCCTTGACAGTGGCGTTTTGGATCCAGGCCTGCTGTGCGGCATAGCCCACTTTGCCAGAAAACGAGACTTTGCCACTGAGTTTCTTGGTTTCACCAATCAAGCTGTTCAAGAGTGTGGATTTGCCACTGCCAACAGCACCGACAATGGCGACGAGTTTGCCTTTTGCAATCTTGATATTCATATTAGAGAGACGAGCAACTTGAGACTCGACCTTTTCCATTGGTACTTGACCCATAGTTTCTTCAGTGGTAGCATCAGTATTCTCAGTAGCTTCTTGTGGGACTTGCTCAGTGGCATCATCTGCTTTGGTCAAGGCTTCAGCAGATTCTTGGACTGGCAATGGTGTTTTCTTTTCTGGCTTCTTTTCATCCTTCTGAGCCTTCTTCTCTTCCTTGTTTGCTTTGTTGTCTTTCTTGGCTTGGGACTCTTCTTCAGTGGCTTCCCAAATGAACTCACCGTTCTCGATCACAATGGCGTCTTCTTGAGATGGGTCATTCTCAGGCTTGGATTCAAGTTCTGGAGCCAAAAACAACTCTTGGATACGCTTGGTACCGACACGATAATCTGCGAGATTGACCAAAATGGCAGGCAAGAACATCAATGGGAATCGCAGCTGAGCAAACCATGAGAGGGCAGAAAAGATACTGGCAGGATCCAAGACTGGGTTGAGGACACCGTAGACGATGAAAGCGACGGCAGATGAGAGTGTTGGCACGGCAAATGCAATGGTCATGACAAAGGCATTCAACAAACTACGTCTCAGGACTTGTCCCACTTCTTTGCGACGCATCTCTTCTACTTTTTCTTGGAATGGTGCTTCCCAAGTGAAAAACTTGAGAACACGGATGCCTTGGACAGCTTCCTGCACAAGCTTGACACGACCGTCAGTCAATGGTGCAACAGTGGCTCTGATGAGCCTGAGCTTGCCCATCAAGAGTCTCTGCAAAGGTGAGAGAACGATGAGCAACCCCACACCGGCAAGTGCAGCAGGACCGATAGCAATGATCAAAAAGACGAGAATCAGGATAATCTGAATGGGAGCAATCCAGATCTGGTTGACCATTTGCAAGAACATTTCGATTCTAGCCACGTCAGTGGAAACAAGAGTAGTGACTTTTCCAGAATTAAAGGAGGATCTGGCAGCAGAAGTGAGCTTGGTAGATTTGCGGTAGATCATGGTAATGAGAGCAGATCTGACACCGACCGAAATGTGGTTGGCCATTTGAAAGTATCTGTTTTGAGTCAGGGTAGAGAAAAGCGAGAGTAGCAAGAGTCCAATAGCATATCCAATACCGTCGCCTATGTTTCGGTCCACACCATACTTGGATTGAGCCACATAAGTGACCAATGCCTTCACAAGGAATGGAGATGCAAGAGTAGCAAAGTCACCACCGGCTCTTACCAAACCAGCAAGGAGCAGTGGTTTGAAGACGTAGCTTTGAATGGCGTTTGAGAGCAAGGGTTCTCTATTGGCCTCTTTTGCAGCCAAAAGCTCTTTCTCCCAGTGAGACGAGAGCTCTTTGGCAACAGCAGCCGATTGCTCGTCGTCAGGCAGACGCCAAATGTCAGTCTGGACCAGGGGCCTTTCTCTGCCCAGCTTAAACAGACTGTTCATCCATCCGTACGTCCACACACTGAAGACATTGGCAGTCACCTCAGGAATGACATGAGTGCTGTTGTCTTCCTGGAGCACAAATGCTTTTGACATTGGAAAACTTTTTTGTCCGCTGATCACCGGATGATCTCGGTGGCACACTTGGCATACAACAGACCGGCTCATCTCCCACAAACAACTGTATTATCCGAATTTCAGACATTTTTGCGTGTCTGTTCTTTCCTGTCCGGACAGATGTCCGATTACGAAGATGAGGAAAATTACTCTGAAGAGGAACAGAAGCCACAAAAGAAGAAAGTCAAACAAGAGATTGTGCAGAGACCACAAGGCAAAGTGCTTGGAATCAGAAGACTTGCATCAGAGTACAATCCCAAACCATCAAGTGTTGGACAGAACATCAGACTCCCATTGCGTCCAGTGGTGAGTAGTCAAAAGGAGTTTATTGCTTTCAAGAGACCAACGTTCACTCGTCCTTTAGGAGCCAATCTCGGCAACGGATTGCGACCTGGAACTACACTTGGCATGAGACGCACTGCGAATCCAAAGATTCATGCACTCCATGATCCAGATGCACCAGACGCTCTGGTTGTGTTTAGGCCAGCAAAACAGATTTCTGAGACGGAGAAACTGATGCGGGTGAAAGCCAAGCCAGGAGCAACACCAGACTTTGAAGTAGAAGTTGTGATTGATCCCTTGCTTGCTCGTGTCTTGCGTCCGCATCAGATTGAAGGCGTCCAGTTCCTGTTTGACTGTACGACTGGTATCAAGGTGCCAAATGCATATGGAGCCATCATGGCTGATGAAGTACTTGAATTCAACCTAGATGGGTCTTGGAAAGACATTGCAGTGTGTGACATTGCTCTGGACATTGTTGAGACAGTCTCCCATTCCTGGAAAACCAACAATCACAAAAGCCATCATTGCCTGTCCATCGTCTCTGGTCAAGAACTGGGGCAATGAGCTCAAAAAGTGGCTCGGAGACAACAGAATCAGACCTTACTCTTGCGACAACAAAGGCACAAAAGAGCAAACGACAAAAGACATTGAGCAGTTTGTGAGTGCCAAAGGTCGAGCGATCGTGAATCCAGTCTTGATCGTGTCTTACGAAACACTGCGCATCTATTCAGAGTACTTGAAAAAGACAGAGATTGGTCTCTTGATGTGTGATGAAGGACACAGACTCAAAAATGCAGACTCTCTGACCTATCGTGCCTTGAACGAGTTGAACGCCAAACGCCGTGTGATTTTGTCCGGAACTCCGATTCAGAACGATCTGACTGAATACTTTTCGTTGTTGAGCTTTGCAGTGCCAGATGTGCTTGGAAGTGCTGCCGATTTCAGAAAGAACTTTGAAAACCCCATTCTCAGAGGCAGAGATGCAGATGCTTCGGACAAGGACAGAGAGTTGAGTGAAGAGAAGCTCAAGGAGCTCTTGCAAGTCGCAAACAAGTTCATCATTCGTAGAACAGCTGAGCTCTTGACCAAATACTGTATTCTCATTAATCATAGTGCCCATCAAGTACGAATACGTTGTGTTTTGCAGAATGACTGCCATGCAAGAGAGCATGTACCGATTCCTGTCCCAGCGAGAGATCAAGACACTAAACCAAGGCGAAGAGTCGAAAAAGAAGACATCTGCCTCGTTTGAGACGATCACAAAGCTCAAAAAGCTCGTCAATCATCCAGCACTCTTGAATCCAGAAGATACACCATCTTCCATGAAACAACCAGACTTCAGTCCAAAACAAATCCAGCCAGAGTTTTCTGGCAAGATGTTGGTCCTGGCTCAGTTCATTCAGCAAATGAAGCGAGAGACAACTGACAAGATTGTGTTGATCAGCAACTACACCCAAACACTGGATCTGATTGAAAAGATGTGTCGATCGCAACGCTGGCCTCTGTGTCGTTTAGATGGCACTATGACCATCAACAAGCGACAGAAACTGGTGGATCGGTTCAACGATCTTGAAAGTCCGGAGTTTATCTTTTTGTTGTCTTCCAAGGCAGGTGGATGTGGGATCAATCTTGTGGGAGCCAACAGATTGATTCTGTTTGATCCAGATTGGAATCCAGCATCTGATGCGCAAGCCTTGGCCCGTGTCTGGAGAGACGGACAAAAGAAGACGTGTTTCTTGTACAGATTCATCACGACTGGATCCATCGAGGAAAAGATATTCCAGAGACAAGCACACAAACAGAGTCTGTCCTCGTGTGTTGTGGATGAAGAGCAAGATGTGGAGCGACACTTCTCTCTGGACAGTCTCAAGAAGCTGTTTGAGTACAACGAGAACACTGAATGCGACACTCACGATACATTCAAGTGTAAGCGATGCAAGAATGGCAAGCAAATCATTCGTCCGATGTCTGGTGTCGTGAACACGGGAGCGACTGCAGCAGACACGAGCACATGGAATCACTTTTCTGCCATGGAATTGGATCACATTTATGATCATATCTTGCGAGAACAAGCGATCCAGACCCAGGCAGTGACATTTGTCTTCCAGAACAAGGTATTATCATTCAGACTAGTCTCACGATGCACAAGAAGTGAAGAAATAAAGTCGATAAATTCTTCCCTCATGTCCGATATTCGTGTTTCTTCACAGGCTGATCTTTTGGAAGAGCCAAAGAAGCGATCAAGAAAAACAGATGAACCCATCAACAAAGTTGAAGATGACACTGCTGAGCAAGTCAGAGTCATGTTTGAAGCCTTTCTGAGCGAGTACTTGTATTAAGTCTAGTTTCCAAGATCAAGACGGCTCTAATCCGTACTTGGAGCAGATCAAAGTCTTGTCTTCACACCAAAAGACGACAGTGTATGTTGATTATGTGCACTTGTTGAGTTTTAATGAGACGCTGGCACAAGCGATTTCAGAGCAGTATTTCCGGTATCAAACCCAACAATAGCATGGAGCCCTATCTGAGAAAGGCACTTCAGACGCTGATCAGACAGTATGACAGCGATTACTTGTTTGAACACGGCAGTCAGGGAGAAGAGAGAGAGTTTTGGCTTGGCTGGTATGGCATTCCAGTAGTGAAAAAGTACTGTGGTTGACTCAAGGTTGCGTGAGATCAAGATGCAGCAACACGGACAATTGTTGACGCTCTCTGGTACCGTCACTAGGACTTCTGAAGTCAGACCAGAGTTGTTGTTTGGCACTTTTATGTGTAACGAGTGCAATGCTGTGATCAAGGACGTGCCACAAGAATTCAAGTACCAAGAACCAACGATCTGTCCGGTGCAAGAGTGTGGTAATAGAACGTCTTTCACGCTCATTACTGAACAGAGCAGATTTGCTGATTGGCAAAAAGTGCGTGTGCAAGAGAACGCTAATGAAGTCCCAAGTGGTGCAATGCCTCGAACCATGGACATCATTCTCAGAAACGAAGTCGTTGAACGTGCCAAAGCTGGTGACAGAGTCAAGATTACTGGTGTTCCTATTGTTGTGCCAGATGTTGCTCAGTTGATTGGCAACAAAGTGGAAGCAAGAAGAGAAGCACAGCAGGGCAGAGGCAAAGAAGGATTCACCCAGCAAGGTGTGACTGGTCTCAAGGCATTGGGTGTGCGTGATCTCACTTACAAACTCGTGTTTTTAGGAACACATGTCCAAAACACGCAACTCAAGAACGCTCTTTCTGCATTGCATGATCTTACTGAGGAAGAGGATCCTATGGAGCAGATTATTCAGCAGTTTAGTGAAGAGCAGCTGTTGGAGATCCAAGAAATGAAAACAGACAGAAGAATCTACCAGAAACTTGCACAGTCTGTCTGTCCACACATTTATGGCCATGAAGACATCAAGAAGGGTATTCTGTTGCAGATGCTCGGTGGATTGCACAAGGAAACAAAGGAAGGCATCCGCTTGCGTGGTGACATTAATGTTTGTGTTGTTGGTGATCCATCGACTGCCAAATCACAGTTCCTCAAGTTTGTGACTGGATTCATGCCTCGTGCCATCTACACTTCTGGCAAAGCATCTTCTGCTGCTGGTTTGACTGCGACTGTTGTCAAAGACGAAGAAACTGGTGAATTTACGATTGAAGCTGGTGCTTTGATGCTTGCTGACAATGGTATCTGCTGTATTGATGAGTTTGACAAGATGGACATTGCAGATCAAGTTGCGATCCACGAAGCGATGGAACAACAAACGATTTCCATCACCAAGGCTGGTATTCAAGCCACTCTCAACGCACGTACTTCTATCCTTGCCGCTGCTAATCCAATCCACGGCAGATATGACAAGAAACTGTCTCTGAAGCAGAACATTGCCATGTCACCACCGATCATGTCCAGATTCGATCTGTTCTTTGTCATTCTTGATGAGGCACACGAACAAACAGATCTGATGATTGCACAGCACATTATCAACTTTCACAGATTCAAGGAAGAGGGTGTCCAGCCAGAGTACAATGTCCAGCAACTGCACAATTACTTGACCTACGCTCGTGGATTGAAACCGAGAGTATTGATTTTGACGGTAGTTTACAGAAGAAGCAAGAGAGTATCTTGTGACACAGTACAGGAATCTCAGGCAGCAAGATGCCACTGGTGTCGGTAGATCTTCGTACAGAATCACTGTCCGTCAGTTGGAATCCATGGTGCGTTTGTCCGAAGCACTTGCCAAAGTCAATGGTGATGAAGAAGTCCTGGTGAAACATGCAGCTGAAGCAGCACACTTGCTCAAGACATCGATCGTGCATGTGGAACAAGATGCAGTTGAACTGGAAGAAGAAAAGGAAGTGCAAGAGGACAAACCAAAGCTTGTGCTCTCTGCTGAAGACTTCCAGCGCATCAGACACTCTGTCATTCTCCAAATCAAGCGATCTGAGCGTGAAAAGGGTGTTGCTGGTCTCACACGATCTGAAATCATGAACTGGTATCTAGAGGCCAAGGAGGAGCAGAACGAGATCGAAACAGAGGAGCAGATGAACCACCATCGCAAACTCATCAAATCCGTGCTTGGATTGATGGTCAAAAAAGTACTCTCAATCACAATAGGAAAACACCTTGCTTGAAATGCAGGATGTCACTCGTCTGAACGAAGAGGAACAAGAAACAGTAGTGGAAGACCCAGTTTTAGTCATTAACCCAAACTATGTCGCAGACGACGAGTAACTGATGTTAGCAATAAAGGCATTCAGTTGAGCTCTGTGTCCTCATTGTATTCGGTACAGGTCTGTGTTGATCCTCATTATGCCAATGACAAACCTTTTGAGTAAAGAAAAATGGTCGGAACAAAAAAAGATGAGGCGGGGAAAGGTTTGCCCGTGATTTGATTTCTTGGCACCAAAAAGCTTTCCACGCCACCTCAAGCAACTGTCGTTGCAGTGCAAGCCACACAATCAGCAGGTTTGCCTACACCAAAGACAAATCGAAAGCAGTTGTTCAAGTTTGATCCCAAGGATGACATTCAACTGCTTGACGTTGTCCTGCGCTACACTGCAAACGACCGACAAGTTGTACAGTACTGCAGATCGAATAGGCAAGGTGTACTTCCTTGCGGACACAGCCACCTGCGAACAGATGAGTCAGATAGTCTAGAGAGACCCAATGTGAGTGAGTATACCGACTGCTCACACAGGCAACACATCCAGTGCTTGGTGCATTGCAGCCACAATGTGTAGTTTGGACAAACAAAGGAACCTCAATCTCTTTCACAGTCAGGACGTGTCAACTGCAGTATTGTCCAATGTCATTCTTTTATGATGCTCAGTATTTTCAGGCGTTTGCAGTGTAGCTGAGATGTCTCTGATCTTCATGCAATCTCCACTCTCCATCCAACAGCGTCCTAGTGTCTCTCGTGGCTCCAGACGCAACAGACGACGAGCAGTGACTGATTCTGATGACTCTGGATTGGATGTCACATCCCAACACCAGCGCTTGTCTCGTCACAGACAGTATCTTGTCTGATTGTAGATCTCCATCTGCGATGCAACATTTGACAGCATCTCACAGTCAGTCTCTGGTTGCTGAAGGACAAGATCCACTCTTCTCTGATTCAGGTGTTTCTAACGAGAATGTGCCGATAGATGGTTCAGATGCTATGGAAGAGAGACAGGAAGCAGTGTCAGCACAGCCTTCATCGGATCGTGACGAGCAAAGAGTCAACAACCAACTGCCCAGACACCCAAAGGTCTGCACCATCAAGGTACACAGTCAAGTACAGAGAACTCTGTAGACTGATGGCTCTGAGCGTATGCTTACACAACAAATGCAAAGGATCTCACTATGTAGTCAGTCTTCTGTAGTGTATAACTACGACTGCATCTCTCAGCCGAAAAGAGTGTCACGAAGGATACTGCCATCACTAGTGATCAAAATGCAGTGCAGTCAGCATCCGAAGAAGAGCTTGATATGCCAGATGCTCTCCATTCAGCTATGATTCGAGAGACATTTGGCATTATGTGTGAAGATTCGGCAAACCTGGAGAATTACTTCTCAAAATCCCAAAATTTTGCTGACGAGGCGTTTCACAGGTCTTGTGAGTGAATTTCACGAATACTGACGATGAGCCTCCAAAGCCGCCATCTGACAGCAAGCCTGTTCAACCAGCCACTCAGACAGCATCTGTCAGTCAATCGGGTTCCAACAAACGACCACTGGAACTAGATTCAGCTACTCTTCAACCATCTGCAAGAGAAACAACAACTGATTTCACACCACTCCTGGACATGTCACCAACAAAGAAACTGCACACTCTTGACAAACGAAGTGCAGGAGAATTGGAAAGTGAATGTCCACCATTGACAAACATTGATCGTGAAACTAGCTCTGAAAGCAATCACGACCAAGAAAATGCAGTCAAAGCATCCTCAACGCAACCATTACATGACTGCACAGAGGAACAGAGAGAATACCAGACATTACACAGCGATTCTTTGGAGGTGTAGATGCAAGTATTCAAACAGATCTCAACTGTACACAACTTAGTGCACACTACTTGGAAGCAGAGTGCATCAAAAATGACAGAATTAGATTCGAAACAGAACGACTGAGCAGAGATTGAATTCGAAAGCATCAAACTCGAACCCTAAACTCCTCTCAAAAGCATAAGAAGAAAAGGCAAAGCTGGAAGCACACATTCAGGAACAGAAAACCAGAGTCCAAGCAGAATTGTTCCAAAAGTCAGTCGAAATGTTTGCGAATCACATCTGCAGACTGTAGTTTACATCATTCCAAAGAGTCTGTTTGAGGCTTCGATTCCAACAGCACGTGTAAACCACATGGCAGTTGCTCTATCGTTAAACTAAAGACCTAGCAGATCCAGTAGGCAACTGCGATGCTTGGAACGCCTCAGATCTTCCTTGACTGGCCATGTCAATCTCTTTTCTTGGCACATCATCCAATGGCTTGACCAGATTCACGATCAACTCTTCAGCTTCTGCAGTTGATCCCTGCAAAAACGGCATTCTACTGGAAAGCACACGCAGAGAAGAGATGGTTGGCAGATTGCGTGCATTGGCATAAGAATGGATCACATTCACGATAAACAGACCCGTCTTGCGTGTTTCTCCACCAATCAGAATCAATTCTGTGCAGTATTCGACTAAATTGTTGCCGTAACTGCCAATGAATGGCTCAATCAAGTTCAAGACGCATCTTGTAAAGAGTTCAGTTTGCATGTTTCTAGAGAGTTCTGGATTGATGCGTACATTGTCAATCAACATCTGCAAACAGCGTTGCATGTCTTCAAATCTGTCTCCCTCCACGAGTGCCAGCACGTCCTTGAGAGACTGCACAATGACCAAAAACTATCATAAACAAAAGTACTTTGGGTCTGTTGGATTCCTTTCGAGTGACAGTGGTCATGATCCAAGACAAGCTGTACAAGAGCGTGTACATGATACCAACTTCGTTCACATCCACAGCTGTTGATGGGAACACGATCCAAGACGAGAGCAAGAAGATGAAAGCATTCTCAGAAATGTCAAGATCTGGGTTGAAAAAGTGTGGGATGAGCAGCTGCTGGATACCCATCTCAAACCTAGAGACATAGCCCAAAAACGATTCGTTGACCATAGATGCACCAGCTTGGTCAATAAATATCGCAATGATCTCGAGCGCTTTCTTGATCACCGGACTAAAGATCTCTGAAGGAAGATTCAAAAGCCTATCATCAACCCATATACCCAACAATTGCCCAAAAGATCTTGTCCTGCTGATAGAGCGTACCTGATTTTTGATATCGAGCAATCAAGACACAATCCAAGTACAAAATGTCCAACATCATCGACTCTGCACTCTCTTTCAACTCCAACACTCCTTGCGGCAATCGCTCCCACCCCAATTTCAGAGGCTGTCCTCCCTGCACACTTCCCTCCACTTGTCTGAGGACAGAAATCTGATCAAACAAACGCTCCAAGAGTGGATCCAGCAATTGGTCTTCTAATCCATGTCCTTGTTGCAAAATGACAGTGTAAATCTTGAGTGAATGGCTGCTTCTCTGTGGATCCAAATAGCCATCACGCAACCACACAAGTGTTTCTTTAACGAAATGTGGCATCAGATCTCGCTTCCAAGTAACAAAAATGTCAATAATCAGTGTCAAGAGATCAGCCACAGACACATTCTCAGAGAATGGGTTCTGATCCACAATTTGGTCAACAGACCACATGATTTCACATTTCTCCAGTTCCAACCAACCCAGAAGCTTGCGAACACTTGAAAGCGCACCAGAATACTTGGGGTCTTTGGTTGCTTTTGTCTTGAAAGTCATGGCAACAAATGCATTCACAAGAGACTCCAACAGTTTGGCTGGTGGTGTTTGCTCCTTGAGATCGACGCCCATGCTGCAGAGACTGAAATTGAGCATCAGATGCAGATAAGGCTCAAACTTGGCATAATCCAGAGTCACCAGTTCAGAAACTATCGAAGCAGCAGAAAGAGCGTTTGCAAAATGAACAGCTTTCATGCCACCTTGTGTGTCATCAGATGGATAGAGATACTGCTTGATGAACTGACTCGATCCATGTTTTGTGAATCTGTTCTCCGTCGACCATGGAAATGCAGTTGCACTCAGATACTCACACAAAATAGATCCCACCCACTCTGGCCTTGCTTCAAACGCAACACAAATCAAACTTAGACTCGTTGCTTGCGCTTGTTCTCGTTGTGAATGCAATTTGACAAGTGTGTCAACAAGCACAAATGTGTTTTGTTCTCCAAACTGCTTGGATTTGACGAGTGCCTTGAAACAGTCGATTCTGCCTGGTTTGTCATCGAGCCAAAAGTCCACCAAAAACTTGAAGAGGTCAGTGTACTTGAGTGTGTGAGACATGGAACTGAAATCCACATGCTCACACCATGGTGTAATCAGTTCACCCAACCACGAGTGTGATGGCACGATCGTGTACGTGGTGTCATTGGCTTCCACAGAACGAGAGCATCTGACTGCTTCCCACATGAACGACGGTGCTTCTTCTGCAAAGAGCTCACTGCACATGGCAGATATCTCTAGTGCCTTTTGAGAAATTGACTGTGCACTGGCAGAATAGAATCCACCGTGGTAGATGGCAAAGTAAGCTTCAACATCAAAATCATCGTCTGGATTGAACATTTGCAATAGCTCTTTCAAAAACAAGAGTGATTTCGTTCTAACGTGCTTGGATTTGGACATGAGAGAGTAGAGTCCAAAAAAGACGAGAGATCCAACATGTTTTCGCAGAGAGAGTGCATCATCTCTGGTAATGTCTGGATACACAAACGCAATAGAGTCCAAAGCATCTGGATCTGATGGAGAAATCATGTGCAAGCTTGCCAAGTAATCTTCTGCAAATGTCATGCGTTTCTGAGACGTTTCCAAGAACAGTTTTGGTCCATCGTAGAGTGTTGGTAGAATCTGATCAAAAATGGGTTCAGCAAACACAAACGGAGACTCAAATCCATTGCCAGCATAGCAGTTTGCCAGTACCGTTCCCAAGGCTTCTTCAAACGAGTACAACAGATTTGGCACAAACACACGGAATCCATCTGTTTCCAAAGCAGTCAGCCAACTGTAAATGGATGTCGATGGTGCCTCAAACAATGGTCCAAGTTGCATCAATCCAGCAGTCGCTTGTCCAATGCGCTCCAAAAGCTTGTATCTGAGTCTGCCCGGTTTCTTGAGTTCAGATCCAGCAGAAGGTCCAATCTCCATGATGATTTCATACCACTCTTTCATGTGTCCAAAGATACCACGACGCACTTCAACAGACAGCAGTGATCGTTGCAAATGCAAATGATCAATCTCTTCTCCATGCGCCATCAACTGCTGCTGATGATGCTGATACGATCGAATGACACCAGAGAGTTTCTGGACAATGATGCAGTAATTCACAGCCATTCTCAATCGGTTGACCGATCCCTTGCTCAAGAAACTGAGATCACCCAACATGGCTCCAGCATGGGACAAAAAGTCTGCGTAGATTTCGATGATGCCCATCTTGTGCATTGGATCCATTTGGACCAAGTAAGGGAATTGTGCACTCTGAGCAATTCTTCTCAAGACATGCACAATGTTTTCAAGTACATGCTCATACGCAGACAGATTCTGGTTGTGACGCAGTTCAGCAAAACTGTCAAACAATTCTTGCAAGAAGAGACCAATGACTTGTGGATGCAAGTGGTAAAATGCATTCATGAGTCTTGAGGAGTTGGCATTGTGATCCATGATCAGAATCTGTGGTACCATGTTCTTGAACGAAGCGAGCAAGAGCCCATGAGATTGTTCGTAGAACTCAGTCGATGGTTCAGTGTCAGATGACATGGGAATGCCAGCAAGAGCCATGAGAAGGAACATGAGACCTAAGAAAGACGTCAGATACTCTTGTGTTTGTTCTGGAATGGCTTGTCCAATGTACGGAATGGCCAAGAGTCTCAGAAACTTGGCACAGTGTCTCACAGCTTTTGGTCGACCATATTCAGCAAATTGCACTCCTAGTTGTGCAAGATAGTACTGAAACAGCACAGAAAACCCAGAAGAAGCGACTTCAAAGAACGTCAAGAGTCTAAACGACGGTGCTGTGCGTGCATTCAAGCAGCTGCCTTGTCCTCCCTTTTCAAAGAACGCAAACAAGGCGTTCTTGACAATCTGCTGTTCAAATCCAACCAAAATCGCTGCCAATGGCATCTCACCACGCATGGATCCATGTGTTGAGAAAGTGTTCTGGAGTGCGTAAAAGTCGTACAGAATCTGCAAACAAGCTTGTCTGATTCTAGGATTGGGTCTTGCCAAAAAAATGAGCATCATGGCATCCAACTTGCAAGACACTCTGTAAAAGGCTTCTTGATGGACCAGAATCTCTTGTCCAGGCACAATCTCATCTTGCCAAGTTTTGATCAATCTCGCAAGCAACAGAATGACCGTACAGACACAAATATCATCCTGATGCGGTGAATTCTTCAAAAAGTTGATGAATCCGTTGATGATACCCACACGCAGTTCAGCATAGTTCTTGAACACATAGTGCAACGCATGCGCTGTCTCTAGAACCACTTCGTCTCTTGGATGGTTCAAATACTGTCCAACAAACAAACTGCCACCCACAAACTCTGGTGCTGGCACAAACTTGAGCAATCGCAAGATTTCCATCAGAATCAGCTGTGCCAATTGCTGTTCTGGCTTGTATCTGAGTTGGTTCTTGCGTTTCATGCGTTTGGAGTCATACAAGTGCGATGCCACGTTGTACTTTTCAATCTCTTTCTTTGGTTCTTGGATGAGTTTGAACCAGTCTTGGATCACAGCCCCAACTTTTTCGTTGGCTTCTCTCGTAGACACATCCAAAACTACTGGATTGGTCGCAAACAAAGACAGCGTCATGGATCTTCTGTAGCTCTCTCTATAATTGTCCAAAATAGACAGGTTGTTGTTGCTGCCAGTGGGTGAAAGGATAGAGTCTCGGTTCAAGTTCTGGTTGGAGAGAGAAAACGGTCTTGATTCCTCCTTCAAGGTCTCGTTGAAAGAATTGTTGAGCATCTCAAGCATCGTGCTGCCTTGACCCACACCACTAATTCTAAACTCTTCTTTTTTGTCTTCTCGTTCCTGGAGTGGTGCTACGATCTGCTCCACGACATAACCGTTGCTCCCTAGTACGTTCACACCAATGTGAGTGTCAATGTTGCCGTAGATGGTGGCAAAAGCAGCTTCCATCTCTGCTGGAAACTCTACCAACACTTGAGCAAACTCTGGATCGTTTCTAGAAAATGCCTTTTCCTGGAAGCCAGAATCTGGATCCAGAATCGTTCTCAGTGCCCTGAGACCAATGAAATGTGCCCATGGTGCAGACTCCACTCTGGTAGTGTCCAAAAGTTGTGCAATCAACTTGATACCGATCATGATGCTGTGAGAAGCGATTTGGAGTGCAATGTCAACGGAAATGTCCAAGTATTCATCTGGAATCTCTGGTCTGGAGTTGGTGCGATGCAAAAAGGTCATTTCAGCAATGGCATTCAACCTGGAGACGATGTTGCCATAACTCTGTTCTCCTGGTTTGCGCATGGTGTGTCCAAAACGAGCACCGACTTCATATGCATTCATCTGGAGTGCCTTAGCATGGTCTCGTGTGTCATGGTAGAATCTACCACACAAGAGCTGATGCAAGGAAGAGTAAGCAAACGAACGCACTTTTCTCTTTGGACAGAGATCAGTGTTGATGAATCCATCAATGTTTTTGGCATAAAAGTCAATGGGAGCATTCACAAGAATGACAGCCATCAGATGAAGACAGGTTTCTTTGAGATCGTCTGTGGCAGACCATTTCCTGACACGTCTGTAGAGATCTGGAATGATCTCTTGCCACAAAGTCGTTTCGTAAAAGTGCTTGTCGTCAGCATACTGTGGCTGAATCACTCGTTCAAGCGTCTGGATGATGGCCATCTTGACACCTGTTTTGCGGTTGCGGTCATAGTTTGACACAATTTCACGAATAAAGTGCATCAAAGCAGCAGTGTCTTCCTGAGTATCTGCTCGCTTGAAGCAATATCGCGTAGAAGACAGCACGAGAATGATTTCCTCTGGATTGGTCTTTCTGGATGCATCGAGACAAAAGGCAGAGTATCTCAAGATCTCAGTTGGTCTAGAATCATAAAGAGTACGAATGCTGAGCAATGTCACCCAGAACCATGGCACAAGCACCAAAAGTCTTTTCAAACAGCCTGCCTTCGTACTCTGCGTTGAGTTTCCTGAGAGAAATGACATGAAAGTAGTGAAAGATGTGCTTGAGAATGAGATCTTCTGTTTCTTTGGTGATGTTGTGTTCTGTAGCTCTCCCCACGACAGTTTGGATGACATCCATGATCAAGAAGAACGCAGATGCTTTCTATGATGAAAAGAAAGACCACAAGCTCTTGAATATCCAATGGTTTCTGTTGAAAGCCAGGAATGCGTCTTGCAAGAAACTCCCAACCATAAGGAGACTTGGGAATCTCTGGCACATCTTGTGGGAGGAGAATGATGAAGGCCTTTGCCACTGCTTCATAGTAGCATGGCGCAAGACCCGACAAAATGTTGATGAAACTCTTGTGGTATGGACTGGACAAGAGAGCAACAGTGATGTCTCTCTGAGTCATAGACAGCAACCCTCCCTTGAATTTCTCCAGGACATCGTCAGCAAATGCTTGTTGCCACTGTGAGACACAATTCTGGAGCAAGTCTGCCTTAGATTGGTCCTCCATCCTGCTGAGTTGTGTCTGCAACACATTGACTTGTATTCTGAGCTGGTCGGCGTTCACAAAATCCTCTTGTGCGACTGCATTGTCCTTTTGCACAGACAACTCTCTTAGCTTTGCTCTGAGCTTCTCCACATACACTTGGTCTGGCGTTGCTTCCACTCCTGGTATCGCTGCTTGAGCGAACATGTGCGGCAAGTCGCGACTGGTGTATTCCAATTTGCGGTAAGTTACCCTTTTGGATGGGTTGAAACTCTTGTCTGAATATTAGATAAAGGATGCCAAAAGTGTTTAACAAATTTCATGCATACTCTTCTTTTGGCGAAACTTGGTCACGTGATGTAGCGAACACACTGGTAAGTAGATTTATTGAGTGGTAACTTACCGGTAACGGTAAGTCATCACATTAGTCGCGACTGCGGCAGTGTTGACATATTGCAGTTTTGACCAAAAATAGCTTTCCTGGCATCAAAATTCGTACTTCTTCGACAATACTCGTTCAGCTAGGATCAGAGCTGAGGTGCAGTGTTAGCTTGAATGCTACTGCATTTTCTTGTCCAAACGAATGGACGTGGTTCCCCAGCAATAAGCCACTTGGCTGTGAAGAGAATGTTCAAATCCAGTGTCTCTCTTGTCTTGTCATCCACACACTGCCTCTGTCTGTTCATGGTATCTTGCAGTTTGTGTCAGTAGACTGATGAGGGATGATGGGAGTGTCAGACAGATCTGTGTGCTAGTTGGAGAGACATTCAGAGGTCAAGAGATGAGTCAATAGTGCAGGTAGAGGGATAAAGAGCACTGGTTTACCATATTGTCCCAACAGCTCCAGATTCAGCGAGTGCGATGGAAAGTGTGTCGCAATCATCCGGGTCGAACTGCTTTACTTTGGATCGTCGCAGACAAATTCGGTTGTTGTATGATTCCATTGATCCACTCAATCATCTCGATTGTTGGATGCATTCGCTCTCTTGACTCTTTCCGCATGTCTGACTATCTCGTCACGCAACCCGAGCAAGAACTGCAATTCCAACTGCAGGGGCAATCGCAAGGCATCAAACAAACAATCACTGTCACAAATACGCATCCGGAAGCAACGATTGCCTTCAAAGTCAAGACAACGGCACCACGTCAGTATTCGGTCAAGCCAAGCTTTGGGAAACTAGAACCTGGTCAGAGCTGCCAAGTACAGACACTGTTGCAGTTTAAAGAGGATGTCAAAGTCGACTACAAACGCAAGGACAAGTTTCTGATACAGGCAATCAAAATTCCACCAGCTGTTCTCAAACTGGACCAGACACAGCTACATCAGCGTGTGTCAGAGTTATGGGCACAGGCTGAGCAAATCTCCAAGAGCGTTCCTGATTCTGGCGCGGAATTGATTGCCCAAAAGAAACTGAGATGTGTTGTTGTCCCACCACCTGGAGAACAGATAGAGCAGGATGTGCAGAGGACCTCAACTCTCAATCGTAGAGTGTCTAATCAGATCCAGTTCTCTGATCCACCATCTGTCGTTCAAGAAGGTTTGCCAATTGAGACTAGAAGTCGTAGAAAAGAACAATAACGATGAATTGCAGCAGATGCTTGCACAGGCACAGGACAAGATCAAGACAGTCCAAGCCGCTTGTGATGGATACAAGGCAGAACTCGACCGTGTGAATCAATTGAGACAGCGTAGACAAGACTCTTCTGCCTCTCTCAGTTCCAAAGCATCGACAGCACTCAAACCTGCTCAGCCACCTGGATTCCCATTTCCGATTGTCGCGCTGATTGCCTTGTTCAGCTTCTTGCTTGGAGCATGGTTGTTCTAATCAAACTGTCTGTTTTATCATGATTTCACACAGCTGAGCCACTTTTGCCTCCAGATCATTGATCCTTTTTTGCTGTCTCAAAAATAACCTCTTCAAAATGTCTTCTTTGAGACTCGAATGCTGCTTTCTTGTCTTGTATCCACGCCTGAGATCAACTGCGATACCACATCTTTTGAATCGCTGTTGCGTGTTTGTGAAAGACTGGTTGGTCCAAGAGTGAGTGCTTTTTGAAGACAACACCCTTCTTTTTGAGGTTCCTTCTGACCAGATACCCTCTAAAGCAAGCCTTTTGTCATCATCGAAACCTGAATCTTGGTAATCTGAGGCAAAAACGATGCTTGTTCCATCTCAATCAGATGTGTGAGCATGGATCTGAGAGATTCCATCTTGCGTTAGTTCAATTACTTCTATCTGCAGTGTTTCTATGGTCTGCTGCATCTTCTTCATCTCAATGTTGGACTGATTCAGATGCTCCACATACTTTTCCTCCACTGTAGAGATCCTAAAGAGCTCAGAAGATGTCTTGAGCATCCTTGACAGATCCTGTTCCTTGACTGGTGATTTCGATCGCTTCTCAACGACACTGTAGTTGGACATGGTGCTTGAAGGCCGTGAACGATCGTCTACGATTTTAGGTCTTGATCGAAAGACTTCTTCTTTGGGTATGACCTGATTCTCATCCAAGTCCATGAGTGTTTGTACAATTGGACTTGTCGGTGTTTTTGGTCTCGGTTTTCGAGGTGTGGACATGAGGAAAGTTCCGATGAAGATGCTGCATCATCTACTGAAAATAGAATTACATGCATAGTGAGAATGCACCAGTGATGGTGGCTTCATGGCTTGCTCCGCGCATCACTGGAGGCACATGCCAATCTGTTCACGCGCAACTTTCCCACGAATGCCAAAATCCGTCTTTATCGTTGCTGCCAAGAGAACCCCATTCGGTGCGTTTGGTGGAAAGCTAGCTCACTTGACCGCTAACGAGCTTGGTGGTCTTGCATCTGTTGCTGCTGTCAAAGAGCTTCCACAGGGGGTCAAAATCGACTCTGTCATCTACGGAAACGTTCTCCAGACTTCAAAGGATGCTCCCTATCTTGCTCGTCATGTGGGACATCGTGCGCAAGTGCCTATTGAGTCTCCCGCTCTCACTGTCAATCGCCTCTGTGGATCTGGTTTTGAGTCAGTCATCAAGGCTGCTCAGGAAATCATCCTCGGTGAAGCTGAAGTCGTCTTGGCTGGTGGTACTGAATCCATGTCTCAAGCACCACACGTTTACTATGGCTCAAGAAACGGTGCCAGATTTGGACAGGATATTGTGCTTCAAGACTCTCTTGCACACTCTTTGACCGATCAGTATCCAAAACAGACTCCGATGGGCATCACTGCTGAGAACCTTGCCAAGAAATACAATATCACTCGTGAGCAAGCTGATGCTTTTGCCCTTGGTTCCCAGCAGAAGTGGGCTGCTGCGCAGAAGGCAGGCAGATTCAATGCGGAAATTGCTCCTGTGGAGATCAAGACCAAGAAGGGCACCGAGCTCTTCTCTGTCGATGAGCATCCACGTCCTCAAACCACTCTCGAGACGCTTGGAAAGCTGCGTCCTGCTTTCCTCAAGGACGGTGTTGTGACTGCTGGGTATTTGACTTGAAACTAGTAACGCATCTGGCATTTGTGATGGTGCTGCTTCCTTGATTGTTGCTGGTGAAGATGCTGTCAAGAGGTACGGTTTGACGCCATTGGCAAGAATCGTGTCTTGGAACTACTGCGGTGTGGAGCCAGAAATCATGGGTATCGGCCCAGTGCCTTCGATCAAAGCCGCACTCAAGCGTGCTGGTCTCACATTGGACCAAATGTCTCAGATTGAAGTCAACGAAGCCTTCTGCCCACAGGTGTTGGCAGTTGCCAAGGAACTCAAGATTGATCTCAACAAGCTGAACATCAATGGTGGTGCTACTTCTCTCGGTCATCCATTGGGTGCTTCTGGTGCGCGTATCACTGGTCACTTGGTTCACGAGTTGCAGCGCACTGGTGAAAAGTATGCTTTGGGTTCTGCTTGCATTGGTGGCGGTCAGGGCATCACCATCATCCTTGAAAAGGCATAAATTCTTTGATTGACGTCACTTTGAGATGGGTAAAGTCACCATTCGAGTACAGCACTCATGGACCATGCAGCCAGCATCAGTGGCAAAGACACTGCAAGACCATCGTCCCTCATCTGCTCGAGTCGTTGTCCAGACGCGACCAATGACCCCAAAAGCAACCGACAAGTCATCCCTCCCCCTAGCAGCACAAGTCAGGATCACAGTACCTAGCACCATTGCCCAACTCGTCAAGTTTTACAACCAATGCGACACACCAGTTCTCAGACGAGAATGTGAAACTGCGTGTCGAGATGTACTAGACAGATTAGAACATCTCGTACTCATTTCCACCATTCCAGATCCTCTGAGACGAGACTTTATTCGTTCGAGGAAAGGCAGACAACAACAGGAACAAAAGTCTCACAAACTGGCTGGTTTGGGAAGGATTAGTGTTCTGATGCTTGCCAGATGCAGGTCAAAGCATATCAGAGATCGGTCGATGGAATTGCTCGTTGAGGCATTGGACACGAACGAATTGAGTGTGTCCGAAGAGGAAGCGAATCATTTGCAAATGCTATGGGTGGAATTGGTTCAGATGCTGCGACATATTATTGACGCCAAGCGATCGAGTCAAGGCACAGTGCAGTTGCAACCTGGACCCACCAGACGCATGTCTCAAGTCCCAAAGACTTTTTACACGATGGAAGAGAACATTGATCAAATGGTCAATCTGGCACTTGACAGACGTGTTCCAATTGAAGCGCATTTGGAATCTATCCTGATGGCGTTGTCATTGACACTCCAACGCATGGAATACATCTCAGACACCAAAAAGGCAAGGCGATCCCCATCCTATCGCTTGTTGCAAGAGTCTTATGCTGCTGTGTTGGAAGATTTACCACTCTTGAGAGCAGATGATCCACAGATGATGCAACTGGTTTCTTCGATTCGAGAGCAAGTATTCATGTTGACAGCAGGTCAAGTTCATCCAGAATGCTCCCTTGACATCCACAGAGCAGGAGAAACTGTTGGCATTCCCGATTGGTGTCTCTCTGTTGTCTAAAATCACAAGAATGCAAGTGCCAGACGAGCTGCAAACGCTATCTGGTCCATTCCTATCCATGATGCATGATCTTGGAGAAACAGGACAGTGGTATTGATCTTGATTCCAGGCACATTGGCAACAAGTTCATCCAAGTCTTGGCAACAGCAGCCATGAAAGACCAAGATGCCTTCATGATGTTTCTAGAGTTCACGAAGGGATTGAGTGAACATCACTGGGAATGGCAGTATCTTGCAGTCTTGCGATTGGGTGCTATCAGTTGTGTGTCAGAGTCATCCTCAATCAGGAGACAAGCACTTGAGCTTGGACTAATGCAGTTTTGTCAACAGAGTGACAATCAAGCAGATGCAACACCAGAATCTGGAGCACAGCAGGCATGGATGATCAGGGCAGCAGCAATTGTGGGTCTGATTGAAGTCTACCAACAATACCACAACAGTCCCTTTGGATTGCTTGCTAGAGAGATGATATCCAGCAGAAAGCAGCATGAAAAGCATCCTTACGTCTCACAGCTCTTGGAATGCCCAGCTGCCAATATCCCACAAGTGTATTACACCAGACAACTTCAATTCCTGCCAAAGTACTGCTGCATGTCAGTGGCTGAAATGTACTCTGATTCACAGAGTGACTACCTTTACTTGCGTAAATACGTCGAGACATCAGAGAAACAGCTGTCTAAACTGGCACAGAGGAACAAGCTTGACTTTTCAGTCCTAGGAAAGAAGCATCACTCAACAAGGCCGAGATCTGCTCGTCAGCCAGACACGTTGAGCACACGCAAGCCACGACTGGATCATCTGGGACAGCTGTCTCTGGATCCATACCATGACAATTACAAAAAAGTGATTCTTGGACCAGGAGACAAATTAGACACAAAAGTGAACGAATACTTTGATCAGTTTGAAAAGAAGCCCTTGCCAGAGGGACTGAAGCCATCGACACTGTCTGAAAAGCACCAGCTGCATCAGAAGCCAGATCTACCGAATGGCACAGCCAACAGACGCAAGCTCTTCAACGCGATCTTGTTGTAGATAAAGATTGATGTCCATGTTCCATCAAGTTGACAGAAAGTTGCAGTCAAGTTGACATTTCATGGGTGGTGTGCATCTGTCTTTGGAAACACGATTGAGACTTTGAATGTCGGAAGGATTCTCTGAAGGCGAAAAGGTCCTGTGCTTCCACGGCCCGTTGATGTACGAAGCCAAGGTGAGATCATTGACAATCGGTCTTGAAGACAGAATACTGGAGTGGTCGGCCAGACGGCTTGGAGGGACATTTCTATTTCGTGCACTACCGGGGATGGAAACAGAGCTGGGACGAATGGGTCTCTGAAGAGCGAGTGATGAAATACAGCCCAGAGAACTTGGTCAAGCAACAGGAGCTGCGATCAACCCAAACGGCTCGCAAAGTAGCCAAGATCCCAGAAAAGAAGCCAACAGCAGAAGCCCCAAAGAAACGCAGAAGAGATTCGACTGCAGAAAGGGAAGAGGACTTTATCAAGCGTCCAGAGATCAAAATCATGATTCCGGACGCACTCAAGACATTGCTGGTTGAAGACTGGGAGAGTGTGACCAAGAACCAAAAAGTAGATCTGTTGACGATAGCTTGTTGCATTGCCTCGTGCCATCAACGTGAATGATGTCCTGAACAGATACCAGGACTACATCAAGGAAGGACAGCGTCGCAGAGGTGCGAGAGAAGGCAGATCAGATGAAAGCCTGGGTGAAGTCATTGATGGATTGCGAGTGTACTTTGATCGTGCTCTCGGTAATATTCTGCTCTATCGATTTGAGCGTCAGCAGTACGTGGATATCAAGAAGCAGTATCCAGAAAAGGCAATGTCTGAAATCTATGGTGCTGAGCACCTGTTGCGTCTGTTTGGTGCGAGATCTGATTGTAGTTCACATGCCATCAATAATCGCACACACTAATATGGAACAGGATGCAGTCCATATTCTCAAGGACCACTTTACGCAGTTTCTTGGCTACCTGCTCAAATTCCAAAAGGAATTGTTCATAGAAGATTATGAGCCAGCACCACCAAGCTATGTCCAAGCAGTCAAGGGCAACTGAAGCTTTATGTGATAAAATGGTCTCTGAGATGTCTGAGAGATTCGCGTGTTGTCTGAGAGACTAGCTACTACGAGATGCATGGCAGACTGCTGAGAGTGCTTGACAGATCTCGTGTGTTTTCATTTTCAGGGCTCGTGCCACACTTTGCCGCAATGTTTTTGGAACATTTCGATTTGGACAAACCCAAGGAGAGCCTGGACCAGTGCCTCAAACGACTACGTGCTGGATACACTCTGGATGAAGAAATCAGCCAGTTCTTCAAGGAACGAGCACAAGTAGAGTACAACTATGCCACAGAGCTTGGCAAACTCGCAAAACGCACTCTTTCTGACAAGACAGACCCGGAAAGCACGTAATTGAACTCATAGCAGTACGTTTAATCTCATTTGGAACCAGTTTCTCAACCAACTGCAGGAACAATCTAACGCACGCCTGCAGTACGCCAAAGAACTGGTAGAGAAAGTAGAGATGGTCATCAAACAGCGCTCAGACAAGGATCCAGACTGGTCCAAGTTCAAGCAAGGTTTAGGCCCCCTGACTGCGAATTTTGAAAATCAGTTTCAAAAAGCAACAAAAGACTATGCAGAAAAGCTTGCTAAACTGGAAAAGCCTGAAAAAGGATGGAAGTGGGGCAACAAATCCGAAAAGATGGAGCGACGTGTTCGTGATTTGGAGCAACTGAGACAGACTTGGATTCCTGAAGCCAACAAGCAGTTTCAAAACTATGAGCTCATGGATCTGTCGAGATTGGAAGTCTTGAAAAAGGCATTTGGCGATGCTATCGACAGCGAACAAGTCATGTTGACCAAGATCAACAGCACCAATCCAGAACTCGTTGGATTGGCAACAAAGTTTGATCCCGTGGAAGACATGGCACTGTTTTGCAGGACACGTGGCACACAGCAAATGCAAGAAACAGTCCAGCTGGCAAGTGGTCCAACACCATTAGTAGATGAGGAAGGCTTCTCTATCAGACCAGAGACGACTGACTTGTTCAAACTGCCAGAACCAGAGGACAGAGACTCGCAAACATCCAAACTCAAAGTCGAACTCAAATCCAATGCTATCGAACAAGATAAGCAAACAGAGGAAGATGCATTGCGTAGTCTGACCATGAAGCTCAAGTCATCTGAAGTCCAAACAAAAAGAATGGTCAGAAACAGAACTGGATCTTCCATGCGCTCGTCTTTTGCCAACAGCTTCAATTCAGCAGATGACAAGCAGTCACCAGTCGAGAAAACCAGTTTCTCTGTCACAGAAACGATCAATGTCTTGCAAGTCAATGGCAACACTGACAAACTCTTGGTGGTTGGTGAGATAGCAGCGCATCTGGCAAGTCAACTGGACGGAGGATCACAAACAGTTCATCTCAAGCACCAAGGCACCATCGGCAAGATAATTCCCAACAGCGAGTTTGTCGAACAAGTGGACCAAACCACTTTTACCATCAACTTTGATGCACTCAAGAAATACGCTGGCAAGCACCTGACGCTATTCAAGTACCAAGTCACTTCTGAATCAGCGATACCACAAGTGCCAATTGTTCTCAAACCAGTCTGGAAACTGAGTGAAACGACGGCAGATCTTGTAGTTATTTACCAAATCAACTCTTCCTTGCTCAAAGACACGGAATTGAATGTGCAGTGTTCATTCGAAGACGGCGGAGACATTGGAAACGTCCAGACACTGCCAACTGCATTGTGGGATCTAGATGAAAGGGCAGTGTTGTGGCAAGTGAGTGGTCAAACAGGACCAGTGCAGAAACTCGCTGCACGTATTGAAACGAGTGCTTTGATCAAGCCGATGCCTGTCATGGTCACATTTACAGGACATGCACTTGTTTCTGGTCTAGAAATTGAAACGCAAGCGCATTTAGATGTGCACCATGTCTTTCAATCTGGACATTTTGGAGCGCAGTCTGTCATTATTGCCTCCACCACTGAGAATTAAAGAGAAAAAATCATCTTGTGAGTGTCGGTTTTTACAAAAAGACTCTAGAAGAATTGTCAAAAACGAAAAGGTTTGCGGGCAGCCAGAATCGAACTGACGCCATTTCGGCCACAACGAAGCGTACTGCCACTATACTATGCCCGCAGTTATGAGGGGAGTTACCAAAAACATTCTCAAAGTGGCATCCATAGCTGTATTCACTTGTTTTGCCTGTTGAAGGGTTTCAATGGAGTGATGTCAAATTTTCATGGAGATTTCTTTCCCATGGTGTCGTGGTCCACACATCTGACAAAACAAGGTTTCAAATATAAAACTAGAATGGACCTTACTAGAACACACTTTTAATCTGGCTTTACAGAAATCCAACCAAACTGGACATGAAATGGATCTACTGATGATGTTGCGTGCACTGAATGAGATGCGTGCGTTGATGCAATTGGAGAACAAGCAGTTTCAGCTACTAAGGACTGCGGTGTTGTTGTTGGACAAGACGGAGGGATGGAATGTGTCGAGATTGTATCTTGTCCAGGATGTCATACAACAAACAGAGATGCAAGAGACGTTTGTTGTTGATGAAGATCCAATAGAGTCAGAGAATGAGATGATTTTGGAAGAGACACAAATTCTGCAAGACACGCAACTGCCACTGTCACAGATCCAAGACACGCAACTGCCATTGTCTCAGATCCAAGAACCACAAGACGGACGATGGATTGTGATACACTGGTCTAGAGCTCTCGGCTTTTGGAAAGATAAGAGATTGACAAACGCTTTCAAGATCTGGCACTTGAGAGCAGCACAGTACTACAATTCAGAATACTTTCTCAAGAAATCCAGAGCCAAAAGAGTGTTTGAGAGATTCAGATTAGCCAAAAAGTTTCTGCAAATCAAGAAACGCAAGATGATTTCTGTGGTTTTGAAGAGTCTGAGACAATCGGCAGAAAAATCCAAGCAGAAACTAGAGCATTTTCAGAAACAGTATCTGTTGTTTCGGTTTATGAAGCGATGGCAAGCGTTGACACAGTTTTACCAAAGGTATGGCAAGCAATGGAGACTTGCTAGTGAAAACACACGGTTGAGAGTCTTGTTTAGAGTGTTTTATGTGTGGAGAGATAGAATGCATGAAAAGAGGATCGCAAGTGTTAAGGAGCGACTGTTGAACGTTGGCATCAGAGGCAGAATTCTGTTTGATGTCTTTACAAAGTGGAGAGAGAGATTGTTACTGATTGTGATCAACAGACAAGCAGAAAGCATGCACAGTCGACTGGTGTTGAAGCATTTTGTTGATCACTGGCAAGGAAAGAGACTTGAATCTGTTGCAAGGAGAGAGAAAGTACAACATGTGCAGTCAAATCTCATTGAAAAGACGCTGAATGGAGCGTGGAGGCATTGGAGGGCCAGTTTCTTTCGAGAGCGACACTTGTCTCATCTGCTGTCAGACAGTCTTGCTGACAGACAACAGAGACTATTCCAGACGACGATGAACAAGTGGAAACAGAAGCAGCAGCGAGTGTTGAGACAAAAGCAACTGCAAGCGTTTGAACAATCCGGTCTGAAACTGTTTGAGCAGCATCAAAAGAGACAGATGATGGGCTGCTTTGTCTCTTGGCACAAAAGATGGCTGAACAATCAAAGACAGAAGCAAAAGATCCAAGAATTGCAGTTTGTAGACAAATCCAGAGCCCTGAGTGCCTTGTATGACTCAAGTATACCCACACTGCCTGTTTTAAGACTGTTCTTCAAGAGATGGCACCAAAGATACCAAAGATTGTCTGAATGGTCTCTGGCAGAGCAGCAATTGTCAGAAAAGGTCCAACAGAGACAGAAAATGGGCAGATTCATGGGCTGGAGATCAAAGATGATGAAAAGAAGAGTATGGGTGTTGACAGTAGAAGCAATCAGATGATCAATTGGTAGCAACAAGCAAGGCAAGATATCTGCATCTGAGACAGTGCTTCAAGAGATGGAGACAAAAGAGAGAGTATGTGCTGTTGGAGAGAGTGTCTGATGGCTTCAAGAGACACAGATTGCTACTGCGATTCAAGAATTGGCAGCAAAAGACCAGATCCACAATTGCAACGACTTTTGAGAGAGATCATTTGTTGATTGAATGCTTCAAGAGATGGAAGCAATCCAAATCTAGAGTATCCAGTCTGGATCCAAAGTGTCAGCAGTTTTTGAGATCCAAAACAACACTACAACAGAAACAGATACTCTTGGTGTGGAAGAGACTGTTTCTGAAGAGATCTAGACAGAAACTACAAGCATTTCTGTTGATGCGATCCAAGAGAATCAAATCTTGTCTTGTGAGATGGCAAAATAGTGTATCTGACAAACGAGCACTATTCAATGCTGCCAAAGGCTTTGAAAAGATGAAGTTAACCAAGAGATACTTTAGCACAATGACCCAAAAGTGGGATTTCTTGAAATTGGAATCCAAAAAGGGAAGACTCCAAATCATCGTTCTGGAACTCAAGAGAACCAAGATTCAGTTCTATTATGACAAGTGGAGACTCTTGTACCTCAAAAGACAGACGATTGAAGCAAGACTACAGGATTTCAACCGACCACTGACAAGATATCTTGCCATTTGGCAGATGAGACTCAAAACCAGGCGGAAATTAGAGAAAAGAGCAAAGCAAGTGTATCTTACGAGTCTGTTGAAGCAACAGTTTGCACAATGGAACCAAAAGACCAGATACAGTCTGGATATTCAGAAAAGAGAGAAGCAGCTGTATTTCCAACACAGAAAACAGACAATTGTACAATGTTTGTCCATTTGGAGACACAACACGCACAAGAAGCAGCAGTTGAAGCAATTGCTTCAAGATTGGATCCACTCCAAGGAATCGAGAGTCTTTCAAAGCTGGAAATTCAAGATTAGACAACGACAGCTTCAAGTGGTTGTAAAATGGTTGAGATTAGGAGAGGATTGTTGAAATCAAGCAAAAGAAGAGAAGAAAGAGACTGTTGATGGTTTGGAGACAAAAGTATCTGATCAAGAGAGCAGATATCTTCAAGAGACAGCGACTGATGAAGATGCTGAAGCGTTGGCATCATTTGTTGGTAGCATTGATGGTTGACAGACAATCCTTGTATTTGTACCAACAGAGACTTGTGCAATTGTCTCTGCGTTGTTGGATGACACGCATGGGTATGTTTGTAGAAGGACAGAGTGTGTTTGTGAAGATTGCACCGATTGTGTCTCCAGATCTGTTTATGAGACTCAATCCATGTGAACGAGTGTTGTTTAGCACAACAGTCAAGATGCCAGTGACGAGATCTATCAGGGCATCTAGAGTGTCACTTCTCCGTCAGTCAGTGCCATCAGGGTCTCAAAGAGTGTCTCTTGCTCAGTCTGTGACGCATTCTCTCACTCAGTCTGCCAGGCAGTCTCTCACTCAGTCTCGCACTGCAAGAGAGTCGCAGTCTGTTGGTCCTAGAGCGTCTCTCAGTCAGCAATCAGACCAACGACTGTCTCTCGGCAAGACATCAGATCAACAGGTTTCTCAGACACAATCATCAGGAGAGAAAACACCTCCATCACAGAGACTATCTCAAAAACAGTCTCCTGGACTTCTTTTCCAAGTGCCACCAGCCAGTCGCTTGTCACAAACACTTTCAAAACAGTCTGTTCAGCCAATTGATCCACTGCCCATCTCTCTTGTAGATCCACTGCCTACCGTTGTACAACGGCCACAAACCTTCGCTGCCGAAGAGACACAAAGCATCTCTCTTGTAGATCCATTGCCTGTTGCCAAAGAGACTCAAACCATCTCTGTACAAGAGACACAGACCATCCAAATGATGGACAGAAAGGTGGAAGAACCAATGACACTGTCTGATTTGTCAGAACCAGACATGCATCTCATTTATCTGCAACGTTTCTTTTACACATGGTCAAAAGCCTTTCTCTCACACTATGAACAACAACAATCTGCACTCTCTTTCAACAACAAATGTCTGAAGATGAAGATGTTTAGGATTTGGACTCTAAAGACAAAGGAATCACAGCTCTTGCCAAAATCGACACTTTTTGTCACTCGAAGCAAGTTGAAAAAGTGGCAGCTGACTCTGAAGAACAAGATTGTTCAAAAGAAAGTGGAAAGATTGCAGATCCAGCGAGTGTTTTCCATTTGGATCAAACGAACAAGAGATATCACTCAACTACTGGAGTCTGCATCCATCCACTTTAATATCAAGACAAAAGAGCACTACTTGCAATCCTGGATCAACAGACAGCAAAACAAGAGAAAACAAGAGCATCTGCTGTCAAGTGCGATTCTGTATCACTCAATGACACTCATGGACAAGTTATTCAAGCAATGGCACTCTCTCTTGCACTTGAACCAGGTATCAGACCACTTCTTCACAAAAACAACAACCAAAACGTACTTTGGATTGTGGAACAAGAGAATGCTATTGGTTGAATCCAAGAGACTCAAATTCAAACTCTCTGGACTCAAAAGGAGTGTAGGATCATTCAAAGTCTTGCAGATGAGGAAATGCTTTCGAAGGTGGAAGCAGTCGTTTGATTTGAATCAGAAGCAAAAAAGAATGAGACAGAGAGTCTTCTTCGGCAAGTGGAAGCAAAGCTATGAACTCAATTCAAGAGCACTGGGATGGAGAGATCTAAAGTTGCAAACGAGAGTCTTGAAAGGGTTGAAATTACATGTGGTACAGTGTCTGATGGTAGCTAGAACAACGCAAACGCTTGCAAATGGCTCATGTGAGACTAGAGACTGTGTATCTCTTGAGATGGAGACAAGAAAGGGTGAAATTACTTGAACAGAAGACGATGAAGACAAGACAAGTCTGGAACCAGTGGAAACTGCAATTGGTACTGAAACGACAACATCTTGTACAGAAGCAGCAGCTGTGGAAGCAGTGGATGATGAAGACAAGAGCGTTAAAGCACGAGAGAATCAAACTATTGGAGATTGGAATGTACAAGTGGCACGTCAAGATCTTGTACTTTGCTCAGATCCAACAGCAAGCTGGATGGTTTGATGTCTTGAGAAGACAAAAGCAAGTGTTTGACATTTGGTGGATGAAAATGTACCAAACAAAACAGAGAGAACAAGCATTGCAGTTTCAAATGAGAGTGTTTGTGCAAAGAAAGCATTTCAAGATCTGGCAAGCACTCTTTAAGCGCATGAGCTTTGAACAAGAACGCAAGATGATTCTTGCAGAGACATGGCATGACAAGCGACTAGAACGCAAGATCTTGATGGAGTGGCATCAACTGGTGGGTGGACATCTTGAGCAGGATTATGGCTCCATCATCTTCATCTGACACAGTCTTCACTGACATTTACTGAGTCAACCAGTCGAGTGAAACGTTCGAGAGATGGTTTTCAAAGTCATACAGTGACTGATATCTCTTTTGGACTAAACACTCCTTTGCAGCTTCCTTCACTCGCTCTTCAAACCTCAGATACTGCACAGGCAACTGCTTCCCATCTTGCAGAATATCAAGCGACAAGTGATGTTCCAATTTGTCGTTCCAAAACAACTGATACTTGCCGAACACCAACAATGGATTGTTGTACACTCCAAGAATGAACAAGTTGTTCTGTTTGCAATACTTTTCAACCATTCCAATCGCATCTTCCAAGAGTGGATTCACTTGCAGTGTGTGTCCAAGTGGAACATAGTCCAACAGTTGATCATTTCTGCCCAGGATCAGTCCAAATCCAGTCTGATACTTGGTTGTGTGCATCACCAGCTTCGAGTAGCATTTTTCAGAAATGTCCATCTGAAGGAAAGTGTCCTTGGTGTCGATGACTTTTGACTCGCTGTTGATCTGTGGCATAGTTCACTGCTTGGTTGCTGTCTATGGCTAGAGCCGATCTTGCACTCTTTGAGCGTAGATTACTAGCTGCCTGTCAGAGATGGCTAGCTGCAGAATGCATTCTAGCAACCATTGCTTGTCGGTCGTTTGCAGTGTATCTTGGATGCACTTTGGAACACTTTTGGAGCGTGCATTGAAAGTTTGCCAACAATCTCAAATGTGGATCTTTTTGATTCTCATAGTGATGAATCTGTCCAAATGGTTCAGACAACTCAAGAGAACAGAAAGACCAAGGAACGAAACTTACTATTGGACACAGAATGTTGGATTATCACTCTTGTTGCTCTACAGCATCTACAGAACACTCTTCATTGATGATATCTTTATTCAAAACAGTCTACCTACCAACTGTGCATCATACATCCTCAAGAGACTGTCACAAAACGACAGACTCGAGTTGTTGATGTATCCAGAGACATGTGACTGGTGTTTGGATTCAGATCGGTACCTGCTGTCTGTTGCATCTGTAGCAAGTGACTATGCACTCTTTTTTGTTGCATTTGGACTTGTGTCAATGGATCACGTCAGACTCAAGTACAGGGCAGCATCTTTGATCTTGTTTGGTGTCTTGTTTGTAGAAGTCTTGTTTCTGGTCCAAGGAAGACCATTGTACCAGTGGGGATACGTCTTTTACTTTGCAGATCGCACACTCTTTACGTGGATTAGACATGGTTTGTTTGGCACCATTGCTCTTGCATCGCTCTTATTTCCAGACAAATCTGGACTCTCTGTTGGTGAATCCTATCAACAAATCTTGTCTCAGTTGCAAGCATCACACGCGATTCAAGTTCTTGCATTGACGATAGAGAGGTGCCTTGTATGCACAATCAGCTGTATCACACGATCAAACACTCTTACAACACTATTCAGAGTACTACAAGCAGCGCAACATCAACAAACAACGCTTGGAACGTGAATTGGGAGATGTGTTGGATAACGAGCCGCCAGATTACTATCAGCAATTCAGAAACAATATCAGACAGTTTATCATCCAGATGCTACCACTGGCACAGAGAGAAGGTGTGGTTTTTGATGGATTGCATTCGATTCCACTCTTTGGCAAGATTCGAGCAAAAGACGATCAATAACATTTATTGGTGTTCAATGACTAATTGTGATACCCACTTGGACAGTGATCCCACATCTGGAATCGATTGCACTGGTTGTACAAACTCTTCAGCTGTATCCATGTCCACTGTCTTTGCTTGCTCTTCCACAATCTTTTTAGGTTCCAGCATCGTTCTCAAGACAGACAAGACCATCTTTGAAGGAGGTGCAAGAATGTGTGACGGTGTCTTGAAGAATCCAAAGTCTTGGTTGTTGACATCCATTTTCTTTTCAAACACTTGCTTTGGTCCAGTCAAGAGAGATCCAAATCCAGATTTCTTTTGCTTCTTTGGTTCCACTTGCACTTGTGTCTGATCTGACCACCTGTGCAAGACAAACTGCTTGTCCAAGACAATCAACTCTGAATCGCCTGATGTTGGAATGTAGCACACATGCAATGGCTTGCCTTCAAGGGGTTGGATCATGATGGGTGCTGGACTCTTTGGATCAAACACACACACATTCCCGCCTTCTCCTTCTTCTCTCACACAGCAGAATTTGTTTGTTCTTGGATCTTTGGCAATGTCTTTCAATGAGACCATCATCGACCAATAGACTGTTGTCAATCAAGATACCACTGCCAGTCAAGAGATTCCAGACATCCAATCTGTACTTGCTCTGTGTGATTAAGAATTGCTGTGAAAAGATGATCTTTTGAATGTCATCTCCAGTAGCACAGCAACTGAGTGTGTGCAGCAATTGTCCAGTCCTGTGATCCCACAGACTCAAGACAGGTCCAAAGCCAACTGCGAGAAAAGAGTCATCTTCACAAAACTGTGCTGAATTTGGCACCAAATGGTTGTATCTATGTGTGGTTCTGACCATCCAGCAAGCTGTCATCAACCATAATACCTTGTGTCTTGCCTTGCACACATTCATAGATCTTGAATGTCTTGTCTACTGATGTTGTCACACAAAACAGTCCGTTCTTGCCATGACTCAGGGAAAGACTGTTGACATCCTTTTGGTGTGGCATATCCACTCGTGTGTTCAAAAAGTAGTTTTGCAGATCCAAATCATATTGGTAGAATTTGAGGACATATTCATCATCAAAGTCATCGTTCTTGCGACTTTCGAGTGTCACGAGCCACATGCCATCTTGGGAATGTTGTGCAAATCTGACGTGTGTCTGTCTTAGGTCTTTGGATTCTGTTTTTGAGACTCTGTTTCTGTTTGTGACATCAAACTATCGTCAACATGTGTACTTCTTTGATCGAGTGGTCTCCAATGGCACTGTAGTACTGCAATGTTCCTGGCAAGCCATTCAAGACGAGATGACGGTTGATGGGATCCAAGTGAAAGACAGATGTTGGATACATCTTTTGATCCAAATGTGCTGCTTTGATGCCAGAAAAAGTTCTAAAGACATTCATGTCTCCAGTGGAAATGAGCTGGATGGAATTGTCCTTTTGACCGACACAGTAAAAAGTGTGTTGTGGTGCAATAGAAACGTGCACAATCTCACTGCCAAGACGAGGCACAAATGCTTTGGATCCAGTCTCCAGTTGCCACATCACCAACACTGCTTCTTCTCCACCAGACAAGAGATAGACACCATCCCCAGTAAAGCACAAGTCATTCACTTGATGTGCGTGCCAGTGCATTTCAGTCATCTTTGGCTCTGATTTGCCATTACCATACCTAATCTCAACTAGAATACGCTAAGAAGATTCTACCAATTGAATCTCCCAATGCAATCATGTTCTGTGTCGGATGTCCAGCCACACAAGTGAGTTTAGACTGTGATTTGTATCTCTTGAGGCCATTGTCTGACAGATACATGTAAGAATTCAATCCAACCAACACCAACTGGTCTTGTAACTCACACAGATCCAACAGCTTTTCGTTCATGGACTCGTACATGACTTGCGTCTTTCTAGAGTCCAAATTCAACTTGACGAGCTGAGCAAGTGTGTAATCTTCTGGAATACCCGTCTTTGGTCCAATTCTGTTGAGCTTTTCTGTCTTTGTGATAATAAAACACTCTCTGTCGCTAACCAAGAACTTGTGAATCACAGATTCAGTCTCAAAGACCTCAAGCAGCAAGTTGGCATTGTAATCCCACAAGTACAGATTCTTGTCTGCACTGGCATAGACTTGGTTGCCAACCACTTGCAAGTGCGTCAGTTCATGTGTCTTTCCAGTCTCTAGGACATTGTAAAGCAGTCCAGTTTCAATGTTGTAGCATTTGATGCGTGCTCCACAGCCAACCAGCAGAAATCTTGTATTAGCATTGATACTGAGTGTCACTGGAAAATACTGGGCTGAGTGTCTGCAATGTGCCTCCAAAAGTCGTGGACTTCATGTTGAATGGGCAAAAAAAATTTGAGGTCTGAAGTCACAAGTCAAAAATGAACAGCTGCTGTAACACTTGTTTCCAATGTCTGTGAATGACTCAATGTGAGTGTAGGAGAGAGTGACAGCAAGTAGAGTTGTGACAGGTATCCGATTGTCAAGATCGTCAAGATCCACTGAGATTCACAGTGGGGAGATCAACTGTCATCTCATCTCTCTGCCACCTGACGTGATTTTCTTTCCACAACGATGGTAAAAGAGGAGCCTTTGCCGATGCAGTACAGTCTCTTGGCTGGTGCCATTGCTGGTGTGTCAGAGATTCTGGCCATGTACCCACTGGATGTCGTCAAGACCAGATTCCAGTTGCAACAAGGAAAAGCAGAGTACACTTCGATCGTCGACTGTTTCCAGAAGATTATCAAGAACGAGGGATTCGGAACACTGTATCGAGGCATCCTTCCACCCATCTTTGTCGAGGCACCGAAGAGAGCCATCAAGTTTGGTGCCAACGATCAGTACGGCAAGCTCTATCGTGAAAACTTTGGATTCAAGGATGGTCAAGGACTGGCTGTCCTGACTGGTGTCTCTGCTGGATGCACTGAGGCTGTTATCGTCTCAACACCAGAGTTGCTCAAGATCAGGTTTTTAAAATAACTCGAGAATGCAGGATAAGTCCAACGCTGGATTGTTCAAGTCTACGTCTGATGTTATCTCTTATGTGATGAAGAACGAAGGCATCTATGGCTTTGGCAGAGGTCTTGAAGCCACTGTCTGGCGTCATGCTGTCTGGAATGGTGGTTACTTTGGATCGATCTCAGCCATTAGAGCTGCCATGCCAAAAGCCACCACAAAAGAAGGCACCTTGTTCAACAACTTTATTGCTGGTGCGCTTGGAGGCACAATCGGTACCATCTTGAACACACCAATCGATGTTGCCAAGACACGCATTCAGGGACAGATCAAGGCACCATTCAAGTATGGATGGACCATTCCTTCTATCATCACGATCGCTAGAGAAGAAGGATTTGGTGCACTTTACAAAGGATTTGTTCCAAAAGTCCTGCGTCTCGGTCCAGGTGGTGGTATCTTGCTCGTTGTCTTTGACTTTGTCTCTGGCTACATTCGCAAGTATGTCCTATAAAGCATCTAAAAATTTACTCTTCTTCCTGCTCTTCCTTTGGTGGGTAGAATGGTTGAGAGGGATACCATCTTTCAAAGACGCTCTTGGCTTCCTTGACACATCCATCTGCCAAAAGATCACCATCATCATCTTGCAGCAACACAATGTCATCTGGCAATGAGCTAGTGTCATACTGTCTATAAGGTTGCTCGTAGAAGCAGCAGACACCGGAAACCTGCATCTTTTCCAGAAACTGCTCAATCCTTTGCTTTGAAGATGCTTTGAGAGTCAAGACATAGCCTTGTGCACACACACACTCATCTGCAGTATACTGAATGCAATACAATCCATCTTCATCATCACTTGGTTCCACAATCAACGCATGTCCCTCTGCGATTGGTTGCTTTGTAATGACGATGCATCTGTAGATGGAAGATTTTCTGATGATGGGTAATCCAAGCAAGTGACTGAATTGAGATCCAACAACGAGTTTGTCACACTCTTTGATGTCACTTCCAATGACTTTGTATGGCTTTTGAGACCAATCAATGGATTCGATGGGGAAATCGAGCATATAAGTGCCACCATAAACAGCACAGTATCTGCAGAATCCCTGACACAACTCGCTGGAGGTGCCATACATGGCAGACAGCAATCCAGACTTGCCATACCTTCCCACAGACGACAGATGCCGTTTCAACCGCTGCATGCCTTCGACAAGTGTCAATCTTTTGTTGTTGAGTTCCAAGACAAGTGCACTTTTGATTACGCTTCTCCACTTTTCCTTGATCCCACTCTCTTCCAGATGCTGTTCAAAATCCTTGTCTATCTGCTGTTCCTCGATCTGATTGTCACCAGATGGCATCTGCTGAAGGGAACTGGTCAGAAACTTCATCAGCTTTCTCTTTTCAATCAACGTCAGCTGTTGGTGTGCAAAAATGTCTTCTTTTGAGCTTGGCACTTTTTGAAGTGTGTCTTGATAGAAATACAGACCCTCCAACAGTCTGAAATCCAGATATCCAGATGCTCCAGATTGAATGATGAGTTCTATCATGTCTCCCCTTGCCAAGACGAGTTTTGGTGTGCGTTCAACACTCAGACGTCTCTCTTGAGGTAGATCCATGTCCGCAGTGTCTGTTGGGTGTCCATTCAAGTAATGAACTACTTTCTTTTCCAAGAGTGACTGTGCGTCTTCAATCTGATGCTGGCTTCCATACACCAATCCAGAGTCCAAATGCAGCACTGATCCTACTCTAGACAGTGCTCTACAGTTACTCATTGCACCCTGCCAACAGAGAACTTGTCAAGTCTGTTCCAATCAAAATATGCATTCCTGGAGGGGAAAGTTGGTTGCTCGCAATCTGGACATGTCCCAAGAGCCTTGTGCCTTCTGTCTGGCTGATATCTGTAATCTTTAGGTGTGCTTGAGATTGAGATTGGCAGTGTTCAAGTCGCGCTTCCAATGAACCTTGACAGTTGGTCTTTCTTGAAGACAATCAGCAAGAAGCTGAGATCTTGTCAGCCATGCAGCACACCACATGAGATCTGGAGTCGCGAATGCAGCAAGAGAGATGTCGGTCCTTAGCTATCCAGTTCATAGGTGCAATGGCATTTCAAGTCAGATGAACAGACTCATCCGTTTTGGACAGGTCATGTGTGCAAAGCACTTTTCTCCAAATCTCAAATGACAATTCAGGCAAGCACCGTGGCATTGAGAACCAAGAATCCCATCAGAGACATTGTGGACAAGATGAAAGTGGTCCCTAATCCAGAAAAGGAGTTCATTTCTCTTGCACTTGGTGATCCAACAACTTTTGGAAATTTCAAGTTGCATGATTCCTGTGTCCAGGCAGTCGTTCATAAGCTACAGTCTTTCAAGGCAAATGGATATCCACCATCCATCGGCACAAAGGAAGCAAGACAAGCGATCGCAAATGGTCACACGACCACAGATGCGCCTTTGACTGCAGACGATGTCATCTTGGCCAGTGGATGCTCAGATGCGTTGAATCTGTGTATCGGTGTTCTTTGCAACGAAGGAGACAACATTCTCTTGCCTGCTCCTGGATTCTCATTGTACGAGACTTTGGCATCCAGCAAAGCCATCGAATGCAAGTTTTACAACCTCTTGCCTGAGAAACAGTGGGAAATGGATCTCAAACACTTGGAATCTCTTATCGACTCAAAAACCAAATGCATTCTCATCAACAATCCATCCAATCCATGTGGATCTGTTTATTCAAAACAGCACCTTCTGGGATTGTTGGACATTGCTGAAAGACACCATTTGCCAGTGATTTCAGATGAAATTTATGCAGATATGGTCTTTGAAGGATTCCACTTCTATCCACTTGCTACCTTGACCAAAAAAGTGCCCATCCTCACTTGCGGTGGTCTCGCTAAAAAGTTTTTGGTGCCTGGATGGCGTGTTGGCTGGGTCATGATCCACGACCGAGAGAATCAGTTTGAACAAGTGAGAAAGGGACTCGTGAGTCTCTCTCAACTGACACTGGGTGCTAACTCACTGATTCAATCTGCAATTCCAGAGATGCTGCAAGTGGATCCATCCTTCCACGAACAGAACATGAAACAACTGGAAACGAATGCGAGAACATCTCGAGAGTTGCTTCAGGGAGTGCCAGGCATCAAGCCAGTGTTTCCACAAGGTGCCATGTACTTGATGGTATCTCATCTAACGACAGTTGGAGATTCAACTCGAACACTTTCCATTCAAGGATGATCTCGAGTTTGTAGAAGTCTTGGCAAAGGAAGAGAGTGTCTTGTGCTTGCCTGGTCAGTGCTTCAGATGTCCAAAGCCATTTGTCAGAATTGTGTTTTCGCCTCCAAAAGACAAGCTGGAGATTGCATTTGGACGCATCCGCACCTTTTGTGAGCGCCATTTCAGATAAACGACACTCCAGAATACAGATACACTGCAAACGCCTGACAACGTTGAGCATCATAAAAGAATGATGTTGGACAACATTGCAGTTGATATCCTGACTCTGAAAGAGATTGAGCATCATTTGTCGCTTGTCCAAACTACACATTGTGGCTGCAGGAGCTAAAGAGCCAGAGATGTGGCATTTAGTGAGACACCAAGATGAACAGAGTGCTGCTACGCTGGCAAAGAGATCAGAGTCTGCATGCCATCCAAGATACAGTCACTGCTGCAATGCACCAAGCACTGGATGTGTTGCCTGTGTGAGCAGTCGGTACACTCACTCACATTGGGTCTCTCTCTAGACTATCTGACTCATCTGTCAACACAGATAGTCTGTGTCTGCAAGGACGTACACTTTGGCCATTCGATCTGCAATGCTGTACAACTTGTCGGTCGTTTGCAGTGTAATTGAGATAATCGGCATCTGAGACATCCGACACGCTTTCCTTAAGATGATCAACTGGATCATCATATTTTCTAGACAAGGGAAACTACGTCTCAGAAGATGGTTCCTGACAACCAACCTGAACGACAAGATGAAGACAATCATGGAAGTCATCCCACTCGTCTTGAGTCGTAAACAACAAATGTGCAATTTCATCGAGTTCAAAGTCTACATCTTAAAGATAGGACCACAAATTAGTGTATCGCAAATATGCATCACTCTATTTCTGCTTTTGCGTCACAGAGACCGAAAACGAATTGTTGATGATGGAAATCATTCACAGATATGTACAGTGTTTGGATACTTATTTCGGTAGTGTGTGTGAGTTGGATATCATCCATAACATGACACAGTGCTACGCGATCTTGGATGAGTTCATAATCAATGGCGAGTTACTGGAACCGTTGCAAAAGTATGTGCTCAAAGCCGTTAGAGGTGCAGAGAGCTATGAAGTAGAGGAAGAGCTTCGTCAGAATTTGCTCGGCACTTTATAATCCTCGCCAGAGCTTGAAAAGCATTGCAAGTGTCTTTCTTCTGAGCTCTGGATTAAATACATCAAAGTCCTTTTGTTGCAGTCTGTTCAGATAGTCTTGAACTGGAATCTGGTGCAAACGTGGCTTTGTAGCTTCTTTTGGGAGATCCAGTGTGTCAATGGTCAAGAGATGGTCATTGGCCCTCACAGCAATGTCGTAAATTACTGGACTGATATCCGCTTTGCCACGCAAGACCTGTTCTGTTGACAATTGATGCTATCATCAGTTTTCTTACTTGTGCCATGAGCTCAGAAGCCAAGAGAAACTGGTTCTTTTGCAACAGAAATGGTGTAGATTTGAGCAAGAGTGTCAATCCCCAACTGACACCCAAATGTCCTGCCATTTGCTTGGATGTTTCATCTTCAATACCAAGTGCCTGTAGATGCAGTTGTAAGAGAGATCCTTGCGTCTGTTCCGAGTAGATTTCCATCTGTGACAATGACTCAAACTGCGGTGTAGTCAACAGTTGCTCTCTTGCATCCAACATTCTATGAAACTGCTGGATGTTCCAATCAGTGTGCTGTAAAATACGTGCGATCGCCAATGGAACTGGATGCACTGGTGCATTGCCTTGAAATGTCTTTTCAATGGTGTCTCTCCACCACTGAATCCTCATTCTGCCAATCTCTGGCTTTGTGACAATGTCCTGGATCGATGCAATTTCAATATTGAAGGCTCTAGAGACCAAGAGTGCATCTCTTGCTGGAGAGAAGAGAGAGACACAGTAGGCATCATAATCAAACTTTCTGACCAAGTCCAAGCAGTACCGTTGAGCAGACATTCGGAAAGAATTCAAGCATTTGTAGGATTTACTGATGGCTTTCAGAGACAAGCCTTTGAATGTATGATGGTGGATGTGGCCCCACATTCGTAATAAAGAGAGAGAGCAGCTCTGGTCCTACATAGTCAAAAGATGGATTCTGAAATTCTGTGTCTCCCTCCACAATCTGGAAATCATGCAAATTGTTTGGACTGATGCACAGATTAAAGACATCAGTGTCGTATGGGTAGGCAGGTGAGAGCGCATGGAATGGTGCACACACAACAACGTGTGTCGAGTGATGCTGTGCTGCACTGGCACAGATCTTACTGCCAGCAATGGCTACAATGCCTCCATTGGCAGTGACTATCATCAGACAAACTACCCACATGTGCTCCAAGAATCACTTTGTTGACACGAGACATGAACGCGAATATCGCTGAATCAGCAATGACAGTCGTCGTGATGCCAGATTTGCCAAGATCTGCTGCTGTTTCCTGTCCATCATAGCTAATCTCAACTCAAATACAATGGTGCTGTCTCTGCCACAATGACTTGAAACTTGCGCACTTTGGCTGCTTCCTTCAAGAACTGTATCACAACAGAAGATTTTCCAATGGTCATGATAATCTCACTTGTATCAAACACAATACTTGGAATGGATGTGATCCAATGCTTGCTGTGCAATATTGCCATTTGCAGACTCTTGTTCGTCCAAAAGCTCAGAAATGCTCTGTCGAATGATCGTCCTCATGTAGTCTCTAAACTCTTGCTCATCTGCATCTGGTTCATCCTCTTGGAAACACAATGCCTCCTCTCGAATCATGTGAATCACTCGCTGACATGTCGAATGCACTGCAAGCTCAATCGGCTGTGCTTCTGACAATCGCAATCCAATATCATGGATAATGTGCTCCATATCTTCCACACTCGACCATCGACTCGATGGCAGGACGTTTCTCAGCAATCTTCCAGTTTCCATTGTCACTTGCAGGCTTCCTGCTACTTGTCTGCGACACAGTTTTTTCACTAGTGCGTCCACCATTTGCTCACCGTCCTTTGACAGGGTCATTCTCACTGCAGTTGTCAAGTTGAGAAGAACTTTTGGTTCGCGAGTTATTATTACGGTTTCAAAATAAATGACCGCCTCCTTTTAGGAAGTGGGCACACAAATTTCAAATGCAACGCAATATATCCACTATAAGGGCAACAGAGCCCCAGCCCTTTCGGTTAAAGCTCTGTATTGTCTGTGTGCATGCTCAGTCACTGGTGTGCCTCTTCTGAAGCAGATCTGTCGCTCTAGTCCGCGGGATTGATCTAGCAGCAACTGGAGCGTGTTTCGCGCTGCATTCGTGTCTCTGTTCACTCTCATGCCATGGCATTCACTGTTGGGACAGTGCAGCACGGAGTGTACCTTGACTTTGCGCTCTCTTGGTTCTGTGTCGCCCTTCCACTTGGCCATCTTCCAGGAGATCATGTTCTGCATTCTGAAGTGACAGTCCAAGTGCAGCTTGCTCGTCCACGTCGACGACGGTGCATACCAGATAAGAAACGACACCAGAGCTTGACACTGCCAACAACAGCGATTGGTGAAGAACGCTGCCTCGCCAACGAAGACGAGCTTGTTTCTGTTGAAATCACTGGCGAGATGATCCAAGAATGCGCGCTGCCGGGTTGTGTCTGCCTCGTTTTTGAATTGGGTTTGTTGCATCTGCTTCCACCTTCTCAGTGTTCTCTCATGAACCATCCGCATTCGTGAGCAATCCCGCATGCTGCTACCGAAAGCCAGCGTGTTGTTGAAGACTAGATGCATGTCCGCAGAGTACATGGTGAAGAAAGTAGAGTGGCGCCATTCTCTCGAAATGAAGGCGGACATTACTTTTGCAACTCGCGAGTTAATGACTCTTTGGTTTCTGTCTGAGATGCCTTGCTGCTTGATTGTTGCTGGCGACCATTGGTCATTATGTATCACGAGAGATCTTGGACGATCTCTTTACACATCTTTGCCACACTCTAGACAACAGGAAGGATCGCAGACACTGGAGATGATTCTGCTCTTGAACTTGGAGAAAAACAATGTGGATGAAAGTGCTCTTGTACTGCTACCGAAAGAGGAGCAGCACAAGATCAAGAGAATGGTGCATCTTCAAGACAGACAGAGATCCTTGGTTGGCCAATTGATGCTCCGTTCTCTGTTGTGGTCTCGATATCCATCCACAACCATCTATCGTTTACATGGAAGACCAGAATGTGACATGGATTGTGATTTCAACGTCAGTCACCACTCGAACTGGATCTGTTCGATTATTTCATTTGAATCTCAAGCAAGAGTTGGTGTCGATGTCGTCAAGATTGAGAATCCCTACCAACAAGATTGGCATGCGTTCATTCACCCGTTTCTTTCATCTTACTCGGACAATGAGTTACAGTGGCTTGAGGAACCTATAGATTTGGATGGCAGACTAGAGAGATTCTATTGTCTGTGGGTGTTGAAAGAATGCATCGTCAAAGCCATTGGTACTGGCATCGTGACTGACTTGAAGGCACACTATTTCCAGATCTCACACACTGAGACAGAGAGCAAGCTGTATCTGGAAGAGATTTGGTATCTAGAGTACTGTGGACCACAAAAAATGGACAATTATCGGTTTACAGTGCAATATCTAGATTCCAATCACTTGTTTGGCTACTGCACCAATGGAAAAGAGGAGCAAGAGATACAAATGGTAGAGTTTCAATCTTTAGTCGAATCTGTGAAGCGCATAATGGACTAGATCTGCACAAAATGCTGCAGGAGACACTTGATTCAACTCTAGAATGTCGCCGAGTGAGGAAGATCCCTTTCCAAACGATAATCCACAATTGGCATTCACTTCCAAGACCATTGGTTCACATTCAGTATCTGTTTTTGTTCTGATATCTACTCTGCCATATCCTGTGCCTTGACAAGCAATATAAGCATCTTGAGCAACCCCTAGCGTTATTTTCAATACGAGAGAGTGTGTCACACCATTCGGATGGTGCGAGTGCATAATGATACATGGCTGGTTTGTCTGGACTGTTGCCTTCCAGATCGTATCCCTCCCAGTACTCGTCAAATGCCAATATTCGCTCTGTGACTGGAATGCCTTGTCTAAAGACACGCTCTGCTGGCTTGTACACTTTTAGTCCATGTTGCTGGTCACCAGTCACCAAGACAGTGAACTCTCTGCCTCCCAGAAAGGCTTCTGCAAAGATACCACCAGGAATGTCCTTTGAAGCCTTGATTTGCTCTAAAGCGCTCTCACAATCACTCACCACAGACTTTTTGGTGATATTGATGGATGCATAAGACACCGATGGCTTGATAATCAACGGCCATCCAACCAATTGCACCAACTGCTTGAGATCTTCAAGTGAATGCACTTCCTGAAAGGGAGACGTTGGTACATGTGCTTCTAACAGCTTCTACTCTTATCTCTTGTACTCGCTTCAACTCTGGCTTGCTGGTTGAAATCATGTAAAACGCTAAATCAGATCCGGAATATGGGATCTTGTGTTGTTGCAACATCTGAACAACACTCTGTCCCTGGTTTTAGATCTCATACAGGATAACCATCCTCTTCTGTTCCATCACAAGTGTTGATCACAACAAGATTGACTCCGTTTGCTTGCTTGTGTGCGAGATCCTCTATCACAGACTTCATGTTCTTCAAACTCACTCTCAAGACTGTTGGTTGCTTTCCAGTTGCTTGTAGAAATGCTGATTCAAGACTTGCTAATGTGTCGTCTCTTCCCCACTCGTGAGTCAGTTTGGCTTCTGGTGAAATGTCTCCCTCATGACAAAGACTTGTCGATAACACAAACACTTGATCCACTTGAATCTCTTTGAGTTGACCCATTTTGTCCGCACGCGTTGAGAAAACTATTTATGCTTGATAAAGTACTCCTTCAGTTTGTACAGATAGGATTCATACTCTTTCACATCCTCTGCATTCTCACTCTCTCGCTTGTCAATGAAAATCAGATCCAAGACTATTTTGTAGTCATCAAACGTAAACTTGCGTGTGCCACTGTTCATGGCATTCATCAGTTCCTAGTTTGAGATCAATTACATCTCCTGTGAATTTGAGCATTTCCACATAACTCTTGACTTTGAACAGCGTAATCGCTTTCAGACTAGAAAAGTTGGTCAGATTCTGTTGCAACGAGTCGATGTTTCTGATCATTCTCGTCACACCGTTTTCGTTCACGCGTCTGACGTATTTGATGTTTGTAAAGAGCAAATGTGAGATCAACTGTGGCATGCCATCAAACAGGAATCTACCATCACTCGTTCTACCTGTGGATCTTGATGGGCAAAAAGTCTGACAAGAGTTCATCGAACGACGCCAATTCAGAGTTCAAGAGTCCAATGTAGGGATCTGGATCTGGTCGCTCTTCCTCTAAAAAGTAGTTTCCCTATCATCAGATCCAATACTTCTCGAATCGCTAGATCCAAAAAGAAAATGGTGTGGCATCTGATCTCCAGACGCAAGGTAAAGAGTGCTAGGTTCATGAGTTCTTTTGTCTTTTCCTGTGCTGCATTGAATCTCCTACCATCACAAACAATACTCGGCCATTTCAGGAGTCAAATCAAGTTTGAGTCTTTGAGTCGATTCTGCTTCAATGTTCAAGAGCGAGGTTTCAGACACATCACTGAGCTCTCTCACTAGCTGGTTGGAAGCAAAGAACTGCTTGGTCTGTGTCTTGTACTGCAATACATCAATGCCACGCAGATGAGACACTTGATCATCTAGCCAGTGCAATCCATAGTACAGTGTTGCCAAAGATTGCAATTTTCTTGGTTCAAAGATCAATTCACTTCTGTGGAACGATCGATCGCCTTTGAGTTTCAGCTGTACTGCAATTTCCTACCATCAACTTTGGTACTTTTTGAGTCAGAATGCTGTTGAGGTCTAGATTCACACTGTCGCCATCCAGATACGTATTTTGAGACAGAATGCTTCTGATATCTGGTAGATTTGCCCAACTGGAACTGATACATGCATCCACAGTCGCATCTTGGTCCATTCCAACAATGACTGCATCATACAGAGACCGACACTTTTCAAGATACTTGACATACGTGCTTTGCATGATTTTCATGATCTCTACTTTGTACACTGGCATCTGTGAGATCAGATTGGTGAGTGTTTGAAGCAAAAGAACGAGATGGACTGCACTCTATCATCATATCACATACTTTGATCAGTGGATACTCTAGATCTGGATACTTGTCTGTCTGGAAGGCATCAATGCCGTTGATATTCACAGTGTAGTAATTGTCCACTTGTTGTTCAATCATGGGAATGTACACATTCAGGACAAAGTCATTCAAGAATGATTTCTGGAAAGAACCCACTCTGATGTTCAAGAGTTCTTCCATGCCTCTGGTGAAGGATGCTGTTGGCTTGAATGCAACGAGAATGTAAGCAGGCGTTGACTCCACTAGGAGACGATGTGCAGCTGCTGCATGACTGCCATACTTGTCGACGATACCCAGTGTCTGTGCAGTGATCGTGGATTCCATCACAGACGCAATATTGGCTTTTGCGATTGGATTCAACTCCAAGTAAGCGTCTTTGACAATCTCAAACGGATCAATGCTGTTGATCTGAAAGACTTGCTTGTGTGAACGCTCCTTCCGCTTGTGTTCCTTCAAGAGTTCGTTAATGTGTACATTGTTCGAAGGTGCAAGACTATCAGTGTCTGAATTGGTGAAATAGTCACACAGCAAGGCTTTGATTTCACTTTGGATGGCAAGTCCAACAGATTGAGCAGTGTATATGCCATCTGTCTGGATCAATCCTTTAGAGACCACTTTGGCACAATCCATGAGAAAGATGTGACCTTCCAAGACTGCTTGGAAGCGCTTGAACAACTCTTGCAAAAAGTTGATCAAGAGCTCTGCACTGCGTCTTTGGGTCAAGGTACGATCCAGTTGCTCAAAGTCTGTTGGATCAATTAATCCTTCCTTGATCTCTTGGTCTTGCAACGTTCTCTCAACGACATTGTACAGTTCCAATCCCAGTCGCTCTGAAATGTGCATAAATGCATCTGGCAGCTTGTTCAACACGTGAAGAGACTCAATCAACACTTGCATGTACTTGTACGAGTCTTGTTCTTGATCCAGCTCAGGATCTGTGTTGTCATCATACTTTTTCTTCTCATCTGCTGTCTCTTCAGTCATTTTGATGTCTTCAGATGCTGGAATCTTTTGATCAATGCGTTGCGCGCCAGCAGTAGTTTTGAGATACAGATGGTTTTGCAACTCTTCCAACAGCTTTTCAGTCAGACTCTCTCTCGTTTCTTCTAGTTTCTGTCGAATGGTGTCCAAAGCACCAATTTCTGCCAAATCACTTGACTTGATGGCTCGCTGAGAAGACACCAAGAGTTTGACAGCTTGCAGATATGACTTTTGATTCGCAAGAGCATCAATCTTCTCAGTCGCTTTCTGAAGATCATCAATGGCATCTAGAATCCTGCTCATCTCTTTGAGTTGGATGCTCTTGACCCACAGATGCAGCAAGTCAAATCGCTTGCATTCAAGCCACTCCTTGCTCTTTTCCAAATTTCCTCTCATCTCTTCCACTTTCTTCTTGGAGTCAGCAATCGTGTCAACAGCTGAGCTGAATCGCTGAATGGCTGCATTGAAGGCTTCGTGATAATCTAGTGTCAAACAAGACACCATTGACAATGACATCCATAGAATGCTCCAAACGCTCATGAACAGCCAGGAAATCCTTGTAGTTTCTGCTTAGTGCTCCACCATCCAACATCGAGAGTGCATATGGGGTTGCACTAAACTAATGTCAGAACAAGAGCCTCTTGCGCAGTCATGAAATCCCAAGACAGTCTCACAATACTCATTGTTTCAGTCACAGTTTGCGGAAGAGAGTTGGGTTCATCTGGCTCCATTCTCCCTGGACTATGTGCATCATGTGAGCTGTGTGGGACTGGAAGTGTTTCTTTTTTGTTGTTTCTGTATCTGCCAGCAAACATGCAAAGTGTCTGAGCGCGTCTCGTGGATGGAGTCACTCGTAGATGTAATTATGGATGTTGTCTCTCACAGATACTCACAGCAACAGTCTAGGACAGCGGTTTACTGGAAAGCGGCAACCAACCTTGGATCTGCTCTGAGCTTGGCATCCAGCTCGATGTACTTTTCTGGAGACTGCTCCTTGTGCTACTTTTACAATTGTTACCTTTGCCTGTCTCTTTTCGAGAATGTGGATCTTGAAGAGCGCATCGTTGCAGTACTTGACATAGTTGTCTGTCTCTTCCACGGTCATCGAATCTGCATTGCGTGAGTAAGCCAGTTGTCTGCGTTGATACTCTGCCGTGACTTCGTCCAGCTGTGTCTGTACAATATTGACTTTTTCCAGCAATCGCTCTCTCAGACTCTTGAGGCAAGCATTCTTGACTGCCAATGCTTCTTCCTTTGTCAGGCTGTTTGGATTAGGCTACAATCAAGACAGATACATAGTTGATCAGGAAAGGTGACAGATAGTCGATATCCATTGTCTTGCTCTCTTCTTCGTCTCCCTTGTGGATCTCAATGCCTTCTGTATCCGTGTACACTTTCTGTTGTCAATCTCAAGACCATCTCGTTTCTCAAGGTGTCATACACAGAGATGGACAAGCCTACATCTGCTTCTTCTGTCTTTCTGAGCTGTACAATCTCCAAAAGCTCTCGATCAGCTCCCTTGATCGACTGCAAACACAAACTCTCGCTTCTGATCAATTCCACCAACTGTGCAAACAGATGCTGCTTCTTGGGTGGCTTGCAGTACGGATCAACTTCAAAGATCTGAATGGCATCCAGGATCTGTCCCTTTTGGTCTCCGACTGGCTTCTTGAACTCTCTGTTCGAAGCAACAATTCTTCCCTTGTCCAAGTGATACACCACTCTGATCTTGTCTTCTTTGATGAAGTAGGTCTTTTTGTAAATGTCCTTTGATGCTGCAATGTTCAGATTCCTTGCAAATTTCTCTGTCATCTTGATCATGTTGCCTTTTGGATCATCTGCATTCTTTTCAATGGGTTCATTTGGATTGTAAGTCACACTACGATACACGAGATTGTCCTCTCTGTCTTGGAAGTAGTACAGCACTTTGTTGTCCAAATGCACACGTTTCAAAAGTCCATCTGGTCTCGCAGACACATAAAAGTGCATTTCCTTTGTCTCACCATTGATCATAATATGTTCACGCAACCCGTGGATTCTGCCTGGCAAAAAGAACTCTTGCACTTTTTCTTCAGATGGTGTGCGAATGCGTTCTGACAGGTGATCTTTTCTGTTCTGGTACACTTCTTTGATGATACCAATTGGATTGTCTTTTGTCTCAAAGAGTGTCACACGCGACACCATGCCATCAGGTCGGTTGTAAGCAGCAAACACTTCCCATTTGGCATCCTTGTAGATGGAAACTTTGCTGCCAGTGGGACATCTGGATTCAAACTGCTCTTTTGTAATCACAAGTCTGTCGACCCAAGATGGTGGCATGTCAATGACTTCAGAGTTGGATTCCTCATTGTCTTCTTCATCTGATGCATTGCCAGTCTTTTGCTCTCCATCTTCTTGTTTTCGAGAGGCTCCTGTTTGTGTATTGTCCAAGAGAACAAACTCCCACTTTGTGTTGTCAGCCAGATCAAACGAAATTCCTTTGAGACCATTGTAACACACTTGCATGTTCACCCAGTAGTTCATGGAACTAAAGACACTCTCAAGACCCAAGTAATTGTCATCAATGGTAGAATGGATCTTTCCAGTACTTGGCTCAATAAAGAATGCTTCTGCCACATCTCTTCTGCCAGGTAAGACCAAAACCCATGCATGCACTCGCAAGCCTTTGAGTTCATCGTCGTCATCCAACTCTACTGCTTCTTCCACAGACTGCACTGGCTTGATCTCTTGCTTTTTCAGCATTTGCAGCTTCTTCTCTTCTTGCTTGATGATAAAGTTGCTCTTCAGCTGTCTTGGCGGCTTGACTTTGTATTTCTGTGGAATTTCCACCGATTCCTGAACGACAACGGATTCAGGGACATTGGAGTAAAAGTTTGAAAACAAATTCTTTGAAATCGCTTCAGAACTTGTTTTGGTCTGGTTCATTGTCGTGATACTCTTTGAACCGTAGCCAGAGACAACGTAGGCATCATATCCCACACCTCTCAACAACGAGACAAGTACGATAGACATGTCAAAGCAGTTTCCTTCCTGAATCTTGAGTGTGTACGTGGGGGAGACAACTTGTTTGGGCTAACGTGAGCTTTTGTACGAGTTCGTGTGGTGGATCAAGTGGGATGTAGTTGATAAACTCTGATACAAACGTAGCACATGATCTGTAGTCATAAAGCTCCTTGAGAGGCAATTGAGTTGGACGAATGTGCGAACTGACAAACTTCTTGACGCCAAACTCATTTTCTGGGAGAAAGAGAAGCTCCTTTCTGCCAGAGTAGAGCTGGGTGTACTGCCTCAGAAAGTTTTCACAGTATTGGTTGAGCAATGCCTCGCGTGGAGAATACGTGTAGTAAGATTGAGGCACGTTCTTCTTATCTGTCAAGAACAGACGAATTTGCTCCTTTTTGAGCTTTTGCTGGTCGATAAACGTTGTCTCGTGCTTCTCCAACACTTGCTCGATGTCAATACGTGCCTCTGGTGTCTCTTGACCTTCCACTGGTGGTTCAGATGGCTCAATTTGCTCCACAGTCTCTGCCACTTCTAGTTCGACTGTTTCTGGTGCTGGAACGACTTCCTCTGCAATCATCAAACGCGTCGGAAACTTTCAGAGATCGAATCTTGAGAGCAGCATCGTTTGGCATTTGCGTGACTAGTGCGTTTACTCGGAACCTAGAGCTTGGAGACAAAGTCCACACCCTTCTGGATGCTTGCCTTGAGCTCTGGAATCGCAGCTTCCAACAGCTTCTTTTCATGCTCGTTCAGTGCTGGCAATGGATGGATCTTGGAGATGCCTTCAGGCTAAAATCAATCAATCTACACCAAACTCAACTGGAGTCGAAAAGTAGTCCAAGCCTTGGACAGCATCAGACTTGACATACGCACATTCGACGATACCTGCTTTCTTGCCCACGACAGCTTGCAACAAAGAATCCACGAATCTGGCACCAGCGAAAGCCACTAGGATCAGTGCATGTACTTGACAGTGTAGCAGATCCAGCACCATCTTTTGCCTTGACGACTTCATCACCACCAAACTGGATGCGATGGGTGAGTTTGTCACGTTCGTCATCAGTAAAAGAGTGTGAGAGCTATGATGAATGATAATACAGAAGACAAGACTGGGATGATGGTGGCACCAGAGTGTCCTCCAACAACTGGAATGTTCGTGGTTTGTGGCTGTCCGCCTTTGATCTCAGTAACAAAGGTAGCAGCACGCACAACATCCAAAGTCGTCACACCAAACACACGCTTAGGATCAAAGACGCCGTGTTGCTTCAAGACCTCAGCCACGATTGGGACTGTGGAGTTCACTGGGTTGGAAATGACCAATAAGAAAGCCTTGGGGCAGTGCTTGGCACAAGCAACAGCAATGTTTCTGACGATGCCAGCGTTGATTTTGAAGAGATCGTCTCGAGTCATACCTGGCTTGCGCGGCACACCAGCAGGGATGACGACGATCTGAGCACCAGTGAGAGCAGCTGGCAGTTGATCATCACCAATGTATCCACTAGTCTTGGCTGGGGTGTTGACGTGAGAGAGATCAGCAGCGACGCCTGGAGCATTGACGATATCGTAGAGAGCAAGTTCAGAGACCAGGACGTTTGCTTTGAGCAAGAGTGACAATGGCTGTCCAATTCCACCAGCAGCACCGACAACAGTAACTTTGACCATCTTTGGGAAAGCGTCGATCGATGTCACTTTCATCTACACTTTTGACAGCCCTGAGCAAAACCAGTCAGATATCACACAAGGAGCAAGATATAGGACATCAGATGCCCTTGATAAGCATTCCGAGACAACCGCAAACCGAACTTGAAATCTTGGTCAAACAGCATGTCAAAACCATCAAACAGATGGAGCTCTACAACAAGCTCTTGTCTTCAGAAGACTTGGATGTGCTGTGGGAGACACTCTGTCAAGTTTCTATCTTGCAAGACAACCAACGTGTAATTTGACTCACAAGAGCGCATGAACTATGAACAGTATCGAAAAGCAAGTGCTAAGCTACCAGAGCGGTTTCAAGTCTTCTTTAGCCCATCGCTCTTCCTCCAAATGCACAAAGATACACTTGGAACTGTTTCTGTGTTGCAATTCTTCAACTATGTCCTTCGAAAGGGTACACGGCTTGAAATTAGCTGCTGGATGGCAAGCCAGACTCGAACTCAGCTCCTATGCAACCGCATCTGGACATTTGTCAGAACAGGTCTCAAAAGTCACCATAGGAGCTCCAAGACTTTATCAAAGACAATGCAGATCATTTCAATCTCCAAGGCATGTCTTCCAGCTTCCAGAGCAAGTTTTATGTCTGCATCTGTCTGCGCAAGTTCATGTTCTTTTTGGATCCATCGAGAAAGGGCAAAGTATCCATCCTGTCTCTGCTGAACTCTCGTATCTTGAACGAGTTTTGTGAACTCAGAGACCAGAATCTGCCAGAGAACGTCTTGCGAAACAACTGGTTCTCTTCCTTTTCTGCCTTGCGCACGTATGGACACTTTTTGAACCTGGATCTGAACAGAAATGGCATGCTATCGCAAGATGAGCTCATCAAGTACAAGAACGACTCGTTCACACAGTTGTTTGTCGAACGCATCTTTCAAACCACTCAAACTTATGACGGAGAAATGGATTTCACTGGATTCTTGGACTTTGTTTTAGCAGTAGAGAATCCATCATTACCAGAGTCAATTGCTTATCTGTTCAAAGCCTTTGATTTTGGACTTGGATTCATGAACGAGTACGTGTTGAGGCTGTTTTTGAACGAAATCATGATCAGACTGAAAGAAAACAATCTAGAGCCTGTGCCCATAGAAGATGTGTTGTATGAGATCTTTGACATGGCAGGTGTTGCCAATCGCGACAAGATCACACTCAAGGACTTGCAAAAAAGTGGCAATGGAGGCACGGTTCTGACGATTTTATTGTTTTTATGGTTGATGGTAGTGATTTCAGAGCCTTCTTTGCGTACGAAAACAGACAGAGTGAAGGTTAGCGCCATTTGAGATAATGCTGCTCTCTCTTGAATGCGTTTTGGACATACTGAATAAACTGTTGGTCATACATACTTTCCAATGACTCTGGATTGATCTTGGCATGCTTGTCTGCTTCTGATTTGGACAGACAGATGAGATTGCCAAAGTAGGCTTCTTTCCTTTTGTCCCACTTTGTGAGTACCAGATTCTCAATTGAAGCACCAGAGAGTGCTGATTTGGATCCCCACACTTCTTCAAAGATGAAAGCTACATCATCCACATTCAATCTAATCTCACTGGAATCAGCAAGTATACCCTTCTGCGTGATAGAGCTTCTTGTAAATCTTTTCGTGTGTCTTTCTGCTGTGCTTGATAGCAATAGGAGCAGTCTTGAAACCAGCGAGTTCAGTGATCACGTAGGATGCCATGGCATTGCCAAAGAGTGCTGGCAAGGTACCCAAGACTGGAAGCACACGTGCTCTAAAAGTGGGAAGCACAGCATACTGGTCTGCTTCTTCAACAGCTGATTCGTCCAAAGGCAAAAGACTGACTTCACCAGGCTTTTCGGTAGAATAGACGACTGGCACATTTGAGTGAACTCCCAGTGACTTGAGCTTGATTCTGGTGGATCTGGCCAAGGGATCTTCTGATGTAGAAGCAATATCGGCGATCTGAATCCTAGATGCATCTGATTTGGCACCAGCACCCATGGAGGAGATGATCTGGATGCTGTTTGTTTTGCAATAGTGAATCAGATCCACTTTGGTTTGCAAGTTGTCGATGCAATCCAAAACAAAGTCTGGATTACCACTCAGGAGCTCTGGTGCTCTTGTTTTTTCAAACATTTGGACGATGGCATCCACTTTGAGATGCGGATTGACTGCAAGCATGTGTTTCTTCATGGCCACAACTTTGGGAGTGCCCACATCTGAACGGTTGGCGACAGCGTGTCTGTTGAGACTTGAAAGCGTGACTTGGTCAAAATCAATCATTCTAATGTGTCCAACACCACTTCTGATGAGCATTTGTGCTGCATGAGACCCAACTCCACCCAATCCAACAACTATAACAAATGATTCTTGCAGTTTCTTGACACCTGCTTGTCCAAGGAAGGCAATGTTTCTGGACAGCTGTTCGTTCATCAAGTGCTCTTGCTCCTTGCTGTCTGTGAACTCAAAATCATCCAAGTCTGGTGCTTGCATTTCTGTCTTGATGGATTTGATGGTTCTGTGTCTGCTGTACTGCCTGTACAGCTGTACCAGTCCCAGTGTTCCCACAGCAGTGATTAAAACAGTTGTGATTGTTTTTTGATCGAAATCCATCCACTGCAAAGAGTTTCACCCGGCAATTGTTTATGGCTTGTGAGACAGATTCGCAGATAATCTAAAACGGTGACTGACACTTGCAGCTTGCCATTCAGGCTTGTGTCAATCTTGCACACTTTGAGCGTAGATGAGTCTTTGGATGGTTGCCTTTAGAGATGACTAGCTTCAGACTCATTGCTGTTAGAGATAAAGGACTGTTTCGTGGTTATAATCCAGAATTACTCTCCATAACGCTTTCTGAACGATCTCTAAACGACCTGTGAACGCTTCTTTACCGCTTTCTAGACGCCAAAAAAACGATGGCTAAAATCTGAAAGCGCTCGAATGACTTTGAAAATGTCCAACAACGTCAACAGACTGGAATCTTTTCAACTGGACAAGCCCAAATCTGGATTCTTCTCTGGACTGTTTAGAAGAGTGGTCGGAAGCACTCCATCCCTGGAACAGCGTCCAAGTTCACCAACACCATCCAACTCAAGCTTGGAATCAGAATCTTCGATCAGCAGCTCACCAGATCTTGTTCCTGAGGAAAAAGACTCTCAGAGAACCATTATTGGATGGAGAAACGAAAAGTCTAACGAACCACTCAATCTTGTGCGCAGGATGCGAGGCATGCAGGCTGGAGGCATCAATCGAGAGTATTGGATGAAGGATGAAAAAGTCAAAGCATGCTATGATTGCAAAACACCATTTTCCACCTTCAGACGCAGACACCACTGCAGAATCTGCGGACAGATCTTTTGCCACAAGTGTGCATCCTCTGTCGTCCCTGGGCAAAAGTTTGGGTACGAAAAGGACATGAGAGTGTGCAACTTTTGTCTACGGATTATGGACAATTACCAACCAGACAATGCCATGCAAGATATCGCATCTGTCTATTCCAACAATTCAGAGTCTCCTTCAAGACTTAGGAGTGCATCTATTAGTTTACCAGTAGATTCACCCAATCAAATGTCCAGAACACCCTCCATGACCAATTCAGAGACACAGGATGCCTTGGGACTGGATTTCAGAAAGATGCTCAGCAGCACTTTCTTTAGAGCCTCTGAAGTCTCTGAACCAAGAGTGTCACAGCCATTTAGAAAGTCAGTGGACGGACCAAAAGAGTTTGAACAAGAGATCCAAGAGGAAGAGAGTGATCTGAGGATACAATTCAATGCACCAGACTCTTGGCTACCGAGTCCATTTCTTGAGAGTCAAATTGTATTTACAGGACAGCCAGATCCAGAACGTGAGCTGAAACGAGTCTGGAACAGAACCAAACGCATTTACTCAAAATCACTCCCGAGGTTGAAGTCGCACTCGCTTTCACTGAACAGACAAGAATTACCACCAGATTTCACTGAAATTTATGCTTCACTAAGACATTCCAGGAGTTTCTCTTCTGCTTTGAATCTAGATCTGAATGCCGCTTCTCTCAAACACATTGAACAGATGATGGATCAGCTGCTGGATGCAAGTGGCATTCCAGACGGACGACACTGGAAAGAAGTCATGATGAAGATGCTTCTCAAGATTTGTACAGAACTCAAACCAGATGTCAGACAAGGAGATGAGATTGATGTCCGCCACTATGTCAAGATCAAGCGTATTGCAGGTGGCAAATACTCTGACAGTTTCTATGTCCAAGGCATTGTTGCCACAAAGAGTCCGTTGCACAAAAAGATGCTCAAACCCATACAGAATCCAAACATCTTGATCTTGACGTTTCCACTCCAATACCAACGTGTCGAGAGCGAGTTTACGTCTCTTGAGCCATTGATTGCTCAAGAACGAGAGCATGTGGTGAATCTGTGTGCTCGATTGCACGCATTGAAGCCAGATCTGATCTTGGTCCAAAAGAGTGTGTCAAGGATTGCCCTCGATTACTTTTTGGAGCACAATCTCACGGTTGTGCAAAATGTCAAGATTTCGCTGTTAGAAGCGATTGCAAGATGCACTAATGCAGACATTATCCACTCGATAGACAAACTGGTGTTGAGTCCAAAGATGGGCACTTGCAAGCGATTCTCGTTCAAGACTTTTATGAATCCAGAACTGTCTAAAAAGACGTTTATGGTCATTGAAGGCGCAAATCAGGAAATGGGGTGCACGATTGTCTTGCGTGGTGGCTCAGATCCTGTTCTGAAGCAGCTCAAACAAATCGTGGATCTGATGGTGTTTGTGTCTTACAATCTCAAACTGGAAACATGTCTGCTTCAAGACCAGTATGCACAGACACCTAATATCCAGCAAGAAGAGAGAGAAAAGCTGTCGGTGATCAAGTCAACAGAAACAGATCCGATTCAGAGAGCACTTCGGATCTTTAGAAACACCATCATATCTGCCTCTCCAGATGTTTTCTATCCACTGCCATTCTTGTTGGCCAAACTCAAAGAAGACGATACGATCCAAAACATACTGGAAAACGCAGATGCAACAGACAACAAACCATCACTCGAGTCTCGGTACATTCTTGCGACTGCAGATGCCATTTCTCCATTCACACAGCAAAATATCATGGTCTTGTCGGCAAACATTTGCAAAGGCAACACTATTCCATGTATTGCACCAGCACCACACTTTATCGAGTTTTACGGTGACTCTGATCTGGCTTTAGGACAGTTTATTGAAGACACTGTCTATGGCTCTTCTCTCAATTGTCCAGTCAAGACTTGTGAAAAGTTCATGTTGCATCACTATCGCACTTATGCGCACAACAACTCTCGCATTACAATCACAGTAGACTCTCTTCATTGTCCAGTCAAAGGAATGGAAGACAGAATCATGATGTGGAGTCTGTGCAAAACATGTCAAGAATCGACACCGTTCATCCCCATGTCTGAAGAGACTTGGAAGTATTCGTTTGGAAAATACCTAGAACTGACGTTTTACCATCCACATGTCTTGCCACGAGCCATGAGCTGCAAACACGACATTCACACCAGTCACATTCGGTTCTTTTCACTCAGCAATCTCACTGTTCGTATAGAATTGGAAAAGATTCAAATGTTTGAGCTGTGTGTGCCACCAATGAAGCGACAACCCAAGCCAGAGCTCTTGCAAATCCAAAGACAAGAAGACATGAACATGATCAGAGAGCAAATTGTACAGTTTTACGACTCTGTAGTTGGAAGAATCCAATCGTTTGTGTATGAAATCTTGCCAACAGCAAAACAGCAGCAAGCGAGAGAAGACTTTGGAGAAATGGCAAAGCGTGCTGGATCTGAAAAGAAACTAATGCTCCAACTGTTACAGCAGACGTTCATTAGCAGTCAAGCCACTGATCTTTTGTCACTGAATACGGCTTACAAAGCATTGTTGGAAAAAGTTAGTTTGTGGGAGGCAGAGTTTGCGGAGTTTGTGAGAAAGAACTTGCAATCAGAGTCAAGAGACATTCGAAAGACAGCTGCACAACTGACACGCATCTTTAGAGAGGAACCAAAGCAACAGACACCAAAGGAAGATCTATCACTGGAAAAGTCTGAATTTCCACACATTGGACAGTCACCATCTGTTTTGAAGGATGAGGAACCAGCAGTAGATGCAATACAGCGCAGATTATCAGTTCAGTTGATGGAAACTGAGGATTTCAGATATCCAACCGTGAACGAGTCTCCTTCTCTTGCCAGTCCAGCAGTGTCTCAACAGTACGAAGATTTCATGTATCCTCGAGAGTTTGAGAATAAGGATCACTCGGACGACGAAGGCGGCATCAATGCAATCACAGGTGTGACTGCTGGACAGATGCAACCACAGGTAGAGACGCCATCTGCTGGAGAACGCACGTCTCTGATGCAAACGATATCTAATCTTTGGACTGGCAACACTGCCAATTTCCAACCACTGGTCTATCCAACGTACATTACTTGACACAAGGACAGGAAAAGAGCACATCTTTCCAGACTCTAATATTGTCGTGAGAGAAGATGAGCCATCGTCGATTATCTCATTTACACTTTCTTCGAGACACTACAAGGAGAAATTGCAATCTATGCGATCAGATGAAGTGCAGGAGCCAACAGTTGATGACAATCACAGATACTCGATTGACTTTGATGATCAGTTTGACAATATCGAAGAAACACTGCTCAAAGGCACAGGAACACATGTCAGATACCGTATGTTGACTGATGCTAGAGTTTTGGGATGGCAACACAAGGATACACTGCAAAGTCTTTTATGCACAGCAATTTGATGCGCTGAGAAGAAACTGTGGTGTCAATGACGTGTTTGAGCAATCTCTTGCCAGATGTGTGAAATGGGATGCCACAGGAGGCAAGAGTGGGTCTTACTTTATGAAAACCAAAGACAACTGGCTTGTTGTCAAACAACTCAATCGGTTGGAGATGGATGCGTTGTACAAGTTTGCTCCAGCTTATTTCGAGTACATGTCGCAAGCATTCTTTCACGAACTACCAACAGTTTTGGCCAAGATCTTTGGATTCTACAGAATTGGATTCAAAAACCCATCGACTGGGAAGAACATGAAGATGGATCTATTGGTGATGGAGAATCTCTTTTACGAACGCACCATTTCTAGAATATTTGATCTCAAGGGATCCATGCGCAACAGACATGTACAATCGACTGGTAACGACAATCAAGTGCTATTGGATGAGAACTTGGTCGAGTTTATCTATGAATCACCGCTGTTCATCAGAGAGCACTCCAAGAAGATATTGAGAGCGTCTGTTTGGAACGACACACTGTTTTTGTCGAAACTGAATGTGATGGACTATTCGCTTTTGGTTGGCATCGACAGAGACACGAACGAACTCGTGATTGGCATCGTTGGTAATTAGTATGACAAGAGACTTTATCAGAACCTTTACCTGGGACAAGAAACTAGAAAGCTGGGTGAAGGAGACTGGATTTCTTGGTGGTGGAGGCAAAGAACCAACGATTGTGACGCCAAGACAGTACAAGAACAGATTCAGAGACAGCATGGACAAGTACTTTTTACTGGTTCCAGACAAGTTTGCAGATCCATCGATGATCAAGAAAGGATGAAGCGCATGCGTTTGTTGGATTTGGACTCTTGTATGCGACCAAGAATACGCAAAATCGACAGGACAGTTCTGCCAGCTGCATTAAATTGGAACTTGCTCTTGGACCATTCATGCTGTCGCATATCTGCCTCTGTCAAGAACAGCTTGTTGTCAGTCTCTTCGTTCATGGCTTCACGATGATCCACGAGCACTGCTCTTTCCAACGCATTTGCTTTGTGCAATCCCTTGCTCAAGATACGGTACTTGTCTTCGTACAAGATATTGAGCTGATCCACCAACTGCACAAATTGCGTGTACTTGATCCTGCCGACAGAGTAGGATGGAACACTCGCAAACTCCTTTTCTGTCACTCGCTCAATCCTATCCATAGAGTGTTCCTGTGTTTTTGGTTCAAAATCCTGTTCAGGGATCTTTTGGACCATGTCTTCGAGCATCGCTTGCTGGTTTCCAAGTGACTGCAACAGCTTTTCTGACTGTTCAAGATGCTGCATCTCTCTTTCAACGACATTCTGCAGAGATTTGATCTTGTTCTCAATCTCCACGAGTGTCTTGTTCAGCTCGATACACTTGGGATCCACTTGCTTTGATCGACTGTAGAGTGCTGCAATTTGATGTAGTTGCTCAAAATCCTGTCGCAATTGCACAATTTCAGCCATTCGGACAAAGATTTAATGACCTTGCAGGGCGATACCAAAGAAATCACTCGATCGGTCTTCCAACTCAATATCTTGCGCTGTTCCAAGTCTCTTTTGTAACATCTCCAGTATCTCTGGCTTGAACTCTTTTTCCAGCATCAACACCACGCAATGCTTGGATTGCGATGAGATACCAAACATTTTAAACGCATGGCTCACTTTGGTATCTGTTCCAAGACAATACAGCATCTCCGAGTAGATGGAATGTGTCTTTTGTTTCTGATTCCTCACATTCATCAATGCCTTTGTGATCGCAAGCTGCAAATGAAACATCGATTCTATCTTTTCCTTGTCCAAATAGCATCCAGTCGGCAGTGTGTCTGTCTTGAGTTCCTGCAACAACCTCGAAGGCTCCTGAATGTCTCTAAACTCCCATCCAATCACTTCAGAGTCTTGTTCAAACGTTGCTACGTCCTCTTGACTGTTTGACCTGAGTGTTGCAAGTTGTGGAATTTTCATTCAAAATGGCAAGTTGAATACAATCATCCAGAATACATCACCATTCTGAATACAAGCTTTCAACTGAGGATGGTGCATGACTTGATGGCATATCCATCTCATCAGCAACTTAAGCACATGCCTCGTCTCATATCTGAAGTGACAGTCCGTCATTTCTACAGCACGTTATGAAATAAGCAATACATTTGATCTGCATCTTGTTCCATGTCATTCAAGTTGCGTTAAGAACAAAGATCTGCTTCTCATTTCCTTTGCAAAGGTGAGATTTACACAAAAAGAATCAACACCATCAACCAACAAAACTCAAAAAATGAAAAGAGAAGGGGGCTTCAGGGAATCGAACCCTGGACCCCTCGCACCCAAAGCGAGTATTATACCACTAAACCAAAGCCCCTCTTGTGGAGAGAGTCTCATAAATTATTACAATGTTAAATATCATTTCAATGAAAAGTCGATTGGCCTTTTTTTGTATGCCACAAGATCAATAGTGATGCAGGAGCAATTTTCTTGTTGTGTCTAAATGAGATGCATCGAGGCAATGTTAAACACTCTGAAAGCGAATTGATGTAAATTTGAAATCCAGCAGAAAAATGCAAAAAGGAAAGCCCGACGTGGGGGTCGAACCCACAACCTTGAGATTAAGAGTCTCACGCTCTACCGATTGAGCTAGCCGGGCTGTTCTGTGTGCTGGCTAGTCACCTGAATTTGTGCATTAAGACCCATATCACCCGAAGCTAAAGAAGGCTGTGATATTCAATAAGATGGCGTTACTGTTATGATTGACGCTAACAATAAAGATACGGATCGCGTTTTTCTTTCAACCAAGCCACTGGCGCAGTCAATATTCCGATTGGAACAAGGCCAACTTGTGACTCTGTCACGCTACGTGATTACATGCATGCGGTGGAATAAATCTTTACCGTCTTCAACAACACGTTATCAGCACCACTTACGGCCGGAGCAGAATCCACCAAGTCCAAGCCACCAGAGGCTCAACCATTCTCTCTTCAAGGCATCCCCAAGTTGACTGGCCCAGCAGACTACATTCCCCGGCGTGGCAAAATGATCCTCCACCTTGCCAGCCAAGGTGTTGCTACCTGGAAAGACTCCAAGCCAGTTGACAATCTCCACACCAATCTCTTTGTCGCCAGTGCACTATCGGATGATCTTTTCAACCAAGTTATGAATGCTGGTCATGAGACTGCCTCTGCCGTTCGGTCCTACTTCGCCGTTGCCTACACCAAGTCTGACCTGCAAGCCCAAGTGGTCTCTCTTGACTCGCTGGTCAAGTACTCGTGCGCATCCAACATGTTTAAGTCAGAGAGCGAACTTACTGCTCTGGGCACACAAATCAAGGCAGCTTCTGGTGGCAAAGATAGTGTCCCAATTGCTGACCTGGTATCTGTCATTGCTCTCGTCAAATTGCCTACGCCATTTCATCATCTGCGCACAACACTGATTGAAATGGCAACGATCGACAATCCCTTGACTCTCACTCGTCTCTTCACTGGTCTCAAGCGTGAAGAGACGTCTCAAGCATCTGGTCAAGCCTTTCGTGTCAACGCCCCTGTTGTACCCAAATCAGCTTCTGCCACTCCCTCACACGGTGCTCTCATGGCCGAGAGAAGAGCAAGTGCTATCGCTGCAACCCAAATCTGATTTGTCAGCTGTGCAAGACCCAAGGACTCTCGAACTTCAGACACTCTCAAGGCAGCGATTTCTGCAACTCTCAACAGGCTGATGATGCTCCAGGACCCTCTGGTCTCAACGCCAACGCTGCCTCAATTCACTTTATTCCTGACTCTGGTGCTGATCGCACAATGGTCTCCAGTAAAGCCGGTGTTCAAGTCTATTCCAATGTGTCTCTTCCCATTACAGTTACAAATAGTTCATGCATGCACACTTCGCATGTTGGCACCTTGACCAGTGGTCCCATTACGATTCCAAAAGTGTACGTCTGTCCCAGTCTCTCTTCCAATCTCCTTTCAATTGGCTAGCTTGCACATCTGGGTTTCTACACTCTCTTCACCAAATCTGGCGTCTTTATTGGTGATGATGGCTCTCTTTCAAGTACTTATCTTCTCGGATCTCGTGTTGGCGACTCGTACACCATTGAGGTCCCTGTCACTGCGCAAGCACTCTCTGCATCAAAGTCTGCCCATACACTCTTCAATCACCTCAATCAGGCTGCTCTCGACACCATCACGCGTCATGGCATGGTTTCTGACATGCCTCCTGCTACAGACGTGTCGTGTGAATCCTGCATTGTTGGCAAAGCTTCGCATGGCACTCCACCTCAGCAGTCTACCACTCGAGCGCGTCGTCCTGGTGAGTTACTCCACTCTGATCTGATGGGTCCCATCACTCCAACTTCTCGTGCCGGTTACAACTAGGTCTTGACTTTTACAGATGTCTTGAGTTTGGAAAGAGTATATATTACTGTTTTCCTTCTTCCTTTTATAGGTGTACAGGATTCTCTGACGTTCTTCGGAGAGTCTTAGGTTCACGTCCCATTGCACTCGGATTGAGAGTCCCTATTCTGACAGCATCGCATATCAACACGAGGCATCGACATCTGAGACTCTGCATTCAAGAATATTGTCCAATCGCGACCAGGATGGACTCTCAAGTCTGTGAATGATGAACAAACTCATGACCATTCTGGTTGATGAAGGTTTTGCCAAAGTGGAGATGATCCTGCCACTGCCAAGCCGGTCATCATCATTGAAGACAACTCTCGCTCTCGCCGAGCACTCATTCTCAATGTCTCTGACGAGATGATTCTTGAAGTCAAGTCCATGGCCACTGCCCAGGAAATCTGGGACCACTTTGAACGACAGCACTCTGGTGCCAGCTTTGTTCCCATGACTTCTGGCATCAACAAAATCCCAAGTTCCAATGCACCGATGGTCCATTGGGTCCGCAAATCAGCAAGCTCAAGAACACCGTCCACGAAGCCGTGATTGCTGCTGACTCCGCGTCCATTACTTTAGACGAGCTCGTCTCGACCATGGTTCTCAACTCCCTTCCAAGGAGCTTCGCTGCTGTTCGCTCCAGAGTCCACCAAAACGGGCATCGCACCAAAGGATCCAGTCGCTGCTCAATGTTCGACCCAAGCCTGGCGGTCAAGCCTCCTTTGTCAGCTCTGAAGGTCCTGTCCTGCATCCATTCCAACACGTTGGGTCTGCCTTCTCAGTGACAGACGCTGATGGTACTCGTCAGAAACGCAAAAGCTCTGAAGGAAATGAAGCTCGAAGGGCACTGCAGACCAGTGCTAACCAACAACTCGCACCTGATGATCTCAGATTGGTCATTGATAGTGGTGCATCCAAGACGCTTTTACAAAATAAAAGCGATTTCCAAACCTACTCATTTGATGTGTCTCGCATGTATGTTGCAGACAAGAAAGCACCACCGATGCACTGTCCAGGAAAAGGATCAATCAAACTGCACGAAGACATTGTTCTGAAGAATGTGATGCATTGTCCGACTGCTACGATGAATCTGTTGTCTGTTCCTCAAATGATCTCTCAAGGACTAATTTTCAAGTTCGAAGTTGACAAATGTATCATCACGCCAAAAGGGAAAGCATCGCCAGTATTGATTGCACCAAAAGTGAATGGTTTGTATGTCCTCAGCATCAAAGAGACAAGAAAGTTCAAGATCACATCGCTTTATCTGTTTCCATGGATTTGTTCCACAGACGGATGGGCCACATCAATTACAGAGATCTGCGCAGACTACCGAGCATGGCTATAGGGGTGTCCCTGTCAAATGAGCACCACCAACAAGATTGCATCATATGTGCACAAACCAAGGCGACCAGAAGCACACATCGTCCATCAAACAGTCGTGCCAGTCAGTTTGGTGCGCTCACTCATTCTGATGTCTGCTACATTGGCACAGAAAGCAACAATGGTCAGCACAAGTACTTCCTAATCTTTGTGGATGACTACTCTAGGTACGCAACTCTGTATCTTCTAAAGTCAAAGGGTGGTACTGCTCCAGCATTCGAACACTACAACTGTCGAATACACAATGCCACTGGGAGACATTTACAAGTGTTGAGGTCCGACAATGGCTCAGAATTCTTCAATATGGCTATGCAGTCCTACTGCAGCAAGTATGGGATCATTCAGCAAAGTTCAGCTCCCTACACGCCTGAGCAAAATGGGAGAGCCGAGAGAGTCAATCGCACTATTCTAGGAGTATCAACGATGCTGCTCACTGCTGGTCTGCCTGCAGAGTATTGGGGCTACGCCGCCGTCGCATATGTCTACAGAAAGAACAGAGCAGCACACAGGGCCATCAACAACAAAACTCCACATCAGCTGATATCAGGGGTGCTACCAGACCTATCCAACATTCGAGTTTTCGGCTGTCAGGCAACAGTGCTGCGAGCTCCACCACAAAGACAGAACAGACATTGCAAACTGACTCCAAAGGGACAGACACTACTGTTCGTGGGCTACTCAGAATCAACAAAAGCGTGGCGCTTTGTTGACACAAACAATGGGAAGGAAATTCTCTCCTGCTATGCTACATTTCATGAAGATCAAATGGGTGATCCCAATGCACAACCAGTCAACCATCTAGTCCCCATCAGCGATCTTTCTGACAGGGATCCCACGGAAGTTTCGTCCTCACCAACTCTCGATTCAGGGGTGACAGTAATAGAGAATCAAGAGCAACACGAAGATGTCGAGACTCCTTTGCAAGACGATGTGTCTGAAGCGTCTGAGAACAGTGATGACAGCATAGATCCTATTCTCCTGATGGCAATCACAGAAGGAGCAGCTGACATCGCAGCTAGCAGCATTGATCTGGACGAAAGAGTCATGATTGTACAATCAGCCATGGAGACACACCGACTTTTTGAGAAGCTATAGCTGGATCTCACAGAGAGAGCTATCTCAAAGCTATCCGCAAAGAGTATGAATCTCTTGAAAAGAACCGAGTATTCAGTGAGCCAATGGATCTCCCAGAAGGATTTCGTGCCTTAGACACCAAAATCGTCCTACGCAGGAAGGAAGCAGAGTTTTCCCATCAAGAGTCTTGGATGTGATAGTCAATATTTATTGAGAGATAGTCACCCCTTTTACAGGCGTCGCCTTAGGTGTGCATTCTGCCACAATGTGGGTCCAAGGTTATGTGGCATCATCTGATTGGTCAGCTCTTGGGCGAAACTCCCAACATTCCTCGGGATTCCTCGGAAGTCATCTCCGTAGGCACTGGAGTTCTTGGAGTAACATGTCTAACAGCTATGAAGTCGGTGATCCAATTGTCATGAAAGCCCAGCTGCAAAAGACACTTTATGGATTGAAACAGTCACCTCGAGAATGGAACCAAGTGATGGATGACTATCTGAAAGGTCAAAACTTTGTACCAACTCAAGCCGATTCCTGCATCTACACTAGAGGCTCAGGCGATCATCGAATCTTCATTGGTGTTTATGTGGACGACATCATTTCTGTAGGCAATGGAGCTGCGTTTGACAAGGCACGCAAGCACATGCGAGAACACTTTGGTATTACTGAAGGTGGCCTGCTGCAATGGTACCTTGGCATTTCATTCACTCAGAGCGAGGATGGAAGCATGGTCTTGAACCAGTCAACCTACTTGAAGCAAAAGCTTGCAGAATTTGACAAGGTGTTGGATCAAGGATGTGGATCATCTCCTCTCCCAGCAGACTACATCAAGAGGCTCAGAAATGCAGAAAGAGAAGGGCCAGATGCGACTTCGTTTCCATATCGTGAACTTGTGGGCAGTCTCATGTATGCCATGACTGGAACCAGATCTGATTTGGCCACTGCAGTATCTATTCTGAGCAAGTACTTGGAAAACCCAAAGCCCAGCCACATTGTGTTGTTGAAACATGTCTGGAAGTATCTCAGAGGCAACATGGATGTTTCGTTGCACTACCCTGCTGGGTTAGACCTCAGACTAGAAGCCTGGTGCGATGCCTCCTGGGCCAACGACGATGGCTACCAGTCCCGACTTGGTTATGGATGTACCATTGGTGGCACCTTGATTTCTTGGTACTCAGGCACACGAAAGCGCAAAATTCCTGAACAGTCTGCAGCTGAGGCCGAGTACTATGCTGCAGTTGCATGTGCCAACGAAGTGATATGGATCAAGCAACTATTGACGGATCTTGGCTTTCCACAGGGAAAAGTGACTGTTTACTGCGACAACCAAGCTGCCATTGCACTCACCAAGAATCCAGAGTATCACAAACGCACCAAGCACATCCAAGTGGCGTATCATGTGATCAGGGAGTATGTTCGAGAAGGATTAATGGTTTTCGAATATGTCCCAACCAAGGATCAATGTGCTGACATGTTCACCAAGGGTGTATCAGGTCCACAACTGCGGACTCATCTGAACTCATTCGGTCTGATCTTCAGGGAGGCAGTCGGAAAAGGAGCGACTCAAGACCTCACATGCACCTCGGGGGCATTGCCAAAGACCCCTTCAACCACGTCGCCCTCCGAAGCAATGTGACTCATCGCCGAGGTTGACGTCACTCCCGCTAAAAAAGGAAGCGCGTCAAGGAATAAAATAAGCTCTCAACTCTTAGATTCTGACTCAAATCCCAGGCTATGTCCATCCTCAATGTCCAGATTTTATCTGCTGGCTGCGTCGAAATCTTTACGGGCTCAAACAAGCTCCTGGTGTGGCACAAGACAATCAACCCCGTCTTGCATGCTCTTGGCTTCACATCCAACGCAGCAGATCCTTGTCTTTACTTCAGATGTGACAATGACGAGCTGTCTCATCTATGTGGACGATCTGGCAGTTGCGTCAGACAACTCTCAGACACCCAAAGCCATCAAAGACTCACTCATGTCCCAATTTGAAATAACAGATGACGGAAACATACACTACATCCTTGGCATGGAGGTCACTCGTGATCGTGACTCTGGCCACCTCTCCATCTCCAGTGTCTCCAAGATTGACGCAATTCTCTCCGACTTGAACATGTCCACCAGTCACCCAGCATCTTCACCCATGGAGTGTGTTGCACTCTCTTCGGCTGATTGTCCTACTCCCAACAGCCCAGAGTGGCTCGAGATGCAACAGATTCCCTACCGAGAATGTTTAGGTCGCCTCACGCACATCATGCGTACAAAATGACCAGATCTCGCTTTTGCAGTCTCTTCTGTGAACAGGTTCATGCACAATCCAGGACGAAAGCATTGGGATGCAATGAAGTGCATCCTTCGCTACTTACAAGCACAGTCACAATGTCTCTCGATCTCAGTGCCAAGAATTTCCACATTTCAGCAACTGCTCTTGACTCCAATGGCTCACCAACACTCTCCAGCAATACAGATGCTGATTGGGCAGGCAATGTTGACAACAGCAACTCCACATCTCGGTATGCATTTCATTTGGGTACTACACTGATCACCTGGTGCTCAAAAGCTCAAAGTCAAGTGGCCACATCAAGCACACATGTAGAGTATGTTGCTGCCTACCACGCCGCATCTGAATGTCTTTGACTGCGCAATATCTTGACTAATCTGCAACTTCTTCACTCAAGTCTACCAACCACACTGTATTGTGAAATGAGGCAGTGATCAAGATTGCCACCTATCAGATGGTGACCCCACGTTCCAAACATTTCAACACAAAGCTCCATCCAGCGCGCGAAAAGATGGCATCTGGAGATATTGCTCTCACTCACTGCCCTGGATCTAGCAATGTGGCTGACATCTTCACAAAGCCATTCAAGCCGGGCAGGTTCCAAGAATTCCGCTCTAAACCCGGTCTACAAGAGAGTTCAATGCATCTCAACGATGCGTGATCACATGCATGCGGTGGAATAAATCTTTACCATCTTCAACAACAGACTCAAGTCAATAGAATTAACAGGACCGTATCCTGCCGATGTCACTGTGTGCGATCGAGAGGAATCAGTGGCGAGCTCGGAAACAGCCGGCTAATACCACATAAGGGCATTCACGAGAAAGAGCGGGACCTCGGAGTAAGTCCATTTTATTGCACGTAATAATTGGTGATCTTACCAGGAACAAACTTGGGAGCAATGCCTGAAAACCGAGAAAACCAACAGTCTGCCGTAGAACAAGCATTCGCGCAAGTCTCTGCCCAATTCCAATCTCTCTAGTCGGCTGTGCTCCAACTCCAGCAGCAACAATCCGCCCTCGAAACCGAAGTTCAAGTGACTGCTTCCAGAGGACAGTCCCCAATGCCTCCTGCTACGCAAGCACAACAACCAAGAAACAACCAGCTCGAAGCATATGTCGGGAAAGTCAGGTTTGAGAAGCCTTCCAAACTCCTTGGAGAACGAAACTCCATGGCTATCGACAATTGGGTGTTCGCCATCGGCGAATATGTGTTGTGAATCCTATCCTCTATCACAGGAGTCACCAGATCATGCACCTATTTGCACCCAAAGCATAGGCCACACAGGAGTATAAGGATAGCATCTGCCTTTACAAGGCATATGCCTCTCTAGTAAAGTAGCTTCTTTCGTAACCTCTTCTGATATTTTGGCACCGTTACTTGACGATTGCGTGATCGTCTTCGTGGACGACATTGCCGTATACTCAAACGCTAGAAGAGCATCTGCACCTTTGGAACTGGGCAAAGAATTTATTTTCCGCATGGTGACATTGTTGTGGCACATGGGAGGTGGCACTTTCAAATATGGTTTGAGTGTTTGAAGAACATTGTGGAGTGTCCAATGGTCTCTCCAACAGACACCGCGGCTGCCAATGGAAGTGATACAATGAGTATTCGAGAGTTTGGCATGTACATGCTGATCTCTTCACTCCCTGAGCAGTACTCAGCCCTCCAAACATTCTTGGATAACTCTCCAGATTTGAATCTCGAATCAGTCCAATCTCTCATCATTACCGCGAGCAGGCATTGATGCAGCGTGATCAGTCAATCCTTCAAGAATTCTTCCTCTTAACTATTGAAACGAAAGGAAACTGTGAACATGGGGACAACAAATGCAAGGATTGGATCTGTGATCCAAAGAAACACCCAAAACATCGAGTCTGTCGTGACTTTGGGAAAACTGGCCATGGATTGAAAATTTCCAGGTTCTGCAAGCTCAAGAATCTTCCAGAGGCATTCCAACTCCTGCGCCAGAAGAACACGCACTCGCATTGTGAAAGATGGACGAGCACATCTGGTCGAGTGGTGACAGAGTATCTCTTGCGAAGAGACAACGCACTGAGGTAGATAGAAGTGATGGTAGTCCATCTGATGACAACCGAAGACGTCGCATGAAGCCCGTTGACAATGTTCTTGACTCTTGTCAGAATGGAGACAGCACCAATCCAAGTGATGGATCTATGTCTGCTGGAGGGGATCAGAGATCATCAATGCAGTTTCCGAGCAATCACGGAGATCCTACAATTACAAGTTGGAATCAGAACTTCCAAGACCACAGATGAACCTCAGGGGCATGGCATCTCACCTCAAGATGCAACGTCATCTCAACCTCGGTCCCGAGGCCCTCGGGGATGATGTCATTCGAGAGCTTAGAAGCAGCTCAAGACTTTACTAAACAATCTTCTTGTTCTCAAAGTCTAACTTACACCTTCAAGGACAGTCGAGTGTTGCAGGTTTCCAAACTGTCCAAGTCAATGGATTTGGCCAAACTAGCACATTTGAGTATGGGTCACTTGAATATCCAAGCATTGAAGTCGCTGTCCAAGATATCTACCGGTCTTCAACTTGACGCTCTTCCTGAAGAAGCCTGTGTGACTTGCTTGCAAGGAAGTCACATCGAAAACACTTTGAACGATCTGACAAAATTGCGTCCAGAATTGGTGAACTTATCTATGGAGATCTTTGTGAAGCAGGCACAGAGACCATTGTTGGTGGATACAATTACTTTGTTCTGTTAGTTGAAGTTTGTAACCAAATAAGTTAAGTTTACTGAGTGAATGTTGCCCCTTTTATACTTGCGTTCGGGATGTATCTCGGAGCGTTGACCAGTGGGAGTATTCCTTGATCGTATGATTGGTGAGCGGAGTTGTGTCATCAGTAAACATTGAGTCTCGTGGCACGTCTGTACGCATCACGTGTTTGGCAGGGTCTACAGCAATGCCCTCGACTTGAAGTCACATCTCAACTCTGTTTGTGGATGATTTTTCCCGATTCAACATTGTTCATCTGATGCAGCGCAAAAGTCAAGCAACTGAAGCATTTATCCATTTGGACAAGAGGATCTACAACTTGACCCAACGCCATGTGTCTATTCTCAGAACAGATAACGGTGGTGAATTCTGCAATTATCAAATGTCAGCATATGCATTAGAACATGGAATATTTCACCAAACATCAGTCTCTTACACCTCACAGCACAATCGAAGAGCAGAAAGACCACTGAGATCGATTGAAGGCGCAAACACTATGCTACTCTCAGCAGACTTACCAGAGTATGGGGGATATGCTGTCGTCTGTAAATCATGGTTACTGAACAGATCTCCTCATGCAAGACTTTACAAGGAGACGACATTCCAAAGATGGATAGGTACACTTCCAGACCTGTCAATTGTTCAAATGTTTGGCTCTAGAGTTCTTGTGCATACCGGGAAGCAACAAAGACCAAAGTTTGGAGCAAGAGCTGAACCATACATTTTCTTGGCTACTCAGAGACATCCAAAGCGTATTTGCTCTATGATCCTGTCTCCAACAAAGAGAGAAGATCAGCAGAAGTCTATTTTCCACAAGAAGTGGATATGTAGAGTCTCTACAACAGTAAAGTCCCAGTGAAAGATGTTGTCAAGTGGCAGATTCCAGAAAGTGACATTTACTTGCCTACTCACATGCAAATGAACATCAACGAAGCAGACATCACTGCCAGAGACACTTCTGTTCCAAGATCTGCAGTAAAAGGGCCGCGAGAGCCAGAAAGACCAACTGAAGTTCACCATCCGCTTTATGAGCAGCACAACACATTGTCACCAGAGAGTGATGTGTTTGTAGACTCTGAAGACGATCTGGTGAGTTACAATCTTGTTTTGGCCACACTCATGTCTGAGAATCCGACATACGAGAGTGCCATGAGAGGACCCTATGCAACAGAGTTTGCAGAAGCCATCGCCAAAGAGTATAAATCACTATTTGAACACAATGTGTTCTCCAAGCCATGTCTTTTGCCTGATTGAGTGAAACCACTAGGAACCAAGATGGTTTTAGGATCAAGGAGTCTCATCACAGGATGTCCCAAGAGTTTTCAAGGCAAGACTTTGTAGAAAGGGGTTCCATCAAATCGAACGAGAGAACTACTTCAATGCTGCAGCCCCAGTTGCCGCGTACAACAGTTTTGTGTCTTCTTGTTCATTGGTGCCCATCTGGATTACGCAATTGATGTTTGCATTGCCTTTTTGAATCCTACTTTGAGAGAAGGCATCTATCATAGCGAGATGAGTTGAACGCGTTGTTGTAGTAAATGTTTTGATTAATCATGTTTATTGAGCATTATCTGCTCCTTTTGAGCATTGTGTTACGGTTTTCCCCTGCGCAGGATGTTCACCGGTAGAATCGCCCTTTTCACCCTCATATCTCTTGCCAGTTTTGACCATAAAGATTGTATTTAATGATTCTCTTCGGCGCAGTTTATACTGTGCGACGACTGCACGCGACCCTTGAATGTGTGACCTAGTGCGGTGTAAGATGGCGCGGGACCTTGATGGCGGGCCGTATCTGCTAACAGGGCATTTTGACGCTTGAGGACAATGCAGTCATAGGAGTTATGGAACCAGTTGGCCTTGTGGACACTGCAGTTGAATGGAGGCTAACCTTTTGCCTAATTGGCGAACTGATGGATGATAGGCTTTGCAGCTGGTTGCATGGCTGACTTAATGGAGTGCAATCGAGCGAGTCACTTTTCTGTGTTTTTTTGGCTGTATTCAGAGGCTTCGATCACCCAGTGACTGGCTTGTATTGGTTGGGAAGTTGATCCAAGAAGTGAGTGAACACAGTAGAGACTTCAGTCTTGCATCCAATTTCTGACAACAGAAGAATTAGAACGCAATTCATCCTCGGTCCATCTCGCGTTTGTCCTGCACGTATCGAGAATTAAACTTGACTGAACTATAACACCCCAGTCTGCTACTTCGCAGCTAGAAGAAATTGTCGTTCAATGCGTTGTAGGAAGGCATCAATAGTCTCAGAGTGGTTCATGGTCATCCGGGAGACCTCAAGTTGGATTTGCTGTCTTTGCTTGCTGAGCACACCACGGCAGAAGCGTGTTGGCAGACACTGCCCGGCATCAATTGGAGACGCCACGGTGCTACACCCGAGTGGCACATCCAAAGGGTCGTGCGGAGATGCGCCAGCTATAAATAGTGCGACAATATCATTAAGGGCAACTTTATGAAAGATCCAAGAGAGAAAAAGGACCAAGGTAAAGAGCCAAGAGAGAAAAAGGACTAAGGTAAAGACCCATGAAAAGGCAAAGGCAAGGAAGAAGAAAAGGGGGATTCTAATGGTGAACCCGCTGCGCTTCCATCAACCTCTTCAAAGCTTTCAGCGCTTGAGATAATTGCAGACATATGGCAACCACTGTCAGTACCAATCTTGGAGATTGATTTCTTCAATGCCCTGAGAAGGTAGCTGGTAGCCGTGCGGATAGCAGAGTTGATAGCATTCAAGTTATTGCAAGATGATCCGAACTTGTCGGTATTCAGATTGTCAGTGATGTACTTGGCAAGATCCGTTGTGTATTCCTCAGAATCAGGAGCCTACCCGGTGGTGGATTCAAAGATGCATTCGAGTTGCATCGTCTTGCCAGCAATGTTCTGCTTGAATATACTCTTGATGATGATATTGGTGGCTTCTTCAGTTGGCAAGAGGATAAGAGATTCACAGTGATAAGTCGTGGCAATCTCGTAGATGGCTTGACCCCAAGTTGGCAGGTTACTTGGTTCAAGGATTGGCAATATGGGCATGGTGGTCAAGGTTGGTAATTCAAGTCTCTCAGGAGCGCTAGACTCTTAATCTCTAAATAAACTTGCATCGACGGTAGTGGTCTTTACTGTTAGAGCTAAGGCTACAAACAGTAAGGAAGAAATTGGCCTGTATACTGGGGTGCGCCACGTGCGCAGTCAATTATCCGAATAGAGAAAGTTTGGAGCTCAAATCAATGTACTCAACATGATCCTCCATCAAGGTTGATAGGAGAGCGCGGTTTCGGACACTCCGCTTTGCCGTGGATATGATATGAGCCTTTTCGTCAAGGTTCGGTCTTCGTGCAGCCGCATACCCACTCGAATCGGTGGGATTGGGTGATTGTGAGACCCTTTTACAAAGCGGACTCACCAGATCCCTTTGACAAGCCTGCCGCGACCTTGAATTTGCAATCTTGTAGCTTGGATGATGCCTGCCGTTTTCTGCTCTCCTCAGAAACAGTAGGGACGTAACACTTGCATGGGAACAAACAAGCGCCACATTTCGGACATTGCTGTTTTTGATCTTCATGACATTCTGTTCGTGGTAAAACTGTCTGACATTCATGATCAGTTCATCTTTAGTATCAACTACTTCAATCATTCTCGGAGAATTTGTCGTGGGGCTTATCAAAGTGTCGTCGAAATAGCGTTTGCCAAAAATTTTGGCTATGGATAGATATGGTTTATTGCTGTTGCAAGTGAACATGAGAGAGCTGCTGCTTGAGTGATTGTGTCTTTGCAAAGAGAGATGCAAAGTGTCTCTGGAATATATCGTTATCATCCTTGCGTTTCTTTTGTTGCTCAAGTTCCGATGCGCATTTGAGATAGAGATTCTGAAAGTTGTTCTGGTAGGTCCAAAACACCTTTCTGAGCGAAGTGCGGCTGGTGCTAGACAGGAGGTCCGCAGTTTTGGCTGTAAACTTTGCATTTTCCAAGTAAGTGCGAGTCTTTTTTGCAGTCTTGAGTTTGATGGATGTTTGCATCTCAGCCAGACTGTAAACAAGAAAGCCTATGCCTAAGATGAGAGCGAGTACCGCCAATGGCAATTGCTGAGAAGGACATTTTGCCAATCTTGCTCATTTGCGTTGTCAGGTTGAGTGCACTCCATCCGAGTCCTTGGTATCCAGTGAATCCCAAAAGAATAAAGCCCAGACTGGGGATGTAATCTTGAAGGATGTCAAAAGTGTCTGTGGTGTCGAATCTGACCATGGAAGACTCTACTTCGTTTTCAAGCGACAGTTTCGAGAAAGTGTCATCAACAATGCTCGTGTCCATTGGAATTGGTGATGGAAGCAAAGTTTCGACTTGTTCATGGAACTTGAGAATGCTTTTGAGTGTGAATGCTTTTGCAAACTCGTGTTCTCGTCTCACACGAATGGATGTCAGTTTGAAGACCACTTGACGCAGCGTGTTAGCATAGAACCAGGCGTTCCAAAAACCCTCCCACTCTACAGCATCCAAAAAGATGTCAATCTCGTCAATGAAGCTTGAGAGTTCAGATATGACATGTGTCGTGATGTTTGCGGCAGTTGATTCGATGAGGCTATCAATGGTAGCAATGTGTTGTGTCTTGATGGTTTCCATGCGTTCAACATCTGGCTGGGTCTTGCTGATTTTAAGATCCTGCTCCATCATGTTCGCAGCATAGTATGAAGCATTGTAGTTTGACACATGGATCAGATCATCCAGGGCATTGTCCAGATACAAACGAATTGGAGCCAGTTTTGACTGAAAACGCTTTTCGACAATGAAGCTGCGGAGACTGCTTTCAAGGTGATCAAAGACATCCACCCATTCTTGCTCGTTTGTGTTTGTGAAGACGTTGCGTGCAGAGACAAAGTGCACCAAAGAATCAGCTTCCTCAAATGTGCTCTGTGAAATGCTTCTGATTTGCTCCAAGATGTCACTCTTGCAGCGATCTTTGCGTCTGATAGAGTCAAACTTGTTCACAACGATGAAGATGAACGCCTTTTCCTTCAAAGCAGTTGACAGAAACTCTCTTCCCTGCTGTTAATGATAGTACAGAGAGTGTAAAGTGGTTCTCGGCATTGACAACAAACACAATCACGTCAATCTCCTGCTGCTTTGAAAAAAGTGATGTCGTTTTCATGGAATCAATGTTGAGTCCAGGAGAATCAATCAAAGACACATCGACGACGCCATTGTGCAATAAAGACTTGTCGCCACGGCTATCATGGCAGTAGACTCGCAAGAGTTTGTAGTTTTGGGCATTCTCCTCCACTAGTTCACGAACACCATCCAAGGCCAAGATCTCATGATTGTCTTCAAATTCTCTAAATGCATGAATCTCTTCTCTGTCTTGATTCTGTGCGGCATCAACGACTTCAACAAAAAGACTTGTGCATGGCTGCTGGTCATCCTAAGATAAGATGAGATACAGGAACAACTTGTCTGCGAAGAAGAGTGTTCACAAACGTAGATTTTCCAGCATTTAAATCCCCAGTAACAAGCACACGTGCTCTGGCGTCTTGGAGACGGACTTCTAGCTTGTCCATGTGTACTGCCATATCTCTGAGACTGTCGAAAATGTTTTGCTTTTTGAGAATAGACAGCTCTTGATCCGACACTTTGATTTCCATTTGTTCGTACTGCTGAGCCAACAGTTTGGCTTGGTTGAGGATGAAATTCAAAGAGTTTTTGGCTGTGGTGTATCCAGACCACTCTGTCGTCTGAGCAGCAGATGTAGAAATTTCACGTTGCTGCATTTGAGTCAAAGTGTGGCAAGCAAATCAGAATGTCTAGATAGGATGCATTTGGACAAGAGTGTGACTCCAAGATGCACTTGTAGATCTCAATGACAGATTTTTAGTCTGCCTTTGCGAGAGATTTTGTTGTCTGGTCTTGTGAGACTTTGCTTCAGAAGCTCAAAATCATGCAGAAATCAGACTCTGAGCCCTTTATTGCCCCTAAATCTGCACAGGAACTGCAGAAAATCAAAAGTCTGATGTCTGAGACTAGGACAAGTGCAGGAGATGTGCAATCGTGTTCATGTGGTGGATTCTGTGGACAAAGTAGAGGATATTGGTGAACTTTCTCAGCTGATTGACGAGATGAAGCAAGGACCTTATGCTGACAAGCGGCTGAGTGACTTGTTTTACTCGAGCAACGTGTTTGGATGTCTTCGGTTCTGTTTGGTGGATCCAACAAAGGAAGTCAGAGCTCTAGCGTATCGTATGCTTCGACAGCTCATCCATGACAAACTCAGTCTCTCACACTTTGCCAACATGCATCTGGACGTGTTTCTGATCAGAACACTTGTTCGTGATTCTAGATTCGACACAGAGCGAGAGCAAGCACTCCGGTTTGTGAGGAGGTTCTTGGAGCATCCAGAAGGCCCAGATCTTTTGCCTTTGCCAGTGGTACGTGTGCTCAGTGCGCTATGTGAGCAATTGGATGATCGATTCAGAGTCATAGCTGTTGAAACTCTATGTGAAGTGGGTACTCGAGACTGACCAATGCGTTGCTGAACCCGAAACTTGCTTGTTTTGCTAATTCTTTGAAACCGCTGTTTCTTGGTATTCTGGATGGACCAGACTTTTTACTGGAGCCTATTGTATCCACTTTTCTGTGTCTACTAGATCATCCACAGCATCGAGTGTATTTGCGACCAGATGTTGAGATCGAATCAGTCATTTGCAGTTTTATGGAGGCATACACAAGCAAGGGCTCGTATAGCGTCGAAAAGCTAGACACTGCGTCTCAAGTCATGTATGCACTCTTTTCGTCTTGGACCGGCCTCTTTGTTTTGTGCAGGAACAAAAAGCAATCGGTACGTTCGCTGGTAGATGCACTCAGCTTTCCTGATGGAGAGATCAGAATTGTGCTTTTGAATCTGATTTCCAAGATTCTCATACCAGAGCATGGTAGCAGGATATCCAACCACCATCGTGCTCTTTTCTTGATGACGTTGATTGACTGCCGACTGGTTGAAGTAATAGCTGTCATCTTAGGCGCTTGTGCATCTGATCAAAGAAAACCACAAAGTCGTCTTGCCAAAAGCCATTGACTTGTTGACTTGGGTGCTTGCATTTGCAGAGGAAGAGCTCGAAAAACGCTACATGGAGCAAGTCGAGGCTTTGTCTGTGCTCTTCCAGATTGCATCAGACTTTCATAATGAAAGCGAGCGACAGTTTGCCAGAGACAAGTTTGTGAAATTGTTGGATACCGTGATTTTGTACCACAAACCACGCTCAAGCCACTTGAGCCCCTTGGATGGTATTGACAACAACATGAGAGCACGCGTTGCCTTCCACTTGGATGACATGACATTTAGAAACATGATCAACAGTTCTGAAGTCTTGGGACTCAAGGAGCATCCAAAATGGAACTGGGACATTATCTTTGACATTGTGAGTGGACCTATGCTGAACCCTAAGCGATTTGAAGAGCTGTACAGAGGCAGATTCATGGCCAAGCTCATTCATTACATCAGACCATCTAGTCACCAGTTTTCAGATGAGAAGCTGCAGGATGGATCACGCAAAGTGACTGTGACTTGTTGCACATTTGTACAGATGCTCTTGGGATCGACAGAAGGATTCAGGATTCTTTTTGAATCTAAACTGATTGCAGAGATTGGAGAATGTTTAGGACAGTTAGTGGATCCAGTCCTGGGAGCACTCAATCAGGATTTGATCTTTTCAAAAGCGAGAATGGCAGAAACACGAACGAGAGACTACTTTGCTATTTTGGGTGTCTTGACACAATCAGCTGATGGACTCAAGTGATAGCAATAACTCTAGATTGCTGGAACTAGCTCGTGTGTTTAGTGTCTTTTACCAATTGTTGGATCTTCGAGGCAGAGATGATATCGTGAAAGCATTGATCTCATCGATGCATTATGAGCTGGAAGGACATCCTCGTTTCATTCTTTCAAAAGTTATGGTGTCTGGATACAAGGAAATCAGACTTTTTGCAACCGAGCAGTTGGGAAGGAGTCTCAAGAGAAGCAAAAAAAGAAACGAGTGGGGCATCAGGAGTCTTATCCCACAACTGTATGATCCATCAGTGGAAGTTTCAAATGCTGCACTCCAAGTCTTGACATGGCAGATGGAAAACAATGATGAGTTCATCCACGAGTTTATTGCCTATCAGCCAGATCTGGAGCATCTGAGCACGGTTGCGAATACGTTGTTGCTACGTTTGATGAATGTGCCAGCTGGATTGGAATACTTGATGGACCAAGAGTACTTGGAAGATGAGTTTGACTACTGGTTTGAGGTACTGCATCTTACTGAAGCATGGCGTCTTTCAGTATATTCCTGCGGTGGAGCAACATCTAGAGAACAACAGCACAGCTGCGATCTCTGAAAAGAACTTGCCAGCACACTTTTACAATCACTTTAGCAAGACAAAAGAAGGCTGTGAGCTTTTAGACACATCTGGACACTTGGCAGTGTTTTTAGAAATCCTGGGCCACTTTCAAGAGCTGGAGCAATCTCTGGATGGTGTCATCAAAATCAAAGCGGCATTATGGTCGATTGCACACATTGGGTCAAACAAGTATGGATTCCAACTCATTGCAAGAGCCAATGCAGTACAGTTGATGGTCAAGATTGCACGAGAATCTGGTGTGCTTTCAGTGCGTGGGTAATGAGTTTGATTTCAGATCTTGTATCATCTCCATGTCTCTGATCTGCACGCATGAAGAAGGCCGAGAGACTGTAGAGGCTCTAGGATGGCATGTTGGCAAAACAGTGTGTATTCCAAAGGATCTAGAGCCTGTGTTTCATGTGTTTTTGTTTAACCATAGATTGGAGAGTGGGATTATCAAGGATCCTGGCCGATTGCAGAGACAAAGACGTTCATGCCGTACAAAGGAAAGATGGATGCTGTAGATGAAGAGATTCTGCAAGCGATTGGAAATTTGAGCAACCACATTGTTGCTTCTACGGCTTCCAAGAGATTGGCAAGGTTTTTGGTGTAATGATAGTATCAGACAAGAGAATGCAGCCTATTTCACCAAACCATGGCTATTTCTTTTGGCATTACGTATTACTGCTGTGTACAACTTTAAGATAGCAACCCGTCGGTTTGTGGCAGATCTGTTTGAGAAAGTGGTTTGGGACAAGACTGCATTGGAGACAATCGATCAGCTGGAGGGTCTCTCACTCTGTTTCCAACAATCTACGGCACGAGAAGCATCGATAGATGACATTCCAGAGCAACCAACGATCACGATACCAGAAAAAGTGGATCGCAGTGTTTTGGTGAGCAAGCGCGTCGTCAGGGGATTCCCAGCCTGATGCACTGCTGAATTAAATCCAAAGGATCTGACTATGTAGTCAGTCTTCTGTAGTGTAAGTGACAGCATGTCATTTCGTGGCAGAGATGAGTGCCACGTTGTGAGATCCCTCTTGGTTCATGATAAGCGATGGTTGAGTGAGATGCAACAAGGCAAACAAGATTGGAGAGAGCAAAGTAAGACTTGCGAGCACATTCATCTACAGCAGGATGGACCACTGGACCAAAAACTGCGCCTTGTGCAGACGTATGGACTTCCACTATATCCAGACACTTGAGCGTAGTGTTTTCAAATTAATGTCAAGTGTGGTCAAGCATCTGCCATACGAAGTTTGAGATTCTCTTGACAATTTTGCCATGACTTCGTTGTACCCAGCGCAAAGCCTGTCAACAGAACAAACAAACCAAGACCTTGCATTGTCGCTTGGTCTTTGGGGCTCTGGTGGTCTGTTTGTTCACTTGTTTGCAAATGCACTGCAACAAAAGAAATTGGTTGCAAGACCAGGCGTCGGAGTGCTCTGCGCTGGACTTGGAACTGCCTTTGGGTACTGGATGAACCAAATTGAAACAAAAAGAGTGGAAGAGTTGCGTCAACTGAGAGATGATCTTGTCAAGCGCCGACTTGAGCGTTCTCAGCAGTAAGCCAATCCTAGCAATAAAACCTGATCGAGTCCATAATGTTGAAATCCAACCACCAAAATTCTTTCCTTAGCAGATGGACACTGTTATTCACGATGTTTGGGCAGGAAACCTAGAAGCAGAAATGGCAACCATCAGAGAACTGCTAGATGAGTACATGTATGTGTCAATGGTACTATTCTTGACACAGGGACACTGAGTTTCCAGGTGTGGTTGCTCGACCGATTGGAAACTTCAAGAATGCTTCAGACTATCACTATCAGACACTGAGATGCAATGTAGACCTGCTCAGAATCATTCAACTGGGTCTCACACTCACAAATGAGCAAGGACAACCACCACCAGGAAAACACACTTGGCAGTTTAACTTCAAGTTCAACCTCAGGTAGTGATATTGATGAGAGTGAAGACATGTATGCACAGGATTCAATCGATTTGCTGCAGAAATCAGGAATCGACTTTAAGAAACATGACGAGTTTGGAATTGACGTCGAAACCTTTGGAGAGTTCTTGATCACATCTGGACTGGTGCTCTTTCCACAGGTCAGATGGGTGTCGTTCCACAGGTTTGTATTTTAAGACAAGTGGTTACGACTTTGGATATTTGTTGAAACTGGCAACATGCAAACAACTTCCACAGGATGAGATGGAGTTCTTTGATCTCCTCAGGCTTTACTTTCCTTGTATTTACGACATCAAGTTCATGATGAAGAGCTGCAAGAATCTCAAAGGTGGATTACAGGAAGTGGCAGATGAATTACAGGTTTTTAGATCAACTGTAGATTGCTCGCATTGGTCCACAACATCAAGCAGGCAGTGACAGTCTCTTGACAGCTCAAACGTTCTTCCAGATGCGCAAAGTCTACTTTGATGATAGAATAGACGATGATCTGTATCTTGGATGTCTGTATGGACTCTCTGGTCCCAGCGAGCAGTTTATTCAGTAAATCACTCCCAATATCTGACAACGAGCTCATAACAAAAGAACAGAATGGCTGCATTCGGAACAACACGCATGAGATGTGCTGTCATGCCGCCATAGAGTGCAATCATGCCTTCTTCCTTGTATATCAGTTTGGCTGTCTGAACAAATCCAACATACTTTCGCACGCCATCAATCGGTGTTTGACGCATTCTCGTCCTCACCACCTTGGATCAATCACAGTACTTCGTGTGGATAAGTCAGCATGGCTGCTCCAAGCTTGGCACCAGCAGCCAAGACAAAGGTATCAAACGCAGAGAGCTCTGGCACCTTTCCTTGCTTCTCCAGCTGGTTTTTGCGTAATTTCTTCATGTATTCGTACGTTACAAATTGCAATGTAGATTCTGAGAGACCGATCACTGATGCTGAGAATCCAACATAGAGTCCTCGAATGCCTTCGTGCTTGATGACTTCATATGCACAGTGAAGTGAATTTCTGTACTTGGGAACGTTGCCAAGATTCACTGCTTCTGATTGCAGCTGCTAGAGTGAGACCATGGACCATGCGTGTTTTGACAAGCCAAATGGGTGACGTAAATGAAGCAACACACAAACCAGCAGTAAAAGCAGAGACCATGTGCACCAATGATGATTCGTTGCCATTGTTCAAAAGCTCGCTGTAGGTGTGTTTGCCTTGCGAATAGACTGAAAAATAAATACTCCTGGCTGGAACCACTCCCACAAGGTTAGGTCCCATTCCTTTCCACAGTGCTCTGATGCCTTCTTGTCGTTTGATTGTGCTGTTGTTAAATAAAGCACCGCAGAATGTCAACAACACCACTCATGTGCTGATACACCGCTGACAATGGATTTCTGGTGAACGAAGCTGACACCTGCTGCTGCTTGTACAGACTTGACTGCAATCTTGTTTTGACAACCTTCCATCACATCCAATACCTCCAATGGACATGTGATTGCTGCTCCAACTGTTCCACCAACACCGCCAGCCAAAAAGTGCACCCAGAAACTGGGCTTTTGCTCAGTCATCGGGAAAGCGCGCAATCGGAGAATTTTGTCGTGGCTTGAAAAATTTCTTTACCTCACTTTCAATGTCGCAGGATTTGATTTGGTTGCTTACCCGCAATAATACGAGCTTTTTGGTCAAGCGTAATGGTGTTCAGTTGACCAGCGAGCCTGGAAACGTCTTCAATGTGCACGCTCAAGAGTTCTCTGGTCTTGCCACCAAGAAGCCAGTCAACATTGCAGCTGGCAGTAAGGGAGCTGTTCTCACCATCAAGAACCAAAAGATCGACAATAAGCCAAAGGCTGCTGCTGTTAAGGTTGCATTGAGCAAGGATGCCCGCAAGTCCAAGAGATCCGTCGGAAACATTCTCCGTGCATACCGCCCAGAGCTTGCTGAGGCTGCCCAGTACAGAGTTGCACGTATCTTTGCTTCCCAGTACCCAGTCAAGGCACAGAAGCCAAAGAAGACACGCGGTGTTAAGAAGAACTAAAATCATCATTGCTCCTTCATTGTCAAGACATTATCCTGAAAGTCGCACGTTGCTGGTGTCATGGCTTGATCCGCACGCATGTTCAAGACCTAGAGTCAAATGGAGGACTTGGTGTGGCATTGATACAAATGCATGATCTCTAGCAATCTCCAATGTCTTTCTTTCGAGGGTTGGCTGGATAGATTCAATGTTGAGTGATTTCAGAAAACTGACTGCAAAAGAGAGTGTTGTTCTTGGCTTTTGGTAATAGAGTCCATCTGTTGGATGAGGATGCAAGACATTCACATTTGGAAACATGGTTGATAGATGCTCAAAGTCACCCAAACCATCTGTGAGATTACAAAAGATGATGCGCGGTGTTGGCAGTCTCGAGAGTGACTCGAAGCTATCATGGACAATGAGTTTCAAATTAGCAATCAGATCTCCATGCAACAAGCACGGTTTCGCTTGCATCACGTTTGCCACTCTCTCCGCACTCAGCCACTCACTAAAGATCAACGAGTACTGGAGAGATGACTTGCCAATCGGTGATTTGACATGCAAGAGCAATTCAGGAAAGCGAGAACCCAAGTGCTGACTAAATAGCTCGATTCTGTGGTACATTTCATCAAACGAATCTGTTGGCACGAGAATCGTTTGCTTTTGCTCCAACTTTCTTTCAATCTTGGGCCACATGGCAGCAAAGTCTGTCGAGGGTGACTCCAAGGGCATTGGTGCAATAAGTGCAACTTGCGCATCTTGAAGAGCAACTGTGTCCATCGGCATGAGATAATCACTCATGAGTGAGATGCCAGTGAGATAGACAATCTTTGCATCTGGTGTGTTGAAGACCCAGTTGCTGGCACCAAGCATCACACCTTGCGACACCGCTCGCACTTGCACATCATGAATGATCTGTGGATCGTGGTATCCAATAGGTTTGATCTTTGCTATTGCATTTTCTATATCTACTTCATCGTACAAGAGCTCTAATTGTTCCTGATGCGATTGGTTGTGTGTTCTTGTGTTCAAGACATACTCGAGCATTGCAAGTCTCAAGAGTTCCATGGTTGGGAGTGTAGTGTAAATAGGTCCATCAAAATCAGAATATTCAGTAATGAGTGGGAGCCAGATGGATTTGTATGAACTGATGAGCAATCCATGGATCTGCACATTCACTTGCTGTTTAGGACAGTCCACTAGAAACTGTGTGTCGTTGATGGAGATCAGACAAGCGTCATCAATCTTTGACCACACAAGCATGCAAAGAATCTGTACAAAAATTTCATTGATCATCTGGATCATAGCCAGGAAGATATTCTGGGAGATGCTCATCCAGAATGTCTATGGTCATGGTAACTTTTCTGGCAACTGTCATGCGGTCAACATGAGAGATCTTGAACACCACTCCCGGGCTATTCCAGTCCTTGACCACTGACTCAAGCCGCCTGCCAATCTCGTTTTCGAGCAGATTCGTGCGTTGAGCCCGATATGCAAACAAGATGCCCATGCAGGTGACAGAGCCAACTAAAACGTATCCAATAATCTTGGATTGGTCAGTGATTGTCGTTCGGTTGACTGTGTTGATGACAATTGCAAGCGCAATGGTTCCCAGCACTAAAACAAGCTGCAATGCTCCTAAAATGTACCATTCGGTGCGGTTTAACTTGGTTTCCAAGATGGCATTGGCTTCCTTCAGTCGCATTTCCATCCTCTCTCTGGGAACATGCTCATAAAGTTCATCCGGCAATTCTGTAAACTCGCTAGGTGTTGGCAGAGAGATCCACTTGAAGAAGTTGAGTAAGAACCAAGCATTGAAGAACTCGTTGTTGTCGATGATGCGTTCTGTCGCAACAACTATGAATTGTGGCATCGGGAAGTTTCCGTCACGCAATCTGCAATTGATGAGTTTCAAAGAGACACTGGATGCAAAAGTGACTGACGATGGAAACATCAGAAAGCTGAATCAGTATGAACTCAAAAAAGAGCTTGGATCAGGCAGTTTTGGAGTGGTCCATCTCGCTTGGGACAGCGCACTCTCAAGAGAAGTCGCCATCAAGGAGTTTTCCAAGACCAAACTCAGAAAACAACATGCACAGAGATCAGGTCAGCTGTTTGGTGGAGTTCGAGGGGTTTAGATTCTCAAGGTAGCGAGGACGAGGACGAGGCCGGGGACAAGCAAGAGAGGAAGTGAATCCGTTGGATATGATCAAGGAGGAGATTGCAATCCTCAAGAAACTCAACCATCCCAACTGTATCAAGCTCTATGAAGTCTTGGATGATCCAACCCAGGTTTCAAGTCTCAGACAAGGATTCCATCTTTATGGTGATAGAACTGTGTCAGAAAGGAACTGTCATGTCACTGGATACCCAAAGAGACACACAGCCTCTGAAACCAGAGAATGTCCGAGATTATTTCAGACAGCTTTTGCTTGGCATTGAGTATCTGCATGCAAATGAGATTGCTCACAGAGATATCAAGGTTTGGATGACTGAGAGTAGCCAGATAACATGATGCTCTCAAAAGACAATGTCTTGAAAATAGTGGATTTCGGTGTGTCAGAGATCTTTGCTAAAGGCAACGATAAATCTGACAAAACAGTCGGTACACCTGCCTTTTATGCGCCAGAGATGGCTGGAAGTCTCTCATTTGATTCTAGTTTCACACGGCGAGCTGTCTGCGCAAGCAGCGGATATCTGGGCCATGGGAGTCACCCTATACTGCATGTCATTTGGAAAGCTTCCTTTCAAAGGATCCTCGATCATGGAACTCTACAACGCCATTCAACAAGAAGAGCCAGTGATCCCAACCGGGACTGATCCGTTTCTCGAAGACTTGCTCAAGCGACTGTCTTTTTGTTGACTCTAGATTGAACAAAAACTACGAGACAAGAATTACTTTGGATCAAATCAGGAGCCACCCTTATGTGACAAACAATGGTCGCAGTCCTCTAATCCCAAAAGAAGCCAATCTGCAAGCGATTGTGACAGAAGTCACGGAAAGTGAACTGAATGCGGCCATCAAAACCGTTTCTTCGATTTTTACTGTTCTTAAAGCAGCTGGCAAGTTCAAGAAACTGGCAAACAAAGGTTCATAAACTTTACTGCTCCTCCTCTTCTTCCTTGACCTCGCTCTCTGAAGATCCAAACTTTCCAAGCGCATTTCTGGCTGCCTTTGCCATCGATCGTGCAAGTGAGACTCTCCTTGGTGTGCCAGAGATGGATGCTCTTGTTTGCTTGAGATTGACTGAGCTGAGATACTTTTCAACAGACGCTGGAATCTCAATGACGCCTGGTGCAATCGAAATGCGTCTGCCGTTTGTGAGTGGACCAGAGTAAGAGTTTGACACTGGCTTCAGGTTCAGTTCTTGCGTCGATGGCTGGATCGTTTGATCTGCTGTTGCTCTTCGCTTTTGACTGTTTGAAGAACCAAGTCTTGGCAATTCTTCATCTACACCAGGCAGCATCTGTTCCCATTCTCTTGAGTTGGCTGCAATGATATCTATCAAATTCAGGAACCGAGGAAAGAGATCGTACATGGCATCAAAAAATGGACGGACGATAATGTCTAGAAACTCTAGTTGTGACTTTGGTTGATTGTCCAAAAGCAAACTGACTGATGATGGTAACGAGAGCTGCTTTTCGATATTGAATTGCTCTCTAAACTCTGTCAGGATCAAATCAGACCATTTTTTGCAGACTTTGAATGGTCTTGCAGGATTGCTAATGTCTAGAATCAATATTGATACCGGCTGTGTGCAAGATGCAGTTGAGGACGTCTTGCCTCATTTTAGGTGTCTTGAGTTCCACGATGCCCAGCTCGTTGATAGATCCAAACGAAAACGATGATGTCGAGTGTTGGAGTCTCAGGGATTCAATCAAAGGAGAGAGACCTTTTGTTGCTGTTGTTGCACTTTCGATAATCTCGCGACTTTCTGCTATCTGGACGATGCATTCCAAGAGACGAAAGTGGTGTATCATGTCTGTCTTGAGAATGAGTTCGTCAATGGTTCTGGTCATCTGCAACACAAGCTGTTCTTTTGGCAATGGCTGATTCTTGAGAAAGAGTCCCTCAATCACTTGATACTTGGCCAAAAGACCCCTTACAAAGTCTTTGGATACGTTTTCGAGCACCGATTCGTTATTGTATTGTCTCGCAGCCGGTGACTTTGTGTTGACCTGATTTGAGTCTGGAAACCTGAAACATGTTGTTGTTGCCAGGATGCATGACATCGTGTCCAATAGCTGCCAGCAAGAGTGCTGCCATGTCTACTTGCTGTAGTCCGCATTGGTCGTACACGGCCATGTCAGTCAGCATGTAATAAACCATATAAGTAACATCCATCGCATGATTGAAAGAGTGATATGGCACTTCCTTGTAGTTTGAGTACAGCTCGTTAGCAAAACTGAACAGATTGTTCAATGCTGGCTCCTCTCGCACAAGACCTTCCTTTACAAACATCCCCAGGAACAGGCCAAGCTGCTCTTGTGTCAATAGTCTCACCCGCCCTCGAAAACGACCAGACATTGAAATCTACACCGAGCCCTGGTATCTCATCTCTGCAAAATCCAGCAATTGTCTCCGATGAGCCTGTAAACCTTTTCTACAGCATCGTATCCTGCATTAGAGAGCTCTTTTTTTGTACGATCAAGCCTTGCATCCATCGGCATTTCTTTGTTTAGGCAAATGCGACGTGAGCGTTCGAGAGACAGAGGCAGTCGCAGTCAGTCCTACGACAGTTTCAAGAGTGATAGTAGGGAAGCCTGAGAAAATGGATCACAAGAAACCTTGCAGAGTGTTGTTTGTGAGAAATATCGACTATGCAACAACTGAGAAAGAGGTGCGAGAGTTGTTTGACCGGTTCGGTGAGATTAAGACAGTTTTTGATCTTATTAAGAACCGAGGGTTGGTCTTTGTGACCTTTTTCGACATTCGTGCAGCTGAGGCAGCCAAGCAGGCATTGCAGGGCTCTGAATTCAAACACAGAACCATTGACATTCACTATTCCACACCTAAGGCTGAGGACATGGGCAAGCGTTGTGAAAAGGGTAAGAATCAAGGAACGTTGCATGTCGAATTGGCTGGGAGTCAAAAATCCTTTGACAAGGAAGCACTGCGCAAGTATCTTGATCAATTTGGTGAACTGAAAGATGTCAGAGTTGTCCGTGGTGCAATGCATCAGGCGTTTGTCGAGTATTACGATTCACGGCATTGTGAAGCGGCATATGATGCTATCCAGAACGATGGCACTTTCCAAGGTTCCAAGATGAGTGTGCGTCTCATGTGGGATGATCCACCAAGCAAGTTTTGATTCTAAGTCTAGAAAGCGAGAGGAAGAGCGTAAGCGGTCCCGTTCTCGTTCTAGATCGCCTCCCAGACGTGATAGAGACAGCGATCGCAGAGACTATCCGTACTCTGCCCTCTTAGATAACCTTGCACGCGGGCTTCCTCCCGCCCCACCAGCTGTTGCACCTGTCAATCCTGTATCATTTTTCATCTTAGTTGCTTGGTCTCATGCAAGGAGGACAGAATCCTGCCGCTCTTGCTCAGATCCTGAGTTTGCTTCAGCAGCCAAGTGCGTATGCTGCCTTCCAGCAACCACAAGGCTTTGCACCAGGTGTCCAGCAGATGAGTTTTCCAGCGAGTCCATCAGTCCAGGGATTCCCACAACAAATGGCCGGCTTCCAGCCCATGGCACCCATGACTCAACAAGTGCCACCCATCAATCAACAACCACAGTACCAGCAAGCGTATCCACAGCAATTTAATCAACAAGTGCAGGGTGTACAACCTCCTGCACAGCAGCAATACCGTTCCTATTCGTCAGAACCAGCCAACACAAGGTATTTTCCCTCACACAAGCTACTCATCAAGACCCAAAGAGGAGAAAGAGAATCCACAGCTTCAGCAGTTGGCAGAGCTCTTGAGAAAGACATCCAAGCAGTAAAATAGCTCATGGCATTTTGGCACTAGTTTTTTTCTTTGAATCAGTTGGCATGCGTTGCATGTGCCCGTCAAGCCGGGTGAGCGGACAAAAGGCGCCTCTTGGTATTGTTCGAAAACTCAAGTCTTGGGAATTGTCCGGAAGGGCTTCGGACTAGCTCGGATAACAATCCCACACCTCAGGTATATGGACTGAAAGGCTAGATTCTCTCTAGGAATCGTCTTATCGCTGAAAAAGTTTAGCAAGAAAGCAGAAAACTCGATCACGTGACCTGTCTTATCTATCAAAAAACACGTGCAAGCCACACGGTGCCACCATCATCTTTTTTTTTCGTGCTACGAAAAAATCTTCACTCTGATTATGCCTTCTATCGCAGAACAACTTCAAGTCCTGAAGGCTGCTGACGCTACAGTGGATGCTAGAGCCACTGCTGCCAAAGAGCTTGCTGCTCTTGTCAAGAAAGAGGGCCTCACCACATTGAACGGCCAAGGTGTCCTCGAAGCACTTGCACAGTGCACCCAGAACAAGAAGCTCGACAGCGTCCGCCAGGGAGCCATGCTTGCTTACAAGGAGCTCGCTCTTGCTTTGGGCCATCCTGCCGAGCCATACTTGGTTCCAGAGCTAACCAACATCCTCGCTGGTTATGGTGACAAGCAGGCCGATGTCCGTGAAGCTGCTGCTGGTGCCGGTGAAGCCCTGATGGCTCTTCCAGGTCGTTTCGCTGTCAATGTCCTCGTTCCAGTCTTGCTCGAGAACTTGACCAACGAGAAGAAGTGGCAAACCAAGATCGCTGCTCTCAAGTTTTTGAGCAACCTCACAAAGACCTCTGCCTCCCAGGTCCAGCTCTGCCTGCCGTTGATCATCCCAGTCGTGTCTGATGTCATGTGGGCCACCAAGCCTGAAGTCAAGGTTGCTGCCACCGAGTGCATGAAGGAAGTCTGCGAGACCTTGGACAACATTGACGTCGTTCCTTTCTTGCCAGCTCTCGTCAGCTGCATTGCTCGTCCAGAAGAGGTCCCAGAGTGTGTCTACAAGCTTGCCTCCACTACTTTTGTCCAGCAAGTTGAAGCTCCAACCCTTTCTATCATGGTGCCTCTTTTGATGCGTGCTCTCGGTGAGCGCAAGCCTGCTGTCCTTCGCCAGGCCTGTGTCATTATCGACAACATGTGTAAGCTCGTCGAGAACCCAGCTGATGCCCACCAGTTCTTGCCAAAGCTCATGCCTCAGATCGACCGTATCATCGAAATCGCTGCCGATCCTGAGCTTCGTAACGTTGCTACCAACGCCCGTGCTACTCTTGTCCGTGTCGGTGGTGGTGATGATGTTGAAGTCGAAGACCCAGCTGCTGTCGCTGTCCGCAAGGAGAAGGAGCACAAGGACTGCGAAGCCCTCGTTGCCTCTGAGACTGCCAAGGTGTCCAAGGCCACTTTCGATGCCCAAACTCTAAGTTATTTGGCCTCCCTTATTAATGTCATGTTCGAGTCCCGCGTCCTTTCCCTTGCTGACTGGACTGGTGCCTTGTCTCCATACTGTGTTCCTGCCGTCGGTGAGGATGCTACCAAGAAGATCATCAAGCCAGTTCTTGACCACTACAAGGAGTTGGACAAGCTTCGCCAGAAGGAGTCTGACGAATACGATGCTGATGAAGGTGAAGAGTTGTGCAACTGTGAGTTCTCTCTTGCTTACGGTGGTATGATCTTGCTCAACAACACCAAGCTCCGTCTTACCCGTGGTCAGCGTTACGCTTTGATCGGCCCTAACGGTGTCGGCAAGACCACTTTGATGAGAGCCATTGCCAACGGCCAGCTCGAGGGTTTCCCTCCAGCTGATGTCCTCAAGACAGTCTTTGTCGAGCACTCCCTCCAGGCTGAAGAGACTGAAATGTCCGTCCTCGAGTACGTCTTGAAGAACCCTGCCTTTGTCCGTGACGAAGTCATCAAGACCTTGGAGTCTGTCGGTTTCAACGCCGATCGTCAAGCCCAGGCTGTCGGTTCCCTTTCCGGTGGTTGGAAGATGAAGCTCGAACTTGCTCGTGCCATGTTGGAGAACGCTGATATCTTGTTGCTTGATGAGCCAACCAACCACTTGGATGTTGCCAACGTCGCTTGGTTGGAGCAGTACTTGTGCTCTTTGAGCAACGTCACCTCTTTGATCGTTTCCCACGATTCCAGCTTCTTGGACAATGCCTGCACAAACGTCATCCACTACGAGAAGAACAGAAAGCTCAAGTCTTACAAGGGCAACCTTTCCAAGTTTGTTGAGCTCCGCCCAGAAGCCAAGGCTTACTACTCTTTGTCTGACACCCAGTACACTTTTACTTTCCCAGAGCCAGGTTTCTTGGATGGAGTCAAGTCCAAGGATAAGGCCATTCTGAAGATGTCCAACATCAACTTCACCTACCCAGGTTCCACCAAGCAGCAGTTGTTCGACGTCACTTTGCAAGTCTCTCTGAACTCTCGTGTCGCCGTCATTGGTCCTAACGGTGCCGGCAAGTCCACCATGATCAAGGTCTTGACTGGTGAAGTCCTCCCAGACACTGGTGATATCTACAAGCACCCTAACTTGCGTATTGCTTATGTTGCTCAGGTATTTAGTTTTATTTTAGCACGCTTTCCACCACGTTGAACAGCACTTGGACAAGACTCCTAACGAGTACATCAGATGGCGTTACCAGTACGGTGAAGACAAGGAACTCCTCGCCAAGGCTTCCCGTATGATGACTGAAGACGACAAGAAGCAGATGAACAAGATCCTCCAGATCGAAACCGAAAAAGGCTTCGAGAAGCGCCAGATTGAATATCTTGCTGGTCGTCGTAAGGCCAAGCGTTCCTTCGAGTACGAAGTGCACTTTGTTGGCAAGACCGATGACGACAACATGTGGATCACCCGTGAAAAGCTTGAAGACTGGGGCTTCGAGAAGATTATCCAGGCCTTTGACGACAAGGAAGCTGCCAAGGAAGGTTTGTACGCTAGACCATTGACTGCTGTCAACGTCGAGAAGCACTTGAAGGATGTCGGTCTTGACCCAGAGTTTGCTACCCACTCCCGTATCCGTGGTCTGTCTGGTGGTCAGAAGGTCAAGGTCGTTCTTGGTGCTGCCATGTGGAACCAGCCTCACATTTTGGTCTTGGATGAGCCAACCAACTATCTGGATCGTGACTCCCTTGGTGCTGTTGCTGGTGCCATCCAGAAGTTCGGTGGTGGTGTCGTTGTTATTTCCCACAACCGTGAATTCACAGATCACCTCTTCCAGGAGAAATGGCTCGTCAACGATGGTCGCCTCGTCATTGAAGGTGCTAAGAAGACCCTTGTTGCTGAGAAGATCGAGATCAAGGAGCAGGAGACTGTTACTGACGCCTTTGGCAACGTGTCCAAGGTCAAGTCCACCCGCAAGCTGTCTCGTAAGGAACTCAAGGCCAAGGAGAAGCGTAGAAAGGAGAAGATTAAGAACGGTGAAGCTCTCTCCTCTGATGACGACATGTGAATGTCATAAAATGTTGTTTTCATTCCATCTCTTTCTCTTTTGATGGATCCTTCTTGATCAATCAGATGTGAGCGAGTGCTCTTAGAGAAATCAAGTGTCCATTGTGCTGGCGAGACTTTCCTCAATTCAAACGCGGAAAAATGGATGACTTGAAGGTCGCTCAACTGTTGGAGCTTGGAATTGCGCCGACAGAGGCCTTTGACATGCTCATGAGAACAAACTTTAGCGTGGAGAGAGCGATTGACTTGTACTTTGGACACAGAGAACCACAGCAAGGAGACAAGAGATGGGAGCTCGATCCAAGCAAGAGAACTGGTCTCTTTGTAGTCATTCCTGGTTCCAACAGTGGTTTGAGGAGTCTGCTGTACGCTATCACATTGTTGAATCCACTCGTCTATGCATTGTTCGATTCTGGCACTTTTGACTGGGAAGAGTTTCAAGTGCATGAACACACAGCGCCAGACTTGCTCAAGCATCTGCAGTATCTGATTGCATTTGTCAGATTGTCAGATCGTCGCTCATTTCCTGCCTTGGGAGTGGAGCACTGTTTCAAAGACTACAGGAGCAAGGCACACTTGCAGCAATCACAGCATCTTGGAGAGATATGGGCACAGTTTATGATTGCGTTGGAAGGACACGTTCCAATGCTCAAGACATTGACACATGTCCAATCCAGAGGATCCAACGATTCGTTTTCACTTGGCATTCAGATGGCACCCAATGATACCATCAACGACAGTCTCAGAAGGTTTGTGCGATCACAGCATCTTGTTTTGTATCCGGATCTGAAACTGGATCAGTTTCGGCTCTTGACGTTCTTTTTCGGACAACCAACACCACTGGAGAGTATGATGCAGCAATTGAAGCCATTCTACATGGACAGATACATGCGGGAAAATCACTTTGATATTGACACGATCGAAAAGCAATTGGAGCACCACAAGGAACAACTGAGGCTGTTTTCAGAGTCTGATATTGAGACATTGGAGGTTTTGATGTTGATTCAAGCGATCGTCCATTCTGTTACAGTTGCATGATCCAAATTCTGTGTTGCCAGACAAGATATCGAAAGCCAAGGAGAAGATACAGAGTGCTATTCAAGGACATCAGAAATGCATTGAAGATCTTGAAAAGCAAATGGATCGACTTTATGACACACCAGATCTGAAGCAATTCGAGTTCAGGTACAAACATTAATCTCAGACCGTTTGCCATCTTCTTGCAAGGAGACCATGGCCATGATTGTATTTTGAATCTGTCACATGGATGGCACCGGTTTTCAGAGACTGTGCATCAGATGCTCCCAGAAGATTGGAAGTCGGGAGATCGTGTTGATTGTGTGTGGTACACACATGGATCCATGTCAGATTCGGAATTACTGCAATCTATACCCATTTCGTTGCAATCTCTTGTATCATTTGACAATGACTCTCTCAAGCGTGACAACAGCAAAGATTCGTGATCAGAGCTGCTGCATCCTCGCTCGTAGATCCTTGACTTCTTGCTGGTATCTAAAGCGAATCTCATCTCTTTCTCGATCATTCTCATCTCTGATTCTATCCAAACGTTGTCGGATCTTGTCCCGTGGCAGTGACCTGCACATTTCATTCCTCAGTCCAAGAAAGAGTGACTGTGCGTTGGTCTCCTGTACAACAAGACACCGCTTGTCTCCATCAACACTCTTGAGCCAATGAAACAAAACACCCATCAACCGCTCCTGTGGATGCAACTCCCGATGACACACACCTTGAATGAACACTCGTACGTTGAATATCCTCTGTCTTCTTGCGACCAGTAGAGTTCTTTCTCACATTTGATTCTCGAACAGCTTCGTAGACCTTGAACATGTCATTGAGACCCAAGTCTGAGAGGAGACTGTCGCTTGTGGTTGTAAAAGTGACCGGCATGAGTTTGTGTTCAGTGCGACCGTTTTTGTACAAGTAGACGTCAATGGCTGGTGGCATATGTGGAAAGTGTCGTGATTTCAACGCTCCAAAAGTGGATAGACTCTTGACAGACTTTTGAATTTCAGAGATGCACACAGTGGAGTATCTAATCTGGTGACATGCTCTGCATTCAACAACATTGACTTGGACTACATCCAGACAGACGACTGGGGCTGCATTCAAAAGATGACTTGTGCATGCCAAAAGACGACTGGGGCTGCACACAGATGACGTCGGTGCCAGACGCGCCATTTGTTTACCTCAAATGCGTGAACCACTCTCAGGAAGCAACCCCAATTTGGACATGTCTGTCTCCAAAGCTGCTACAGAAATCGTTCAGGATACTGCCAAGATCTTTGACAAGTCTTGGGAGTCTATCCAAAAAAAGACTTTTACGAACTGGTTCAATAACCAGCTCAAGAAGAAGAACCTTCCACCGGTCTCCAACCTTGACCAAGACCTTTCCAGTGGTGAAAACTTGATTCAGTTGCTCGGTGCTCGCGTTAACACTAGAAATCATTGGTGATGAGAGCCTTGGCAGATACAACAAGAACCCAAAGCTTCGCTTGCAAAAGATTGAGAACTGCAACAAAGCTCTCGAGTTTATCAAGAAACGTGGCGTCCATCTGACAAACATTGGTGCCGAAGACATTGTTGATGTGAACCAGAAGCTGCTCCTTGGTTTGATTTGGACCATCATTCTCCGCTTTACCATTGCTGACATCAGCGAAGAGGGTCTGACTGCCAAGGAAGGTCTTCTGTTGTGGTGCCAGCGCCGAACCGCGCCATACTCGGCTGACTTCACCATCAAGGAGTTCACTTTCTCTTGGCAAAGCGGCCTTGCTCTCTGTGCCTTGATCCACCGCCATCGCCCAGATTTGCTGGACTACTATGGTCTTGACAAGAACGACAAACACGGTAACACGCAGCTTGCATTTGATGTTGCTGAAAAGCACCTTGGCATTCCAAAACTCTTTGCTGTCGAAGACTTGGTTGATGTTGTCAAGCCAGATGAGCGCTCTGTCATGACTTATGTTGCTCAATACTTCCACGCCTTCTCTTCCATGGACAGATACGGTGTTGCCGGTCGTCGTGTAGGCAACATTGGTCAAGTCCTGCAACAAACCTGGGAAATGCAGAACGACTATGAGCGCAGAGTGCGTGCTTTGATCGGTCACATTGCTTCCATCACTTCTGAATGGTCTAATGCCCAACTCAGTGGTCTTGCAGATGCTCGTCGCCAACTCAAGGACTTTGAGAACTACAAAGCCACTTCCAAGCGCTCTTGGGTCTCTGAACGTCGTGAACTTGACACACTCTTGAGCAACATCCAGACCAAGCTCAAGACTTACAACTTGCGTCCATACACTCCGCCAGAGGGTTTGGCCACTGAAGATGTCCAGTCTCAATGGCAGCATCTCGTCAATGCCGAGTCTCAGCGCAAGAAGGGCTTGACAAAGTATATTCGTGATGCCAAAGATGCCATTGCCAAGAGCTACGCCAAGGCAGCCAATGACTTTATCGGAGAAGTCAACCAAGTCTCTGTCTCTCTTGGTCTCCTCAGTGGAGAATTGGAGAACCAACTTGCTACCACCAAGCAGTTGCAGCAGCAACTTGTGCCATTGCAACAGCAACTCCAGCAAATTGCTCACTTGAACGAAGCTTGCAACGAGGCATTGATCGAAGACAACGAGTTCACCATCTACTCTCTCGAAGACTTGGCATTTGAACTCTCTTTGATCGAACAGACCTTGACCAAGAAGGTGTCTTTCATCGAGAACCAGATCATTGCCAGAACCAAGACCAACTTTACGCCTCAGCAGCTTGAAGAGTACTCTGAATCTTTCAGACACTTTGACAAGGACAACTCCAACAGTCTGACGCGTCAAGAGTTCAAAGCAGCCCTTGCTGCTGAAGGTACTGCTTTGCAAGATGAAGAGTTTGAGAGAACGTTCTTGAAGGTCTCTCAGGGCAAGGATGAAATCACGTTCGAAGAGGTATCAGCGTTGACATTAGTTCCTCGAATACGCTCGCTCTGTTGAAGAAGACAAGGCAACGCCAGAGCAACTTCTTGCTGCTTTCCAGACACTTGCCGGTGACAAGGACTTTGTCACTGACAAGGATCTGTACCAAGGCGGACTTTCTCAGGCAGTCGTTGAGCAGCTCAAGCAGCACCTTCCACAAAAGAATGATGGATATGACTTTGCTGCTTTTGTCCAGCACATTTTCATTTAAAGTCTGTTTCGAGTCTTGACAGTCTTTGAACGCGTCGTGAGTGGATAATGAGGATTCTGGACGCGTTGTAAGGAGAAATATACAATCCACAGACCAGATTTTGTGAAGAACATCATTTCGGTGAAATCAGTCATCTTTCACACAGGTGACTTCACGTGATGGCATCGTACTCGTGACCTTGCATTGGGTGGCACAATCCATGATGCAAAAGTCATTTTCAATATATCATGGATGGCTGCTTTGCAGGCTCGGTGATGCGGTGAAATTCGTGCGCGCATCGATTCTGAATCGGATTTTACTGCTCAATTGCATTCATCTATCTCAATGTATCTGAACAATTGGAACAGCATCGATAATATTGCCCTTGGCGGCATGTGCGGAGATCAATCCCACGCGCAACAAAAATTTTGCCCACGCATCCACGAATGTTGAGAAGTGTCAGAATTCAGGTATCTTTTCCGATAGTAGAACTTTACTCGTACCTTTGCTTCAGCCAAGCCGCAGACTCTGAAGGAGCGCTTGGCAGAGATTATCCCTGTGAAGCAACAACAGGTCAAGGACGTGAGAACCAAGTACGGATCTAAGGTTTTGGGAGAAACCACTGTCGACATGGTACTTGTTCTGATTTTGGGCTTACGGAGGTATGAGAGGCATCAAGGGTCTCATTACTGAGACTTCTGTCCTAGATTCCGAAGAGGTACTCTCACTGACAGCAGGGAATTCGTTTCCGTGGTCTGACCATCCCAGAATGCCAGGAAAAGTTGCCTTCTGCTCCAGGTGGTGAAGAGCCATTGCCAGAAGGTCTCTTTTGGCTCCTTGTCACTGGTGAAGTCCCAACCTACGAGCAAGTCAAGCAGCTCTCTGAGGACTGGGCTGCAAGATCTGCCATCCCATCTCACGTTGAGGACATTCTCGACCGTTGCCCAAACACCTTGCACCCAATGTCTCAGTTTTCTCTCGCTGTCACTGCTCTCCAGCATGAAAGTGCCTTTGCCAAGGCTTACCAAAAGGGAGTGACCAAGGCTCAGTACTGGGACTACACTTATGAGGATGCCAACGATCTCATCGCCAAGCTTCCAAATATTGCTGCCAGAATCTACCGCAACGTCTTCAAAGACGGCAAGGTGCCAGCTGTCAACCCTAACCTTGACTACTCTGCCAACTTTTCGCACATGCTAGGCTACACGGATCCAAAGTTTGTGGAATTGATGCGTTTGTATTTGACCATCCACTCTGACCACGAAGGTGGTAACGTCAGTGCACACACTACCCACTTGGTTGGTTCTGCTCTCTCTGATCCTTACCTCTCCTTTGCTGCTGGTTTGAACGGTTTGGCTGGACCTTTGCACGGCCTCGCCAACCAGGAAGTCTTGCGCTGGATTCACAAGATGAAGGACGAGATTGGCTTGGGTGCCTCTGATGAGGAGGTCAAGGCCTACATCTGGAAGACCCTCAAGTCTGGACAGGTAGTCCCTGGCTACGGTCACGCCGTTCTTAGAAAGACTGATCCTCGCTACTCTTGCCAGCGTGACTTTGCTCTCAAGCACTTGCCAACTGACCCATACTTTAAGCTCGTCTCTCAGATCTACAACATTGCTCCTGGTGTCCTCACTGAGCACGGCAAGACCAAGAATCCATATCCTAACGTGGATGCACACTCTGGTGTTCTCTTGCAGGTAATCTTTCTAAGTTTAGCACTTTGGCTTTGTTGAACAAGAGTACTACACCGTTCTCTTTGGTGTTTCCCGTGCTCTTGGTGTCATGGCATCTCTGATCTGGGACCGTGCTCTCGGTCTTCCACTCGAGAGACCAAAGTCCCTCAGCACCGAAAGCATCATCAAGATGTTCGAGAAGAAGTAAAGAACAGCTGGTGCGCCGTCTCATCTCTAATCTGGTTTACTGTTGGTCTCTAATCACTTTACTGCTCATCTCTGGTTCATTGCTGCATCCACTTTTCACGGAGCCTGAGTGTTTCATTGTCTCCTTGCTTTGGCTCACACAGGAGCGAGTACTTGTACAATGGCTGTTCTTTGAGTGCACGCATGTTGTGGACAGCATTGTTGGCTTCCTGGTAGTCTCCTGGAGGCTTTGCTGGTGGCGATCTCCTTTGTTCAAGACAGAAACTGGATGCCTTCTTGTACAGTCCAATGAGTTTGTCTAGATTAATCAATTTCAATGACTTTTCATCCACTTTGTCGGTGTATTGTGGATTGCCATCGTTGGTAAAGAACAAATCCTTGACAAACAAAGAAAGAATGGGAATCTTGAACTCGAGAGCATCCAGCTCAGAGAGTTGCTGTCTGTAGTTTTTGTAGTTGCCAGCTGGAGACAGGAAGGATTCGAGTTCTGCCAGTTGCTTGCCTCGTTTTGGATCTACTTGCTACTCTAAGTAGATGTACCTCCCATGTAGATTTGAGTCTCGAGACCGAAACCAAATTGAGACCAGAGACGATGGCCATAGTGCTGTTGAAGTTGTTGAGTTTCCTGCATTCTTTGGCAATCTTGATAAACTGCTCCACCATCTTGACTCTGTTCTTGATCTCTGGCTGTGTGCATATTTCTGTTGCGACCCAGAAACTTGTGGTGTTGATGGAGTTGATGAGATCAGTGATGGGTTGGATTTCCTGTGCAATGATGGGATCAGACTCCTTTTGCCACAGTCTCACTAGCAATTGGAGTGGTTTGATGGCTTGCAAGTTGGCATGGTCCTTTTGGGTCAGTTCAAATGCAATCATGTGTGGATCGACAGTGAGCATGTTGTATTGTGCCTTGTCATGCTTTTCGTCTGCCAAGAGTGTCCTGGCAGCATAGGAGCGTTCCATTTTTGTGATGATGGCGTGAATGTGGTCTCCCAAACGAGCAAATGTCTTGACAATCAGTTTCTCATAGGGTTCCGGCTTGATGGATTCAGGCCATGGAACGCAAGACAGAAACTTGTCCAAGAGCTGTCTGTTTTGAGGTGCAACAAAATCAGGAGACCAAGCCAGTCGCAACCACAGACAAACGAATGAAATGACTCTAGAATCATCAAGAGTACCTGAGCTTGATGATGGAGCGCCATTTGTACAGATAATCTGTTTGTGGGACATCCACATGCATGCGTTCGATCAAGAGTTCCATCAGTTGTTCTGGATCACAAATGTGTCTGTAGCAGTGGATGGCAAATGCAGCAAAGTCTGGATCTGGACCATGTTGGTCTGTCAAGCGCTCTACCCACTTTTGCAGCGTGATGGAATTGATGTTGAAGATCTGTCTGATGCCATCTACACTCAAAAAATGTACCTGAACCAACATTGTAGTTGACACATGTGATGCCATTGTAGACACTGCGCTGTCTACCACGAGACCGTGGGAACTCTGGTGCAGGAACAATTTTCTGTTTTGGAGGCTCTTCTGTGCCTGTAAACTCCTTGATGGTCTCCAAAAGATGTTCGTATTCAAGATTGAACAGTTGCTGTTGCACATCCTGATCCAAGACTTTGAGATGTTCTGCGTGATGGACAGAGAGTTCCAGAGAGGCACTGTTAATCATGGAAACCCATGTGAGTTTGCTTCTGAGTGAACTGACACTGCAAGCGATGGTGTAATCTTGGAATTCGATGTCGAAATCTGTTGGCTGTGCACTTGGAATGGCAACACAGTTTTCGAGTTTGACTTCCTTGATGAGTTTTCCTTTGTCCATGTCTTCTTGGCTGGCATAAATGTAAATGGCACTGGATTTGAGATGAAAGTAGTGAGCCGAGGGTCCAGTGAGCGTGAGCTGTGCCTTGACAGGTCCATGATGTTCCAGAAACACTGGTGGGACAGTTTCCATTGGAGAGACAAGGGAAGAAGTGGACATTTGCAAGACAGATGTCGATCCTTTTCGCTTGTTGAGTTCAATTGACTGTGGTCTGTTGCTCCTTAATGGTGACTTTTCTGGAGAGATGTCAGCAGTGCTCTGTGAAAGCATTGACTTTGAGGTATTAAGGGTTGCCGAAAGCGCATGGACGAGATCAATCTCTTCATCTTCTTCGGTATTGACTTCGTTGTGTGATGAGATGATGGAAGGCTTGTCATCCAAGAGATCCAAACTCTTGGCTTTGCTGGATGCAAAGCTCTGTCTCGAAAGAGAGGGTCTGTGTCCCTCTTTTCGGTTGGTTTGGGCAGATGGAACTGGTGACTCTGTTTTCCTAATGGATGGGCTTTCACTCTTGCGACGGTCTTGATTCGGATTGTCACTCTTTCTTCTATCTTTGCCCCAGATGGCTTTGAAAAAGGATCCAGACCTGTCAGATTTCGCAGATTCCTTGTTTCAAAAGTCATACCACCAAAACTGCCTTCTGCTGTGGAGCTCGCTTCATAAAGTCATTCTGTTTGAGTTCCATAGTGTAGATGCCACCAGATTCCAATACAGACATGCTTTGGTTGTCGACAAACGAGATGAGACCCGTGCTGTGGTTGTAGAGCAACTTGTCACCATCCAGAATGGGCACTTTGGTGCCAGCAACGTAAAAGACATTGTGGAACAATGCAGTGTTTGATTCGTGGAGTATCTTTGGTTGCATCTGTTTGTTTACCACGAGTCGAAGTTCAAATGAGGAATCTGACCCAAATAGTCTTGTTTGACAGACTGTGAATCCATCTAAACCAGTCTCATTTTCTCTTTGCATGAAATCTGTCGCCGTTGTTTGTTCAGGTTCCTTATTTGACTAAAGAACCAGCAGGATTCTATGCAGCATACATCCTCTCACTCTGTGACAAGTTTAGAGTGCATGTGTTCATTGATCAACAGCAGTCTGTGAGCAAGATGGGTGAAAGCAGTTGGTCTTACAGCTTTGGTGCCTGTTCACCAGCACTCTTGAAGCTATATGAGCACTGTGGCATCATCACTGATCGTCTGCAGCCAAGATACACACTCAGGAGTCCAAGTGGTCACATTGACTTTGAGTCGCTCTTGTTTTTGAAGATGGGACTGTTTCCACACTTTGGATTCTGGGATCAGACACTGCTGATGACAGATTACACCAGATTTCTGCTCTCTTGTCACTATTACTTTGACAACAACACGATCATTGACTTTGCACAGATTCCCATTCATCAGCATCTACAAGATTACTCTTCTATCTTTGCCAACACATTTCTGTTGCCTCTGTTGGCACACGAACAGCAGTGTTCCATCGACAGTGCCAAACTGCTTCCCACAGCAACAGTCATGGATTGGTTTACTCGAATGTCACGAGATCCAGTCTGTCACAAGAGTAACAAGATTTACAATAGTTGTGGATTCGTGGCAGTTTGTTGTTGGACAATTGACACAAAAATGTACAGTCTTCAATGCTCAAGTGAGTGCGATCATTCCCACAGACAAGGGGGTCAATCTGGAACTAGAAGATGGATCTACGATTGGATTTGATGAGTGTGTGGTGGGTGTTGGACCAAATGCAATCTCTCATCTGGTTCAGGACCAGGAACTAGTGGACTGTCTCAAGGATCTCAAGACAGAAAAGACAATGGTTGCATTGCACACAGATTACAGTCAGATCAAATACAACAAGGACTTGAGCTTCACCATTTCAATGGAACAGAACCAGTGTCAATCGAGCGCCGTATACCCCATTCAAGAGACTGTGCTCGTCAAAACAGTCAATCCAATTCATGAACCACGATCATTGGAACGCAGATTTCTTGAAATTCCCATCATGGATACACAATCACTCTTGATGATTGATCAACTGGACAGATTGCAAGGCAAACGCAAGATTCATGTCGTTGGATCATTTGCGTATCCTGGAATAGCATCACATGAAGCTGCACTTTGTTCTGCCATGAAAGTGTCTTACTCGATTGGTTATGCGTGTCCCTTCTTCTTTAGTGACATGACAAACAGAGCCACATTGTATGGACCAGATGCCAAACGCGTCACTGGTAGAATCGTTGACAATTTCTTTGTCAAGCGAAATCTGGACCATGGATTTGTCAAATCAAAGATATTGCAATTGATTCCGTTGCTAGATGTTCCTGTTACAAGAATGATCTTGTACAATCTCTTGCTGTGGTGGTGGATGTGTTTTTTGCAGTTTGTGCGAGTGATGCAGTTTGCGACTGACAAAATGAAATTGATAGTTTAGTGATCGAGGATTCTGAGGTTGCCAGATACCACCTTGTCATGGAGAATACTGCCACTTGGAATGTCAATGCGAGATCCATGATTGGCAACAATGATAACAGTGCCAGAGAGCACGACATCGTGTCCAAAGGTCACATCTCCAGTGACTGTGAGATGATCAAGTTCCAGAATATGTGGTGGTCCAGCAAAGCGAGAGAGAAAGTTGGATGTCTTTTTGAAGTGATCACCAAGTTTCACAAATGGTGTCGTTCCAAAGGCTCTCTTTGGGTTCATGACAAGGTTGCCATGCTCGAGTTTGTAGAGATCAGATGTGATCAAGAACAAGTCAGAGGTGGATTTGACAGGCAAGAATCTGGAACGAGGCACATTGATGCCAAGAGCACCATTAAAGTGCTTGATAGCAGCACCAACAGCTGTTTCGAGCTGGATGATCTTCTCTCCATTGTCAAGTGTCTTGTTGTTGACAATGATTTCCATGTCAAGCTTGTTCTGATTGATGACTTCACGAATGGCTTTCAAGTTGATCCAGAGGTTGTTGGTGTTGAAGATCTTGAACTTTTTGACGCTCTTAAAGTCTTCCACCTACCATCAAGCAAAATACGTGTTCAGGAGGCACTTGAGCAATTTCCAGCAAGCGGATGCCACCTTCGTACTCGATCAATGTTCCACCCTTGACATCTGCCTTGGTCTTGTCTGTGACTTCCATGATAAACTCTGATCCAGAAGAAGCCAGATGCTGGAGAATGTTCATGTCAACGGTGGCACCGAGATTGTCGATATTAGACACAAACAAATACTCCTTGCCTTCTGCCAAGAGCGTGTCCAGCAATCCAGAGTTGGCAAGTGCCTCAAACAGATCACCATGTCCAGGAGGATACCAATCAGCGTTCTGACCCACAGGATCTTGTGAGATGGGAAGCAAAGACTCCTTTTTGATTCTTGGAAAGCGAGATTGGTTAAAAGTCATGATTGAAAGACCCTGAGAGCGGTACTTTTGGATGATTCTCTTGGTTTCGACATCGGTGTTGAACGAGTTCATGAGAATCAATGGCACTTCAACGTCGTTCTGATGGTTCAAGTACTCGATCTGTCGGACAGTCAAATCAAGGAACGTCATCGAGTCTTTGACTTCAATAGCAGATTTAGGACCAACCATGCCCATGGTGGTGCCGAGACCACCGTTGAGTTTCAAGACTGCCAGTTTCGAGAGGCACTGCTTCAGCGATTGTGGGTCTGGCTGCGAAAGGTTCTTGTACGGAATCACGAGTTCTGGAGAGGGAGACTGCACCTGATCCCAGTCACTAGTGTCAACATGAATACAGCTTCTGTCTCTTGGACTTTTCGTGCAAGAAACGAGTAAAGAGATGGTAGAAGCAGTCCATCTCAAGTTCAAATCGCTTCTTGATCTCTGGGTCCTTGACTTGCTCGACCAGTTTGTTGAGTTCATTGCGCATGGTCTATCGTCAGATGCTATACTGCTGCAGCAGAGTTGCTCGTTGTTTCCTGGAATCCCTGAGATCAGACTCAAAACCATGAGTGAGTAGGATCTTGAGTGGTCGCTGGAAGTCAGACTCTTGCCTGGGAGATCTGTCGACTGGGCAGACATGCTAGAATCAGCAGCAATACACGAGTGGCGAGTGTTGCATTTGGAAAGTACACGGCAGATCGATGAGTCAAAAATCGAGCAGTTGGCACAATCTAGTCTACAGGCATGTGCATTCCGTTGAGGATGTGTCTGATCTTGACACTCTGCCAATGTATGATGTGTTTGGCAAAGTGTCAAGAGTGTCATGTGTCAAAGTATCATTTTCTGAAGAGGTTGAGAGAATTCATTTGATCTGGTACATCTGCCAATGCTGGATCTCTTGCGAAACTCTTCGCGGATGAGTTGGGGGCAATTGCATGTTTTCGATCCAACACCGAGAATCTACCATTTGACACAACCTGAATATACCATTGGTAGAGACCCCTCAAACGATATCGTCTTGGATCATCCACAATGCTCTAAAAAACACCTCAAGATTATGTTGAAACACTCTACGTTTTTGTTGCTGGACCAATCTTGCCATGGCACTAGGGTCAACGGTGTCTTGGTACATCAGCAAGAGAGGGTCTTGCTCTCCAACGACGAACTTGAGATTCGTCCGGGCCTGTTCTTGATCTTTACCAACAACGGCTTCCCACAACAGTTTGTCGATAATGTCTATCTCTTCAAAACAGTCGTCTATGGTGAGGGCTCGTTTGCCAAAGTCGTCTTGGGAATCGATTCGGACGGTCACAAACGTGCCGTCAAGATCATTAGAGCATCCAAGCAATCCATCGGTGTGATTGAGCAAGAAATCCACATCCTCAAGAAACTATCACATCCTAATCTCGTCAAGCTATTTGGCTCGTTTGCCAGAGACGGCGAATACTATCTCGTCCTCGAACGCGTGGCCGGTGGTGACCTGTACTCTCTCATCACTGACAAGGGAGGCCTCAAAGAGAACGAAGCCAAGTTCATCTTTTACCAGCTCATGAACGGACTGCAGGTCTTACACCAGATGAACATCATTCACAGAGACATCAAGCCAGAAAACATTCTGTTGGAAGCCAATCAGGTCTTTTCAAGAGTCGTAATTACTGATTTTGGCATGTCTACACTGAGACCACCACAGACTTTGTGTGGAACATTGGAATACGCTGCACCAGAGGTCTGGAAAGGGCATGGATATACCAAACAGGTAGATCTGTGGTCTATGGGTGTTGTCCTGTACACCATGATCTCATGCAGACTCGCTTTTGATGGTGGCAACTACAAACAAGGATTGGACTTTAACGGATTGCAAGTGACTGAAGAGTGTGCCACGATCATCCATGGACTGGTGAGAGAAGATCCCAAGATCAGGTGGACATTAGATCGTGCCTACCAGTCAGATTGGATCGCGAATCAACGCAAGTTGTTGGACACTTTGGTTCACAAGACAATCGCCAAGTCTTTCAAGGAGCAGTGATTTTGGATGGTTCTTTATTGCGACAACGATTACAACTTGTCTAAAGTCAATAAAAATACCGTAGAAACGGTCCAATGGTGGGATTTCTGGGGCAAGACCCTTGCGTGTTCTGAGACCAGTGACAATATCCTTGGTCTTGCCATCCTCGAGAGGTGTGCCAGGCATGAGCTGCCAGTGATCGAAGACGGATTGAGGGAAAGCCTGACCAGAAGTAGCAGCACGGAGATCAGCGTTGAAGCCAAAGGATTCCATAATTGGCAAGTAAGCCTTGATGTTGTACAATGGTGTACCGACACGCTGTTCTTCAGCAAAGACGTTACCACGACGTCTGTTCAAGACACCGTAGATACCACCCATGGCAGATTCAGGGCACTGGATTTCGACCTGGTAGACAGGCTCCATCAAACCTGGAGTAGCAGTCAAGACAGAGGCGTAGCAGACACGACGACCAGTTGGGATCAATTGACCACCACCACGGTGAATAGCATCAGCGTGCAAGACGACATCCAAAATGTTGAAACGGATACCACGCATGTTCTCGTCAGCCAAGACACCTTCCTTGGTAGCCCACTGGAAGGCAGCAACGCAAGAATCCTTGATTTCGTTCAAGTATTGAACACCCTTGGTAGTATCAACGAGAATGTTGGCACCAGTGCCTTCAGGACCGAAGCACCAAATTCTACGGGCTTCAGTAACATCCCATCCGTGCTCTTCAGCGAGGATCTTGGCACGAGCCTTGAAATCATCCTTCATGTTGATCTTACCAGCTTCAATGTCAACACAGGTCTCCTCAGTCATAGGGAAAGCCTTGACGAACAGACGGTTGTGCTTGTTTGGAGACTTGGACAAACAGACGATGGAAGATTCAGCCTGGACAGTTTCACGGTACTGGACGACTGGGTCACCCTTGCGGAGAGGAACACCAGCGTGGTCTTCTTCGAGATCCTTCAAGCAAATTTCCAAGTGGAGCTCACCGGCACCGGCAACAATGTGTTCACCGGATTCAGAGGTGTAGCACAAGACACAAGGATCAGACTTGGACAAACGCTTGAGACCTTCGACCAACTTTGGCAGATCGTTGGCGTTCTTGCACTCGACGGCAACCTGGACGACAGGGGAGACGGAGAACTTCATGACCTTCAAGTTGTGGGCAGTCTCGGAAGTGGTGATGGTACCAGACTTGAGCAAGAACTGATCGATACCCACAAGACCAACAATGTTACCGGCTGGGCAATCGTCAAGGGATTCGACACCACGACCCATCATCAAGACGACACGCTGGATGGACTTGACGAACAAGTCTTCCTTCTTGCCTGGAACGTAAGATGGACCTTGGATACGGACCTTCAAACCACCGCGGACGGTACCAGAGAAGACACGGCCAAAGGCGTAGAAACGACCCTTATCGGAGGTAGGAACCATCTTGGAGACGTACAACATCAATGGAGCCTTAGGATCACAGTCACGGATACCGATGGCGCACTCGTCGTCCATTGGGCCTTCGTACATGATGTCGTAACGGTACTTTTGAGCCTGAGCAGGGGATGGCAAGTGGATGACAATCATTTCAAGCAAAGCATCACCAGCTGGCAAGAACTTCTTCATGACGACCTTCATCAAAGCCTTTCCTTCCAAGTCCTTCTCTTCAGGCTTCAATGGGATCTCGAGCTTCTCGAGCATGTTGGCGGTAGCATCCTTCTTGACGTTCATGATGGCATCAAAGAGTCTGTAAATAGGGTCAAGGACGAACAAGCAGAAAGCACGCTCAAGAGGCTTGCCATCAGCATCAGTGCTGGATGTGGTCCACTTCTTGGTCTTTGGGTTGAAGAAGTTCTCACCCCACAAACGAGTCATCATCTTTTGCTTGTCAACACCGAACTTCTTGGCGTATCTCTGAGCAAATTGACGGAGAGTGAAAGCCCAACCGTGGAGACCAGAGCCGAAAGCAACAGTGCCCTTGTCAGGAGAGACTTGGACGTCACCAAGGACCTTGTCGTTGTAAGTGGCAATGACGACGTTGGCAGATTCAATGGTACGGAGGAAGGTCTGGTAGAGGTCCTCCTTGGTGAGCTGCAGCTCAAGCAAGGCACGATCCATCTTGTTGATGCACAAAACAGGCTTGATACGCTCAGTAAGGGCCTGGCGCAAGACAGTCTCGGTCTGGACACAGACACCTTCAATGGTATCGACGACGACCAAGGCACCATCGGTAACACGGAGAGCGGCAGTGACTTCGGAGGAGAAATCAACGTGACCAGGGGAATCAATCAAGTTGATCAAGAAACCATTGCCATCAGGCTTGGAGCCAACGACGTCGTTGAGATCATCTGGGTTCATCTCAAAGAACATACTGATGGCAGTAGACTTGATGGTAATACCACGTTCCTTCTCATCAGGACGAGTATCCATATAACGAGCGGTACCAGCATTGGCATGGGCAATGATACCAGCCTTGGAAACCAAGGAATCCTAGAGTCAGAAGCGGTACAGAAAGGGTAGACTTGCCGTGGTCGACGTGAGCAATGACAGACATGTTTCTGACATTGACACTCTTGCCCATAAGCACTCTAATTTCTTCAACTGAGAAATTGACCATTGTGTTTTGGAGGAAGAAAAAATGCGTGGCGCAGGTGGTCACTGGGGAAATTCTTGCTCCAAGATCACTCTCAAAGCACCCAGAGGGTTCTAGAGTCTTTTGCAGATCATGTTGAGATCAGTCTGGATCAACTACTTGGTTCTCTAGGGGATTTGTGGGGTTTTGAACAAGATACCAGAATTCAAGCAATGAAGACATAAAATGACTGTTTGGGAGGCTCACAGTTGGTTTAAATAGAGCTGTGATCGAGAATCGTGATCAAGCGTCAATCTGACAAAACCAGATGAACAATCTAAAATTTTATGAACTGAACCTCTTTGGAATCCTTGTTGAGGACAAACCCATCATTGTTTGGATACTGCGTCCCGTAGAACTGCGATCCCAGCATCCAAACAACAGTGCCGCTGTATCCATTGTTTTTGGCAGTCTGAACCATTCTCTCAAGACTGGAAGATCTGTCAAAGTTTCTAGAAGTCTCGACACCAAACTCGCCGAGATAAATCGGTTTGTTCACTTGCTTGGCAACAGACGCATGGCTCTGGATCCAATTGACAGTGTTGTCGGTGAACTTGGGTTCGTAGTCTGTGCCCCAGTGCTGCATATATGTATGGATGCCCAAGATGTCAATTGAAGATAGTTTGGCATTGGCTTCAAAATCCATACCAGAAGTACCATCGTTGAGCATGGACATGGTTCCATCTGGATGCTGACCGCCATTCATGAATCCCTCGTCACCAACAGCCACTAGATGATTTGGATCGATGGATTTCACAAACTGGCTCATTTCACTGACCCAAGAAGTCAAAGTCTGAGTGTTGCAAGATTGATCTTGTGGATAATTGCCACTGCCACCGCATCTGCCTTCGTTGATCAATTCAACGGCTATGATCGTTGGATCGTTCTTGTACTGGACACCACTCAATCCATTGGTTCTCTCCAGCACATGCTGGACATAGTTCTTGTAGGCTTGTTTCGCCTGGGAGTCTGTAAAGAAACTCGAGTGTGTCTTTGATGCAGAGAGTCGATCTACGTACCAATCTGCACCACCAAAGTCTGGCCAGTTGTTTGTCATTGTAATGATGAGTTTGATACCATGGCGTTTGGCACTCTCGATCACATAGTCAAATCTACCGAGACCTGTTGTTTGATCATCGTTGAATTGGACTTGTCCATTCACAAACTCTTGGAACCAAATGGATTGACCGTTAGCACCGGCGGTAGATCCAGGGGACCGATTGCCATCGGAAAACAACCACGTGCGTACCACGGATGCCCCTATCTGTTGGCAATCTGCAAAGAGCTGATCTACATCACTTTGCTGTGCATAAAAGAGGTAGTAGTTGTTAACACCAGTGAAAGTGAACTGTTGGTTGTTGAGCATCATCCGGCTGCCTTGAGCATACACAAACCCAGTTGGCATGGATTTCGTGGCACCAGACTTTGTAGCTGTTTTAGGGCTTGTGGAGGAAGTCTCCACGGTTGTCTGAGACGCAGATGCGATCGTGGCGGCTGTGGTCAGAGTGCCTTCAACACCAGTGCTTGCGGAAGTAGGATGCAAGGTACTTTCTACACCGGTGCTTGTGGTAGAAGGAAGCAGGGTACTTTCTAGAGCACTTGTCGCACTGGAAGGCGACTGTGTGATCGTTACTCTGCATTTTGGCAACGCAGCAACAGCACTAAAGAGAAACGTGTTGAACATGTGGAAAGATTCTACGGCGGTCTTTTAATCTGTGCCACTGATCAGGGCTCATTCGTGCCACCCCAAATGAGTATCTTACGGCGCACAAGGGAACCAATGCGGCACTTAGTTGGATGGCTTCCGCTCCTGATCAGAGTCGTACATGGAGTCGTTGCTCTCCCTTCTGATACTAGTCTTTGTGAGTGTAATAGGCTTTGGAGCGTTTGAGGCAATATCTGGTTGACTTCCAAGCTCGAGAACAGCTGATAGAGGGCTCTTTTGGTATCGCTTCTTCTGTGGCATTGGAAAGAATCACAAAGCCGAATCCCGAGGCGACCGATTCTATTTTTGTCTCTCGCCGATGGACTCGTTTGATATTCCCGAGCTCATTCCCGATGCCGAACCAGAACTGCAGGAATTGCAGACGATGAGAATCAAAGACTCAGTGCCAGTGACTCTGATCACTGGATTCCTAGGCAGTGGGAAATCCACCCTGGTGATGCAGTTGCTGTCTAGTCCCAAACTCGACAAGCGGATTGCAGTCATTTTGAATGAATTTGGAGAGAGCACTGGCATCGACAAGAGTCTGCGGATGGACAACGGGAAATTGACAGAAGAGTGGTTGGAACTGGCAAATGGATGTTTATGTTGCTCAGTCAAGTACAACGATTGATGCTAGAGACTCTGGAGTGAAAGCGATTGAGCAGTTGATTGAAAAGAACACACAGATTGATTATGTGTTGTTAGAGACAACTGGATTGGCAGATCCTGGACCAATTGCTTCATTGTTTTGGCTTGATGAAGCATTGCAGTCCAAGATCCATCTGGATGGCATTGTTACGATTGTGGATAGTAAGTACATTCAAGAATACCTGAACCAAGTCAAGCCAGAGGGAGAAATCAATGAAGCGACAAAGTACTGGATCTGACAACAGGCAAATAGCAATGGCCGACAGAATCGTTTTGAACAAGATTGACTTGGTGTCTGAAAGCGAGCAGCAACAGATTCTGTTTGATCTCAAATCCATCAATGCAAGTGCAGAGATCATGCCAGCAGTCAGATCCAAGTATACCATGTGATGTTAGTGTACCACTCAATTTTGTGTTGAATCTACACGCATTTGACAACAAACAGCAAGATCCGTTCAAAGATCTTAACCAGGCACACATTCACTCGATTGACAGAGATGTCAAGACTGTCACGTTTACGTTGAAATCGCCACTGGACAGAAAAAGGACTGAAACATGGTTGCAACAACTGCTATGGGAAAAGAACTTGCTGGGTTATGGTATCCAAGAGTTTGTGATCTTGAGATTCAAAGCAGTGATGGATTTTGGAACACCTACAAAACACATTGTCCAATCTGTGCATGAAATGTATGATGTGCATCAAGGACAGACTTGGGATGAAGAAAAAATCAACAAACTTGTGTTTATTGGCAAGTTGTTGGATCTAGAAAAGATCAAAGCGTCCTTTGCTTCTCATTGTCTGCAGTAAACAGCCTAACAATCTCTTTGAATTCAAAAACACGCTTTGGGAGGGTGGGGTAGTCCATCTTGTCTAGAAATCTGATGGGATGACCCAGAAAAAAGTGATAGATGGCTTTGAGATTGTAACTCTGCAGGAGCTGACTAAAGAGATAATGGTACTGGTAAAATATCGATCCAAGTCCGATTGGATTGCTTTTGAGGTATAAATAGTGGCAGTGTGTCTCTGGTTTTGAAAATGCCCAACCTAATGGACTGGTGCTCTTGCATGGTTCAAAATAGACTTGTTCTACCATCATATATCCTACCTGGCAGTCTCTTTGGATCCTTGAGTCTTAGCAAGAGTGCAAAGAGCGGAAAGTGATTCAAAATGGCTAGACAGATCTCAAACACAGACAGGAGCATAAAGACACAGATTCTACCGATAGAAAACAAGAGATAGTAAGCACCAACTGTTGGCAAGAGAAAGATCAAGAGTGTAAAGATAATGGCGCCAATCAGTGTTTGATCCAGTTCATACTCTGCAGCATCGATACGCTTACGGAGTGGATTGTACTTTCTGCCTTGAAACAGATGGAACGTAGAAAACATGATACTGACTTGCCAGTAATAGATTCTACACGAAACAGCATACAACAGATGCAGATGCAAAGTGGAGAGTGTGATGAGATCTGACAGAATAGCAAGGATCATGGTGCATCCCAAAACACCGCAACGTCCACCCAATAGCAAAAACAGTTGAATAAATGAAGCATTGGTCTCTATAGTGTATCTCCAAGCAAAAAGCATCCATCGATACAGATCTCCAAAGAACGAAGACAATTCAGAGTTGAGCTTGAGTCCACCAGGCCAATTCAAGAGCCAGGTCATGATGTCATCCAATTGGTGATCGTAATGCTACTATCAAGGAGAAAACTTGCAAGATGGCTGAAAATGTCTCTGCAAACAAGTCAGAAAACTCTACCAGTGTTGCTCCAATGGCAATGCCAAGAATGACATCATTCGCAATCAACCACACAGTGTTCCAAAAGCCAATGTACTGTGCCTGTGCTTCTGGCTCCAATTTCTCTGTTCTTTCAAGCCACTGAAAGTACTGTGGTGGCCAAAAGCACAGTTGTTGTAAACGCAAGTCAATCTGTTGGATCGTTTTTGACAGGTTTCTGAGTGGCTGTCTCAGAATGGGAAGTGGTACATTCATCAAATACAACAACAGTTCGATCAAAACTCTTGGAATGAAGCAGATCCAAGACAAGATGGTATAGATCCTGTGCCAGTCAAAATGTGATTCTTGGCGCATCTGTTGCAATCCATTGACTGCATTGATCTTCTTCAACAACTCCTGATAGTCAATCATGGGTTCTGGATCCAGCAATGACCAGTAAGTGCTGTAATTGCGCAGATAAAAGTCATCCTTGGATGGATGGACACCAGACAGATCCAGCTGCAAGGGTCTATCAGAAAAGTACTGCAGTCTGTTGGTTTTTGGTGGTGTAAAGTAAAACACAAACGCTTCCACCAATTCACAGTCATAGTACAATCCAGTGGGTATTCCAAGTGCAGGATCAATCAAAAAGTGGTAATGTGGAGCACTAGGTCTCTGCACTACACAGGATCCCAACAATTCTAGTTGATCATCTGGTTGTGTCTTGACAATCAACAAATAATCCTCAGTTTTATATCCCATTAAACAGTCTTTGTCATCCACTCGTAGATTGTCTGGCCAAAAGACAATCATTTGAACAACCCGAGTTCGTGATCCGTGAGAAGATTGCCGCTCAGATTCAGCCGCAGTTTCAGATGCAAAAGTGGCTGACAGTCCTTGAAAGTCAGATCTACCATCAGTAAGAGTACTGTTGTTGGAGAGATCTAGAGACTCTAGATTCAGAGATTGAATCCCAGTCAAGTCTCTAATCTGGTTGTTTGACAGATTCAGATGCTTTGCTTGCCAACCTTCAATGTAGCGTAGAGACTGCAGTCTGTTGTTTGAGAGATCAATCTCTTGACACAGACTCAAGATGTCTAGATCTTGCAGACTGGCAATTTTCTTTCCAGACAAATCAATCTTTCCCTTGTGCAGTCGTTGTTCCAGTCTATGAGAGACCAATCTGTCGTTGTAGTACTGTGCGTGTGTTGGATCGACTTCAATCAAACGCTTCAACGTCTCAATGGCTTCTTGCTTCTTTCCTAGATGCTCTTGCACATGGACAAGTGCCAAGTGTGGCCACTTCGAGTCTGGTTCCAGTTCAGACAGTTCTTTGATAGATTCATACTCTCTTTGCCAAATCTCTTTTGGTTGAACGTTGTCACTGGTTTCAGGAATAGGATCGCAGGTGTGAATCTGTAATTGGTCACAGGAACCAGATATTACTGTTTTTGGAGAGACTAATCCCTGTCGTTTTGCAAGAATATGGCCTTGCAGTATCTCGATCTGAACATGATGTGCTTTTCTTGTCTTTGCCATTAGAAGTCGTTGATGTGTCTTGAACTCGACCTCCACTGGAACATGGTCTAAGATGACATGCAAGGATGCTGTTTTCAACTAACTTGAGCCAATATACTTGACAAGTGTGGTTGACAAGAATGCAAATCGTCATTTGATCCTGATTGATGGCACAACCAGCATCAAGACACAAGATGGACTCTTTTGGCTTTCCCAAGAGCCATCGTTGGTACAACCAAGCAGATTGGTCACCTGGCTCAGTATAAATCGCATTTCTGACCATTTCAAAGTCATGTTCAATCTGTTCTGCAACATCTGGTTGGTGTGGCATCAGTTTGCTTCTGTAATGCCAGGCAGAAAAGTTGCTAAAATTCTCGTTGATCTTTTGTGTCGTGTATTCAAACTCTCCCTCAATCTTGCCTTCTTTGACCACCCATCGTCTGTAGTCCCATCCATGAAAGTTACGTGCGTCTTTCAAGAGCATCTTTGACACCAGGTCTAGTTCCTGATTCCAGTTTTGGAGCTGCTGCACGATCCATCGTCTGTGATTCCAGACCCAGTAGGATTTTGGATTGGTCAAGAGACACTTGAACGTGAACAAGAGTTCCTTTTCTAATTGCAGGTCCATCCTGCGTCTGTCGTTCCAGAGAGTGTAGTATTCTGGATTGAACTCGAGAATGCGAGTGTTGAGATCGAGTGTCTTTTCTGCTTCATACTCGGACAACAGTTCAAGGTATCCCTTGAGTTTCCATTCCTGTTCTATCCTCTCTCCTTTTTTCAATCCGTGTTGCATCAAGCAGGAAAGACTTTGCCGCAGATTATGTTTTTTGACTTTGTGGAGCCAACAGAGCAAGCTCCAGTGACTGAACCAACTCAAGAGAGTCAAGTGAGTGAAGAGCAACAAGGGACTGAGCAACAACAGAAGCCTAGTGGTTCCATCTTCTCCTGGTCCACTTGGACAAAAACAATTCAGGAAACCTCTGAAAAAGTAGTGCAGATATACAAGGATGACCTGAATGACCTTGTCCAAATGACATCCAACATGGTCGACAAGGAAAAAGGGATCGTTGGCAACCTTGACAGGTTTGTTGGCACTGTGGATACTCTGGTGGATCCGTTATTCAATTCGATTGAAAAAGGCATTTCAAACATTTACAAGAACGAGTACATTCAAAAGATGGACAAAAACTTGGATGTTGCTGAGGAGTTTGTCGAACAGAGGATTTCAGACCTTGGCAGTCATATCAAGCAACTCGTGGTTGGAAAGGATGTCACGCAGACCAAAGACTATCAGGATTTTGTCAATTCGTTTGATTTTGATGCGCAGATGCAGAAGCAAGTGTTGCTGTTGCAAGATCCACTTGTGCAGCAAGAGTACCATGCATTGGGTATTCTGATTGACGCTAGTGCCAGACAAGATGACAGATCATGCATTTTGGGAACAATATTGGTACAAACAGCATCTGGAGGAAAAGAAGCAGATCAAGTTGGTGTATCAAAGACAAGATGAGGACTTTTCATGGGATTCAGATGATGAGTCTGTTGATTCAAATGTACAAAACAAGCCATCTGACAAGGTAGTCTCAGCAGATGCAAATCAGATTCAGGAAGCTGATCAGACTAAAGAAGCTGGAAAGACTCAAGAAGTCAATCAGACGGAAGATGCAGACAAGATGGAAGACTCGCAGCAAGCGGAAGATGCAGACAAGGCGGAAGACGAGATAACAAACGAAATCAAACCATCATCTGAAGAAACACAGGAAGCTGAAATAGGCAACACTGAACTGACAGACAAGATTCTGAACGAGGTCAAGAACCGTCCATCAACAGAAACTGGCGAATCTGGTTCGATCGTGATGGTGAGCGAGCCATCAGTGACCTTGAAGGATGACGGATGGGACGAATGGGACGTATAAACCTTTTACTGATGATCACGCTTTTCTGTTTTCATGGGTGGATACAGATCACGAGGTGGATAAGGCCCTGGAGGGTAGGGTCTGGAACGATCACCTGGTGGTGGATAGTAGGGTTGTCCAGGTGCATAGCCAGGTGGAGGAGGATATGGATAATCGCGTCCGCCTTGGTGATAGCCCTGAGGAGGTGGTGGATAGTATGGATCGCGTGGATCTCTTGGTGGGTAGCCATATGGATCTCTTGGTGGTGGTGGACCTTGCGAGTATGCGCCAGGAGGTGGTGGCATGCGGTAGTTTGGTGGTGGATAAGGTGGATAACCGTATTGATCACGAGACACTGGATGCGCATAAGGCAGAGATGGCTTTCTGTGTTCTGATGGTCTGTCCTGCAATGGTGGCAACTCCTTTGGCTCATCCTTGCCATGGCTGATGCTTGGAAGAGACACACGCTCTGATGAATGGTCCTTCTTTTCAATCTGTCCAAGACGCTCCACCATTGGATCAGAGGGTCTGCGCTCACCAGTCCAGTTTGGTGGAGGCCCAGCTGGATAGCCATAGTCTGGTGGGAAACGCTTTGGAGGTGGTGGACCGCCTGGTGCACGCATAGGTGGTAGTCCCTGTGGTGGATAGCCATAAGAGTCTGGATAGTATGGTGCTGGTGGATACCCATAAGCCTGTGGTGGAGGAGGGTAAGGATAAGGAGCAGGAGCAGGGGCAGATGGGTACTCCTGAGAAAAGCTCTGGTGATGCTGTGGAGATGCCTTTGGAGGCTCCTCTTGAGATCGAGCTTGCTTTCGTGGAGGTGGCGCAGGAGCCACATCCTGCGTCTCCGAGTTGGATTCGTCACTGTCGTCGTTGTTTCTCTTTCCAGTCGTCTTCTTTGTCACACTTCCCTTGCGGATCTTGAATTTCAAGCCTTGCTCGGCAAAGAATCTCGTGAGTGCAGAAGATTCACCAACACCTGGGAATTCTAAAATGAAATGAAGTGCCTGTTGCAGAATAGACAGTAAACACATCGCTGACTACAGATGCTCTCTTCTTGACCACATTCTGAGACATGGGGTCCTCGTTTGTCCTTGAATCAGCAAAAGTACGAGACGATTTCAAAGAGCGTAAACTTGAGACGGAACTGACCCTTCTCCCGGATAGAAATGTCGGGAAAGACAAAGAAGGCACCATAAGAATTGTCCAGGTCCTTCATGCGATACAGAGACGAAGCAACAGAGCCAGTCATGACTCTGGAACCATAGTTCTTGACCGTACTCAAGTCCTGGAGACTCTCTGGGTCAACAAGTGAAGCGTACACAAAGAAGAACGGATTGTGTAAAAACGGCTTGTCCTCCTCCTTCTCAGGATCGACGATAATCAGCTGCACTAGAGTAAAAGCAGTTACAGATTGGAATAGGGTCCAGTGGTCTCCTATCAGTCCCCTTTTCAGACAAACCAGAACAGCGACCATTGGTTGGTTGTTGACGGATGATGAACTTGAACTTTTTGTTTTCTTCTTCGTTTTCCTCAGTGTTCTGTGAAGCTAGAAACCGATAGAGCTCTTGGTTGGCTTCTGACATTGGCGGGAAAGTCGGCGAGGGTGGCGTTCGGGTTCACCGAGTCGCAGGTGGTCAACGGATGACTCATTTGGTTGTTTTGAAACTTCAAAATCTGTCTTGGTGGATCAGCATCACAGACACTCAGTCCTCTCTCGCGTTTGGTGGACCACTGACCAGTCTCGAGGAAGCTTCATCAGAGGCTCACCTCTTCGGAACTGTTCCTTGGCGCCAAGTGTCATGTGAAATTATCATCAGCTCCATGCAAATTGCTGCTTTAATTGTCCATACAGCACTCTAGTGGAAGAAATGTTGTTTTTCACTACACCCAAGTCGGAACAAGTGGCTATGGATCTTGTCAGTAGTTATCAGGTGGTTGGCAAGCATACATTGTTCTGGTGTTCAACAGATGGACTTGCGCACTTATGAAGATGCAGAACGCAGGCGTTTGGACTGCTGCTCTGTCAAGCAAGACAGTGCTAATGAGAGAGCAAAGTCAAGTGAAAGCAAGAGAGGAGGAGACAACAGTGAGCGGGACAGATCTGTCAGACCTTCAGTCGCCATTGTGATCTCAAGATGCTTCAATTGACACTATAGTATAACGAATTTATGTTTACAAGCCAGCGGCGGCAGCAACCTGTTGCTGAGCGGCTTCCAATTGTCCAAACAAGGAGGCAGTGTCCTTTTGGATCTTGGCAATCAACTGAGATTCTTGCTGAATGAGAGACTTCAAGTCACCCTTTCCAGCGTTTCCATTTCCTGCACCGGCATTGCCATTTCCAGCGTTTCCATTTCCTGCACCGGCATTGCCAGCGTTACCGTTGCCAGCACCGTCACCTTGGTTCTGCTTTGGAGGTGCCAACGTTGGCTGAGCTTGGTTGGTGCAAGTGGTCACAGTAACAGTCACGGTCTGAGCACCATCGTTCGCTGGAGGAGCTTGTGGAGCCTGTGGAGCAGCAGTTGGGGCTGGGGCAGCTTGGCCTCCACCAATGGCAGCAAGGATGTCCTTGTCAGATGCAGCTGGAACAAGCTTGGACTTGTTGCCTTCCAAAGTAGCAACGATACCGCAGTCGACCTTTTGCCCCTTCTTGACAGCCAAGCCAAAGACAGTGCCATCCTTGGTAGCGACGATAGGAGACTGATTGACTGGATTTCCAGGATCAAAGTCACAGGTGTTGCCACGGCCAGATGGATCATTGCCAGCAGCTTGGAAGGTAGACGTACGCTGTGCAAAGTTGACTGCTTCCTGATCAGAGAATCCGAGTGACTTGGCGACTTTGGCTACTTGGATCTCGACATCCTTGTTGTTCTGTGCAGCACCGTTGCCAGCAGGGTCTTGGTGCTGCTTCAAGCCAGCAAGTTCTTTGCTCTTTGGCTGTTTGGTGCAAGTATCAGAAGCCTGTCCGATCTTGGCAGTGTTGCGCTCCAAAGCACGGAATTGGACACAAGCAATGATGCCATTCTTGTTGCCAGCAGCACCAGTAATGCAAGCATCAGCCAAGTTTTGTTGCAAGCAAGCAACATCTGCGTCATCACCTTTCAAGCCGTTAGAGTTGATGGCAGTAGTAGCAGCAGCATTGGCAAGAGTCCCAAAGACTGGGTCAATCTTGGCGAAAGCAGTACCAGACTTTTGAATCAATGGGCGGACTTGGTCGAGGATGAGGTCATGAGAGTGCTCTTGAGGCACTTCTCTCTTGTGTACAGAAGGGACGGCGAGGACAGCAGCAATAATGTAGAACATGATGACTGTTGAGGTTGCGGCAGGGTTTTATAGCAGACCGTTTGTGGGCTTCGCAGGCTCGTGAACGGCAGTTCCATCATCTGTTTCAGCAGCCAATGTGCCACACCGCTGTATCTCACTGCGGTGGATGAGACTCTAGCTTTCATTCAGTGGGAAAAAAGCATTGACTAGTCTAAACAGTGAGACGAGTGTACCGATTTCAAGCCTCAAGTTAGCTCGACTGTCCGAGTGTGAATTCCAACATCTGAAACACACCCGCAAGAATGACGCATCCCCTTTCAGATATGGCTTGAGCCCACCTTCATTAGGCAACTGACGGTCTCTAGGCTCGACTCCAGTGACCACGAAAGCCGAAGTTTATTCCTGTGGTCTGTTGGACGACTTGGGCTTTGGTGCACTTCTGATCTGACTGAGAGAGTTGTTGTGGCTGGTGTCCACAGTTCCTCCACTGCCCATGGCTTGCTGCTGCCATGATCTCAGATACATGTGCATTTCACAAAATGCCAGCCAGCAACTGCAGTTGAATGTGTTTTGGATCCAATCTGGCTGTGGTTGGATGGCATTCACAATCACACAGCACACGAGATTCAGATTCAAAACTATCGTCAGCATCTTCACCAATGATCACAAACAATCTGAACCCATCTGCCTTGAGTAGATTCTTGCCAAGAACATCCTTGCCACTTAATGTTGTGTTTGGTCGTGATTCCAAAAATGTCGCCACTGCAGCAGAGACATTGATGACTGCAGACAAAGCCCAAGCAACGATCAAGAGAGCGTTCCAGCTTGGATAGAGTGGATGCGACGCGTAATTGAAGTAATCTGCTAAACAGCTCGGTGCCAAAGAAATGACTATAATAGCCACCAGAATCTCTACAGCGACTGCAGTCCTGATAACATACAGAAGGGGTCCATCAGACTGCTGTTAAGTCACATACCTTCACGAAACTTGCCAGACGCATGGCTGCCAAACAAACGACAAAGATATTTGTAATCATCTCAAAGATGGCTGATACCACATGGTTTTGCTGTATCAATGTCACCAAAACGGTCGGCATCGGTGTCGGTATAAACATGGTTTTGAACCAGCAGTCTAATATCATCAGCTGGAATGTCCAGTGTGTCAGATTTGCCACAATGATCAGGATGGCCAGATAAGCTACCCGATAGTTCTTTTTGAACGATGTCGCCCAACCGTTAGATGTCAGTAAGATGCCAACTGAAAAGAACTCTTGGATGGCAATACCTTGCAAGAAAGTTGCTGGATAACCCCATTCTTTGTAACCTGGCGCCATGAGAGAAGAACGTCATCTCACATATTTACTAATTGTGAGAGGTTGCTTGCTTGGCACTACCGCCAGTAGCAGTTTCGTTCAATCCCTTCTTGCCGCTGGACTGGCTGTTGTGGAGAGACGAGGAAGACAAGGCGAAGGAAGACTCCAAGAATACGTACATTTCAACAAGCACTTGCCAAGGACCGGCATGATCTAAGATCAAATCAAGTACAGGCAGTGGCACTGACATCACTCTGAACGAGGCGTGCTGCATTGTAAGCGACACAGATGATGACAAAGATATTGAGAGCAATGACAATCAAGTAGCTATTGTGAAATCAGATACCGAGGACCATCATGGTTTCCGATGATTTCAAGACCGAGTTTGATACTTTTCAAGCCAAGGACTTCGGACAACTTCCAAAGGAACGTCAAAGACCCAACAAAGTTGAGGGCAGCATCAATGAAATACACGGCGCAGTGGATGCTGGTGAAGCTTCTGAAAAGGGAATGAGACGCGAACAGAAACCCAGTGGAGTAGACCATGACACCAATCACAAGATTGACGACATGCAAGACGATACCAATGGCAGACACTCCGACAAAGGCACGAAAGACAGAGGACTCCCATCCAAAGACACCATGGAGACGCACACAGAGCAAGAGGATGATCAAGATGTCAGAAATCATGGTGATGGAGTAAGAAAAGGAGCTCACATTGCTGTACCAGGAAGATGCGACTGGAAGCGTCACATCGCCATTGATGGGGAAAGGGCTGGCAAACCAGTCAAGGATGTTGGACAATGATGCCAACTGCAAGATGGAGGTGAGCATAACAACGCAGCTCAAAAGGAAGACCGGACGCTTGATTTGGTTTCTGTCCAATGTCAATTTGCTCAAAAGCATCGTGAGACAGGAGAACCACTCGTGGTAAGCTACACCTATCGTTAGTAAGCAAACCGTGGAGGACTGCACTTGCATAAATCCATGCTCTGCTATCAGGAGTCGACATACGAAAGATCGGGGAATTATGCGCGTCGTCGGGGCAGATATGAATTAAAGCCGCAAAAGTTCCGAATAGGAATAAAAGCATTGGCTCGTGGATCAGTAACTTTTGACAAGCAGCAGCGGTGTCCCGAGTTCATGCTGGATGTCAATGATAGTTTATACATCTGACCACCAGATCATTGAAACTAATTCCTTTACAAATCTGACCACCAAATTCTGCTGTTGAACAGCTATTGTCCATGTTCGTGTTGGAACATTCAAAACAGGTTGTCAATTGAAAATGACAAGTCCAAGACAATTTAAGGTGAAACAAACACAGATTGCAAAAAAATGTCAAAACATAGGGCTCTATTATCTGAATGCAAAAGTGGCTCTCCTTCCAACAGCCCGGCTAGCTCAATCGGTAGAGCGTGAGACTCTTAATCTCAAGGTTGTGGGTTCGACCCCCACGTCGGGCTCTTTGATTCCTTTTTGCTTTTCTTCAGTTGCTCCTCACATCTCAATCAATGCTCGTTGAGAGCATGCCATTCATGCATTCACTCTGCACACCATTCCCAAGCGATCTTCTATCACCATTGATCTTGTGGCATCCTAACAAGGGCAAAGCGACTTGTCACAAACAATTGTTCAACATTCTATAACATCGGGAAAGCGGGAGCTCAAGAGGGGCTTTGGTTTAGTGGTATAATACTCGCTTTGGGTGCGAGGGGTCCAGGGTTCGATTCCCTGAAGCCCCCTTCTCTTTTCATTTTTTACCTTTTTGCCAGAGAGAGCCATGTGTATCCTCAATGAAATCGCAAGTTTTGAAAGAGACTTGAGAGACTACGATTTATTGGCTCAGGATTACATGACTTGTCTGCGGATCATCTCCTTGGCCCACTTGATGATCTCCTTTGTTTGTGGAGATGCGTTTCTGTCGTGCTTGGCTTCCTTGAGCAGCTTCTCGATCCAAGGCATACCAAAAGAAGGTTTGAGAATACCAGGAGGGAAGGTGTCTGCGAGATCACTAATGTCAAAGTGGATACCCTAGCAAGCCAATCAAGCTGCGTGTCACAAATTCTGGTCTCTCGCTGTCTTCGGCAGCGGATTGTATAAAGTGGAAGATGGACTGTGTGTATGGAAGCAAGAGGTTGCCCTTCTCTGCACTCTTGAGTCCCTGTGCCATGCCGACGTAAGCCTCGGCAATGCCTTCACGCATTTGGCAGACATAGTCGTATTTCTCAGTCGTGGACTAGTGTGAATCAAGATACCAATGGGATGGCATTGACTGACTGTGTCAAAGTAGCAATCACAGTCATGAATGGCTGAACGAATCGCTCAAAGTGGCCACCAGAAGCAAGTGCGAGATCACCAACACATGAGAGACATGTCGGTTTGATGCTGCGATGGACAGTTGGGTTCTCGAGCAGATGCGCAATGCGTTGAATAAAGTGATCGTAGTAAACGACAACTTGCTCGTTCAAGGCACGGCAAATATCGCCAACAAGACCAATTGCGATCACACACATCTATCGTCAACAAAAGTACTTGATGCTCCTCAAAGTTTTCGAGCGCAGACAAGAGGAATGGCATAAAGGCTTCCATGTAACGTGCAAAGTCACCCTCGCAAGCAGTTGTGAGAGCACCGATGGCGAGGAAGGCATCTTCCATCACAGTCGAGTTTTTGGATGCATGAGAGATCACATGCAACAGGACTTGCATAATATTGTCAGCGATCGGTCTGACGTGCTGTCCAAGACGTCTGACGATGCTGGTCAAGACACTGCACAAGTTGGCTTGGTGGTCATAGTGTGCACGCTTTTCATCAGCACCGACCATCTGTTCTGCTTGTGCAATAGTGGCATTCAAGGAATCCAAGAGGCTGGACACGAGATTTGAGACAATAGGCATGGTAGCGTTGGACGAATTAGCTACAAGAGTAGAGATGGCTTCGTAAGCAGCAGCTCTAAAGTTGGTGTCCTGTCCTGGCTTTTCAGCAGCCTGGGTCAGGGCCATGAGCATGCCTTGGAAATACTTGTCCAAAAGACTCGAGGATTGATCTGCAGCACCAGGATGCTCAGAGAGATTGATAATGCACCACGCACAGTTGGAAGCGACTCTTGGGCTGTCGTTGAGACCCAAAGTGACTGCCTGAATGATCGACTGCAGCTCCTGCTCAGTTAACGTATCCATGACAAGCTCACAGATACGACCGAGGGTCCAAGCAGCAGTATCCTTGATGTGAATGACAGGATCGTTCATGAGTTGAATGAGTGTTGGCAATGCCAGCGACACAAGTGGAGAAACGTCCTTTGGTTCTGGTCCTTCGAGAATGGATCCGAAAGCCATGACTGAGGCTTCTCTAAATCTCCAATCTGGGTTCTTGATGTGTTCTTCGACAAACGGCAGCACATGAGCAACAATCGCACTTCGCGTGGCAGATGACAGCAATTGCAGACAAGTAGCAGCAGCCATGGAGACGTTCCACTCATCTTCATCGTCGTCTTCTTCCTTCTTGGTCATCAAAAACAGCAGAATTGGAGCGATTTCTTTGAGAGAAATGGCAGAAAAGTTGTGGAACACTTGTGGTGCTTCACCCTAAGATCAAGCAGGATACAATCGATTCAGATTCGTAAATAATGTCTGCTTCCAACTCAAAGACTGTGGACCAAAACTCGATCGCTTGCAAGACAACTTTTTCGTTGACATGACGCATACCCAAGAGTGTGAGGCCGTAGAGAGCCTTTTCCATGTAGAAACCCATCTTTTCGTAGTACAAAGTCATGATCTTGACCAGACACTCGAAAGCAACGACTTGAACATCCGTGTGTTCACATTGTGTGGATTCACAGACGATCTGCATGACGTAGTTGCGTTCTGCTTCTCTGTCAAAGTTGCCTCTGATGAACTCGAGCGAGTTGTAGAGTGCCTGCATGGCAGCCAATCGGACTTCGTTGCTGATGTTAAATCAAGTACTTGGGTTGTTCCTTGCGGGCACCTTCAGCAACAGCAGTCAGAATAGCGCTTGAATGGGTCTCTAGAATGTTTGGATCCTGGAATAAGATGCAATACGAGTGTTTCGCAGATAAATCCAATCGCTTGGAGGGTTGATTTCTTGGTTGTTTCAGATTCAGTTCCTCCAAGCTTTGGCAAGAGAGATGGTATGAGATCCTGCCATTGTCCTTGAGGCAACTCGACATTCGCGATTGCAGCAATGACCTGAAATCAAATAAAAAACCTGACCAGCGACTTTTCCAGTCGAAGATTCGTTAGCTCTAAGTGCTTGCAAGACCTAAGATGAGATCAGACACCGCTTGCTTGATTTGTTCTCTTGCTTGGGGATCAACGTGCAGCCAGCGCTGTGATAGCTCTTCCTGTCGCTCAAAATCCTGGATTTAGGAACACTACTTTAGCAGTGACAGCGTTCTTCATCATCAGACCTGCACTTGAGCGGATATGAGATCCATTTTGGGTACTAGACAGTTCTTGACAGAGTAATCCCATGTAGTGGGTCTACAATTGAACTGCCAAACGGCAAATGTGGTCAGCATCCTACAAGAAATGGACTTACGAAGTTGTCTTTCGAGAATGCATCCAACTGTGCAACAGCTTCCTCACGAACATTCTGAACTAGTTTTAGATCAGTTACTGGGAGACAGTGTGTTTTCCAGTAACCCTGAGATAGACATGGTCATAAGTTGAAAAGGAAAGTTCATTTGAAGGACTGGAAAATCCCAACTGCACCAAAGATAATAAAGATCACTCCACCTGCTAGAGTGATTGATTTGATGGATATCTTTGTCGCGAGCTATTGTCAATCTTCGGACCATTCTTCCACCCATGACAGCAACAAAGGTACAGATAGCATGTCCAAGCAAGCCACCAATGGTCACCCACCAAAAGTCTTCTGCTCCTGCGAGTGCAACTGCTACCGTCAAACGATCTACTAGCGATCTGACTCCTGTCTCCCCATTCTGCCACAAACGTGAGCACAAATGCTTCCAGCCACACTGGAGACATGATCTGCTTCAAACTTTCTACTGTACGCTGTGCAAATGTCATGTTCTCTTTGGCTTTACCAGACAGCAATCCTTCCTCCACGTCCTTAGATCCAAGCTCCCTGGTGACTTCCTCCAGCTCCTCTTGCACTTCGTTTCCAGTCATCTGAGTAGCATCACGGATGAGCTTGACTCCAAACACTAGAAACAAGAATCCAGCCAAGATCTCCGTGTATTGCTGCGAAAGCACTCCAGCAGACAGCTGCCCCATGAGTGCACTCAGCACAGTCATGAGTAATAGTGCACTGATAGCAGCAGAGAATATCAACAGTCTTGAATGTGTAATGGCCATCACAGCTGCAATCAGAAACGTCTTGTCTCCGATTTCTGACAGGATGATGATTGTAAATGACTTTACAAACGCTTGCATCTTTTTCTCAAATACTGTGTCTTCCAGCGGAAGTGGCTGTAATTCTGGCATTTCAAACTCCATTGGAAAGTGTGATCACAAATTTCAATAAAATCATGTGCCAAAAGTCATGACACCGCTGACATCAACCTGTTCGATCACTCATCTCTGTGTGTGAGTCTCCGAGTCGCGCGACGCCACGAGGGCTGTCCATTCTTTCCACCCCATTGTCATGGCAACGACAGTAGAGAGCCGCTTGGAAGCTGAAAAGTACATCGGAATGGGGCTTGCGCTGACGTCTGGCATTCTCATCGGAACGAGCTTTATCATCACAAAAATGGGTCTCAACGACAGCAACAAAACAGGCGGTCTTTCGTGTAATGTCAGGACAAGCTGGAGAAGGCTTTGAATACCTCAAGAACCCCATGTGGTGGGCTGGAACCACAACAAGTGCTTTCGTTGACACTAGTGGTTCTTGGAGAAGTCGCCAACTTTCTGGCATACTCTTATGCACCAGCTATCTTAGTCACACCCTTGGGAGCTGTGTCTGTCTTGGTCGGGTAAGCAGTCGCATCATCAGATGCCCAAGAACAGCTAACACTAGCGCCATTCTCTCTCACTTCTTTCTCAAGGAAAGGCTTGGCCGTGATGGTATCATCGGCTGCACGCTCTGCATTCTTGGCTCTGTGATGGTGATTCTGCATTCTCCTGAAGAAGAGCCGATCGAGACTGTAGACGATGTCTTTCATCAATTTACCCGACCACGTATCTGATATGATGGTAGTTTTTATGCTTTACATTGCGATCATATCCGCTCTCTCAGTCTATCTCATCTACGAAGTCGGACCAAAGATTGGCAAACGTAACATGTTTGTCTACATCACCATTTGCTCTCTTGTTGGCTCCATCTCTGTGATGGCTGTCAAAGGACTGTCGGTTGCCGTCAAACTGACTTTTGCCGGTGAAAATCAGTTTGGCCATCTCTCAACATGGCTCTTTCTCTTTACTGTCGTTGGTTGTGCCATGACACAAGTCAACTACTTTAACAAGGCACTCGATCTCTTCTCAACCAATCGCGTGACACCAAGTTTTTCGATTGATTGTAGTTTATTACGTTTTCTTTACCACTGCCACCATTGTCGCCTCTGTCATTCTCACAGAAGGTGTCTCAAAGTCAAGTCCGGTACCTTTTTTGATTTCAGGTCGAAATGATCTCTGTCCTTGCTGGATTTGCGACCATCTTCATTGGAGTATTTATGGTGAACGAGTCCAAGCAGCAGAACCAATCTCTCTTGGAAAAGAGCTTCTCAAACTCTCGCACAAGTGTTCACAAATCTGCACACCCAGAATTTCATCTCCTCAAGACATTCAATGACGATGTACAGTATGACGAAGAACTGCAGTAAACCCATTCATTCATCTAATTCAAGAAGAAGCCACAGTTGCAGTTGGCAAGTGCTGTCAAGAGTCGATCCTTGAGTTTTTCCTTGCTAGAGTACTCTGACAACAACAGCACGTTGAAGCAAGTGTGTGATGTCGGTACTCTGTCACTATCCAGCCCGTTCTTGCCAATGATAAACTGCAGCTTGCCAAGACCACCAATGGGGACTCTATCAGAGCCAGTGGTGAAGAACAAGAGTTGTTTCTTTTGTTCATCTGTGAATTCTTTGACAATCTCCCAAAAGTATCTATCTTCAGTCGTGATACCTCACAACCGGTGCATCTGCTTCAAATCCATCGTATTTTGTTGACTTTTCCAGTTCTTCAAAGTCCAGAGAAGGACTGCCGCAAATGGCTTGCATCAACTCCTCTGCTCTAAACAGTGTGATGGCTGTGCTTTGCAAGATGGTGTCAAATCCCTCCTTGAACGCTTGAAATTGATCCTCGTAGAGTCTGTTGATCAAAAAGTCTGCATACAAGTTGACATATTCCAATCTGTTGTCATTGTCGACTGAAATGTTGCTGCCATTGTCTTTGAGTGCGTGTTCTCGTTTGTTTCCAAGAGAATCTTCAATCTCGACCACAAACGAGCGATTGTAGACTTCGTTGACATCACCATCAAATTCCAAGAGTTGTTTGAGACCACGATGCAGCTGGCTGTCAATTTCTAGCAAGTCATCGAGTCCAATGGTGCATCCAAGCAGCTTCTTGTACAGCACTACTGGAAACCGGATATCCAGAATCACGCCGTTGTAAATCGCTAGTCCAAACAGCAATCCCAACAGTTTGTACTCTCTCAAGAGATCCTTGTCAACGACACAGTTCGCAAACCAACTCACAGTTCCAGATTCAGTCGTACTAAACATACCTTGTGTCAATCAAAAGACCATAATCGCTATGAAAGATCTTGGATATCACGAGCTGGAAAAACTCCTTTTGGACACCACCTTCGTCAATGCCCTCTTCTCCCACAAACGATACTCGTAGTTGCTTTTTCAGATCATGCTTTGTCTTTGTCTCCAACTAGGATCAACAACAGTACTTGGTAGAGTGTGTCTCTTATGATCTCTTCTCGTCTGATTTCCAGTTGCAGATAGGGAGAATTGACACCAATAAACATGGCTCTGAAGAAGGCATCCTGCAGTTCGTGCCGCATCTGGATCATGGATTCAATCCTCAAGATGTCACTCTTCACTTCAGCAGAGAGCAAAAAGGGGTAGTTGCAGATGGAAAAGCCTTCTTTTGCTTTCCATTTCGGATAATCATCCTTCAATTCCAATGCAGCTTCAACAGATTCGTTGTAGAACTCGTAAAAGGGTATAAATCCATTGGTTTCGTTGATGGCAGCTACAATCAACACATCTACAAAAGATACCAAGTGTCTGGATGCAAGCTACAGCACCATCATCATCCTGCAAGTTTTCAGTGTTCACGTCCAGACTCAAGACGCGCAAAGTCAAAAATTGGTGCAAGAGTGTGATCAGTTGCAGGAAATAGTGACTCTGTTCTTCCTTTTTTGGAAAGGATTTGATAATGGACTCTTGGACAATTAGTGCAAACTCAAACCTCTGTGATTTCTCAAGGTTGGAGAGAATGAAACAGAGCTTTGAGAGGATGGGTGCCATAAAGTCTGGATTCAGAAATAAAGGATTCATGAGAATGGCAAGAAAGGCACCTGTGCGTCCAGGAGAGATGGGCTGGATGGCGTGTTTGACATGATCCAGAAGCGTCGTGGTGGCATTGAGAAACGACACTGACATGGAGTTTGCCAGGACAGTGTAAATGTGTTGCAGCTCCAGAATATCTAGCAGATGGTCTTCTTGCTCAGATAAGACCAAATACCGAAAACTTGTTTGAGATCTGCTCGAGACTAGAAAAGGTATCCATCACCAACACACGCAACGACTCCATGTCAGAAGACTGGATGAGTAGTTCCATCTGTTGGCGAAACGATTTGATTGTCAAATCTTGCATCGCAAACAAACTTTGCTTGATGAGCGCTGACAACAAACAGGTAAAACAAAAGGACAAGCGATTGTGTCGAAATGTGCTGATACATGGCAAGTGCAAGAATGAACACAAGGGTTGCGAATACAACCACGATATTGTACACTTGCTGATTGCAGAGTCAGTTCAACGACGAACAGCGCAAGATGATGATTGAGAAGAAGAAGACCAAAGAGTTGAGTGAGATTTCAAAGACAGTGAATGCGCAAGAGTTCTATCCACAGTTTTCGGTTTGAGAGTTGATTCAAGGTCGCAGAGCAGGACTTTAATACAGAGGAGTTCTATCAGCCAGAATATCAACAGGAACAGTCGTACTATTGTTGATGCGAGGTATCCGTACATGTACTATGAGAACGAATACCCAGAGATGGTTCAGCAAATGACAAGTTTTGGAATCAACCAAGTAGACTACAACCATTCACAGTTGGACATGTACTTTATGCACACTCTCTCGCAAGTGCCGCGTCATCCTGTAGATTGTTTGATGATAGCTGCAGTATCATCTGTACTACTCGTCATCACCTTCTGTCGGTAGCAGTGCACCCAACCAAAAGTCAATCCAGCACTTTTTCATCCCAGATGATTTGCGTGAGTTTCTGTTGCGCAAGAATGAAGCCATGCTGCAAGTTGCAGACACTGCTAGTATCATGATTGATGTTAGATGAGCATCCACGGCAGTTGCCCTCACAAGTGCACACGTACCATACACTCGTACCACTGGAACAGCATTCAGACAAGGAGTCTCCCATGTTTGGATACGTGACTTCTGTCTACAAAGCTGTGCGTTCAGTCGATGGGAAAATGTATGTATTGAAGCGGATTGAAAACTATCTGGTTGGAAACGAAGCAACGATCTCGAGAATTGAAAAATGGCAGTCTGTCAGACATCCAGCACTCGTGTCTGTGTATGAAGCCTTTACCACAAAGGCTTTTGGAGACACCTCTCTCGTGCTCGTTTACGACTATCATCCACTCTCAAAGACATTGGCAGAAAAGTTTCTGGACAAGGAAGCAAAACCAGTTCCAGAACCAGTGCTATGGAGTTTTATTTGTCAGATCACTGCTGCAGTCAAAGTGGTGCATCATGCCAAACTGGCTGTCAGAACATTGGACCCAACAAAGATCCTGGTTTCACAAACAAGCAGGTTTACTGGTTGATTCAAGAGTGCGTCTCAACTGCATTGGATTACTAGACATTCTCTCACACGACAGCACAAAGCCTCTAGTCCATCTGCAGGTACTCTCTTTCAGTCCAGCATGAGGATTTGTGGAATTTTGGACAAATGATTCTCGTCTTGTCTTGTGGGTCATTCAGCGCATTGCACAACATGCAGATATCAATGGATTTTGTCACGCGCAACTATAGCAACGATCTCAAGAGTGTGATATTGTATCTACTAAGCTCACCAACAAATTTCAAGACTATTGATGATGTCGTTACTATGATTGCACCAAAAATGCTAGTGGAAGTGGGAACACACTTGCAGTACTGATGCTAAGAATAGTTCAGAGGACAAACTAGAAGATACACTGCAAGGAGAGTTGGAGAACGGCAGATTGGTTCGGTTGATGTGCAAATTAGGATTCATCAACGAAAGACCCGAGTACAGAATTTAAGACTAGATTTGACAGAGATCCCACATGGGCAGAGACTGGAGATCGCTATCTCCTCAAACTCTTTAGGGATTACGTGTTTCATCAAGTCTCTGAGAATGGCAATCCAGTCATTGACATGGCACATGTGCTGTCATGCCTGAACAAAGTAAGAAGACTGATTTTAGCTCGATGCCGGCATTGATGAAAAAATTATGCTCTCAAGTCGCGATGAACAGTCTTGTATCATTGTGACATACAGAGAACTCAAAAACTGTGTAGATGGCACCTTCAAAGAACTCTTGAAACGTAAAGAAAAGTTTTAGTCATTTCCAAGACTTTTTGGTTGGCAGACTAGTCTGTCTGACAATGGGAGCTGGCTTTTTGATCACCAGACTCTGAGTCTTTTGAATCTTTTTGGGATTCATGGTCATCTTGTTGAGATTTTCAATCGTGTCTTCGAGTGGATAACACGACATGCGAGCCACAATACTCCGGGACTTGTGATAGTCCTTTTCAAACCTCTCTTTGCTATAGACACTTTTAGATTGCATAGATGAGATCTTTTTGTACATTTTCTACCATCAACTTAGATGCCTTGTTTTGGCTCTCAATCTCACGCATCTGGTTCTTGTGCTTGATTGTAAAGTGAGAGTTTCTGTCTTGGAGAGACTGAACTGGATTCGCCTTTTGCTCTGCCATTCGCATCAGACTCTTCAGGAGTCTTTGATTCTCAAGGTCGATCTCATGCTGCCTCTCTTGAATCAAACCAGATACCCAGCACCAGTCGTGTTCGTTTAGGATCAGTGCTGCTGACTAAAGTTGACGAAATCATTTATGGAAACTTCCGAATCTCATCATTGGAGTTTGAATGTGTAAGGAATCAATCCCATGGCTCTGCCCCTCTTGACAATTTTGGAAATCCTCTTTTGGCTCTCAAGTGTCAGGCCAGTCTCTCTTCTTGGTTTGATTTGACCCATTGTTGTCAAAAAGTGTGATAGTAGGGCAGTATTCTTGTAGTGTTTGAGTGGGTCGATTCTGAGTTGTTTGAGAACATCAAATTTGGCAGGAACAGTGGGTTGCTGTTCTAGATTGAACTCTCTAGGGTGGTATTGTTGCTTCAACTTGAATGGCAGTTGTACCTGCACTCTTTTCATGAATTGCTGCCCACGATTCATTTGCGAATTCTGTGCAAAGAAGAATCAGCAGCACAAGAAAATAAAAGCAATTGAAAGCAAAATGATTTCATGAAGATTTATTTGATCATGTCCAGAGCGGCGGATCAAAAGGTGCATTACAGCCCTTACTACAATCAACATCACTACCTTGGAGCGGGCTCTCATCTTTCTTCTCTTACGCTTGAGTCTTCTTTGTCTCTTCTTTCTCCACTTGTCACGCATGCGGGTAAGTTTTTATTCTAAGCGCGAAAGAGAAGAGGTCGGAGAATTTTGACCAATCAGATTCGAGCGCGATGTCAATACACTCAAACACTCGGAAAAGTGTCCATTCATCGCATGTTTGATGTTTGGTTTTTGGCAGTGTGAATATTCTTTCCATGTTTGCGACTGGATTGACGCTCGGTGGATTGGTGAACAAGCGCAGATTCAGACTCACACAGACACAAAAGTACAGGCTTCGTCAACGACTGACAGGTGTCGACAATGTGATTTCAACACTCGTCAAGTCTGGAGTCGAGTTCAAGGCACTCGACGAAGCCAAGAGGATTCCCAAAGTGGAGCAACTGACACCGTTTGAAAAGTACTGGGTTGCCTCAAAGCGATACCGAGACGGCTTCAAACCACTGCATTGGGTTCCTCATTGGTGCAAAGTCCCACATCCAAGAGCCTGGAAGCCAGCAAGTGTGCATGAGCCAAGGGAGTAAATTTATCAGAGTTCATTGTGTCCATTCTCTGTCTCCTTTGAATCAGATTCAGGCTTTTCTGGTGTCTCTGGCTCGGCAGATTCAGAGGATTCTGGTGTCTCTGTTGGTTTAGACTGACTAGTGGATTGACTCGTTGTCTGAGTGGTCTTGGGTTTGATGCGAATGGCTGGATTCAACTTCTTGGCACTGATTCCCAAGCCAGTCAACCTCTCATCCACTATCTCTTGAGTCACAAGTGGATCAACGCTCTTTGGATTGGTCTCTTGCTTCTCAAAAGACTCTTTGAACCACTGTTCCTGAGCATCAATTGCTTTCACAAATCCATCTGCTTCTTCTTCCGTGTAGGAGTCTGGTACATTGGATTTGACAATATCTGCTAGCTTTCTGCTATTAGCAATCACTTTTTCCACTCTCTCTTTGTATGTCGATTGAAGATCATATGTCTTCTTTCTCCACTGGACTTTCGAATGCACTGGTTCCAACAGATTCAGTTGTTCCTTCAAGGCAGCTGTGCCGGCAGCATCTCCGTGGTCTTCAAGCCATTCAGATGCCTTTTCAACCAGTTCCTTGAACGATTCAAGCTCACTTGGAACAAAGTACTCTAGACTGTCGTCATCCCACAGCAACTCTTTGCTCTTGTAAATGTAAGCTTCCAGTCCGTTTCTAGCAGCTTCTCTTGCAAAACGCTCTTCATCTTCAGCATCCATCTTGCTCAATCTACCATCAACAAATGCACCTTGCTTTCATCACATTCTTTTGCTCAGTCGAGAGAGGAGGCACAGTCAGCCATTCAATCTCAAGATCCAACTTGACTTTTTCAACAACAGTCTTGTTTGCATCTTGCTTTGTTTCCTATCATCAGTCTAGATACGTTCTTTTGGTCTTCTGTCTCTTCCTTCTTGCCACCCAAAAAGTTCATCACTTTGTCTTTGATCGAGTCTTGTTTGACAATCGAAAACGATACATGCGCATCACTAAACGACAGCAACCCAGATTCAGACAGCTGGAACAAAATCTTGACCTTTGGCTCTTCCAGGTACAAGTCTTTGAACTTTTCAAAGGCACTTGTCAGACCAGTGACTTTGATCTTGGCAATTGGGGCAGTTGGATAACCCACAGAGACTTCAAAATCAGTCGTGCGCTTAAAAGTCATGATTTTCTTCGATCCAAGAACAGATTTGTCAGTAAAGAGCTCAGTCTTGATGGGTTTGTCCTTGGTTTCGGTTCCATAACTCACAGTCACTGGGTTCAGATTCAAGTCTTTGATTCTAAATGAAGTGCCGAGTTTGAACTGGGAACTGAGAGAGGCACAATGCAAGACAGCACCTAGCACAGCTGCTTCGTCACCATCTACGTTTCTGGCAATGTTCTGTTCACCAATACTCTTGACAAGCCTAGATTGGACTGCAGGCACACGCACACCACCACCCACAAGAATTAAGGACTTGACTTCATCCATGGTCGCGTTTGCAGACTCCAAAGCCAGTTGAACTGGTCCAGTGGTTCTAGAAAACACATTGTCGCTCAAAGTCTCGAGGTCAGATCTCTTGATAGCAAGCTTAAAGTCAATGCCATCGACAACGTTTTCGATCGAGGCAGTCACTTGCTGATTGGCACTCAATATGGTCTTGACACGGTTGGCTTCCTTCAAGAAGCGTGCCATGGCTCTGGAATTGGTTGTAATGTCCTTGGAATGCTGCTTCTTGAACGCTTGAGCAAGATAGTTTTGCAGCAACACATCCACTGCCTGTCCACCAAGCGTGGGATCGTATCCGACACCCTTCACTTGGATATCCACCAAGTTCTTGATGCCCTGTTTAGGATCTGATCCAGAATGCAAAGACACTAGGGCAGCAACTGTACTTCCAGCACCCATGTCATAAAAGATGTGGTTTTCCTTCTTTGGGAACTTTTTGCCAAGTGCAAAATTAATGGCAACAGCTGTTTCGTCGTTCAAGAGACCCAAAACACGCAATTGGGCAATCTCAGCTGCATCCATCAACTGCTGACGCTCAAAGTGTGAAAAGTAAGGCGGGACAGTAATGACAGCACCAGTGACATCCACACCACTGTAAGTCTCTGCCATCTTCTTTGCATGGGACAGCAACATCGCAACCAATTCCTCTGCAATGTACTGGGACTTGTCTGTGAGAGTAAAGTTGAGACGCACATCTCCAGACATCTGATTTGGGAATGTGTTTCTGTAATCTTCAGAGTGTGGGTCCTCGTATGGCTTGCCAATCACGTTTTTCAGAGACCCAAACGTGTCTTGCGGGAATCGCATGCCCTGGTGTCAAATCAAGTACCAATGTCACTGAATCAGAGCCATAGTAGCGAATGCCGTCTCTCAGCGTCACTTGGTTCGCTGTTTTTCTCTTGGATTCTCTGTTCAGGACTGTCTCCAATGAACCACCAGGCTTGATGATAGATACTTTGAGCCAGTGTGTTCCAAAATCAATTCCGATCACTGTTGCTTGCACCGCAAGAAGCAAATTGAACAGCATCTTTTCCTATGGAGCTCGCAAGTGAGGAAAGAAAGAAGCGTTTGGAAGCTTTGAAGCAAAAAAAGGAACTCAGATTCAGAACATATGAGCCAACAGATGAACATCTGAAACAGCACAAGCAAGAGGCACCGAAAATCGGTCCAAAAGCGAACGAAGTCGAGGAGACGATTGAAGTCATGGTCCAAGCGTTGATTCTAGACCAAGCGTATCCATGAGGAAGCCATGGAAGAAGAGCAGAACATCAAAAGCGAACTGGATCTCTCGAATTTAGCACCAAAGAAACCGAATTGGGATCTCAAGAGAGAGTTGGAGCCAAAACTAGAGAAACTAGAGAGACAATTGGCTGTTGCAATCACAGATCTAATCAGAGAGCGTTTAAGAGCACAAAAGGATATTTCACAAACACAGTACTTGGAAAAACCTGTTCACGAGTAAACTTTATTTGTTCAGCAGACGATGCATGCGATTGTGGAGTCCAATGACATCTTCTGCAGCTGGAATCTTGAGACTGCGCGTCGATTCGCTTCTTTGCTTTTCAAGACGCAAGATGTAAGGCTCATCAATGTCTCCTGTGACATAGTTTCCAGTAAAGACCGAGAGATCAAAGTTGTTGATGTCTGGGTTGAACTTGGCAACAGAATGGACCATGTCCTCCAGTTCCTGGTAAATGACACTGTCTGCACCAATGGCATCTGCAACCTGCTCATCCGTGCGTCCAAATGCAATCAGCTCCTGTCTCGTTGGCATGTTGATGCCGTAAACGTTTGGGAAACGGATGGCTGGTGCACAAGATGCGAAATAGACCTTTTTGGCACCAGCATCTCTTGCCATCTGGATAATCTCCTTTGAAGTCGTGCCTCTGACAATCGAATCTAACATCAGGAACAATACCATCCACAAGCAAGACATTCTTGCCAGCAAACTCAGTCGTCATTGGATTGAGCTTTCTGCGCACACTCTTGACTCTTTCTTTTTGTCCAGGCATGATAAACGTGCGTCCAATGTATCTGTTCTTGACAAATCCTTCGCGATAGATCTTGTTGAGAGCATAGGAGCATTGAAGTGCTGATGCTCTGCTCGTGTCTGGGACTGGAATCACGACATCAATGTCCATCTCTGGTCCCAACTTCTTGACAACGGCTTGTGCCAATGCTTCGCCAAGTGCCAAACGTGCATTGTAGACAGAGATGTCATCAATGATCGAGTCTGGGCGTGCAAAGTACACATACTCAAAGATGCAAGGCGTAAACTCACTTGGATCCGCACATTGCTTGATCGTGAGTCCATTTCTGGTGATGATGATCGCTTGGCCAGGTTTCACATCCTGAAAGTCTTTGAATCCAAGTGCTTCCAAAGACACACTCTCTGACGCAAGCATGTAATCAATACCGTGTTCTGTCTTGCGAGATCCGTAGATGAGAGGACGGATGCCGTTGGGATCTCTGAATCCAACGATACCATAGCCAGCGATCATAATGATGCAGGCATATCCACCTTTGACCTGAGTGTAGAGTGTTCGCAAGGCTTTGAAGATATCATCCTCATTCACACGAGACTTGCCAGTCTGTTGCAAATTGTCTGCAAAAACATTGAGCAAGAGTTCAGAATCAGAATCTGTGTTCACATGACGATGGGCTTCAAAATCCAAGAATTTTTTGAGGTCTGACGCATTTGTGAGATTGCCATTGTGTGCTGCCACAAGACCATAAGGAGAGTTGACATAGAATGGCTGTGCTTCTGATGTCGACGATGTGCCAGCCGTTGGATACCTGACTTATGTCAATTTCAAAACCATGTCCAACACCCATAGAGCCAATCAGATTGACAAGCTGTGTTGCTGGAAAGACATCTCTGACCAAGCCATTTCCCTTGCACTGGTACAGACGACCCTTTTCACCACACGTAATGATACCAGCAGCGTCCTCGCATTAAAAAAAGAACTTGTCCCCTGTGCTGCAGGAGCCCCAATCCCTCATAGAGGTCTGTGATGGCATCCTGGCCAGCATCCGCAAGAATCACTCCAATAATGCCGCACATTCTTCGCAGGAAAGGAAAGAAGAGCGAGAGATTTCGGAGATCTCGCCACGAGTCTGGATCCCAAAAGAATATGTAGGAAATGATCAAGATTCATTCACATCGCCGATTTGGGCAAACTCGCCATCCACATTTTCTTTCCAGAGTGTGATCTTGTTGTCTCCACAAGAGACTGCAAGGATATTTCCTGCAGTCGACCAGCTCACACGCCAGAGCACATCTGGGAATGGATCCTGCTTCAACAATCGCTTGTTCCATGGTCCCTTTGGATCCTCTTGTGTCCAGATGATCACTGTACGATCCTAGGATCAAATCTAGAGCCTGTGAGCAACTGGCAAGCGTGAGACGTGGCAATCCAATGCTTGGCGCAAAGGCAACATCTCTCACCCAGTCACTGTGTCCTTCAAGCACACTTTCTTCCTTCCAAGACCCGTTTTCTTCTCTATCTTGAGTTTCAAGACCTAAAGATCTTCACGAGATTGTCACAACCACCAGATGCAAATCTTTTGGTTTGCTGACCAGATGTGGTTTGCACAAGCGATCCAGGGACCAAGCTAGGTGCCCAGGATACAGAGTTTGTGCCAATCGAATGTGCATTGAATTGGTTCACGTCCCAGTTGCCGTCATCTTCCATGAATTAAAGCACCTTTGTATGTCAGAATGGAAATCTTGCCGTCAGAAGATCCACAGAGCAAAGCCAATCCGTATTCATGTGGTGCCCACTGAATCGAGTTCACTTGAATCAATCACAACACCTGACGCAGTGTGCAGAATATGGTCCTTGATCTTGTTCCACTGTCCATTATTCTCCTTCCAGACAAATACTTTAGAGTCAAACGAACAAGATGCCAAAATGGAACCAAACTTGGGATGTGCCCAAGCTACTTGCCACACTGGTCCCTCGTGTCTGTCATCAGTTGAAAAACCCAGTCAATGAAGCCATGAGTTGATGACTGCTTCCTTCAACGTTGAATATCTTTACAGTTCTGTCAGACGAACACGTTGCCAGTCGCTTTCCGTAATAGTCCAGCTGAGCATCATGCTACACTCAGTCTCAGTACAATCATGTCCTCATGTTTGGTGTCAAAGTTGTTGACTGCTGTTGTTGCAGAGACCATTTGAAGATGAGCAAACTTCTCATGGCACAGACTATTCAAGTGAAAGCAAACATCCAGGAACTGTCCAAGCATCTGAACGAGATCATCTTCAAGGCATCTGAACAGGCACTCGCAGAGAATCGAGTCTTTACAATCGCACTCTCGGGTGGATCCCTCGCAAAACAGCTCACAGCTGACACATCCACCAAGCACAAGACCAAGCACTGGCATGTGGTCTTTGCTGATGAACGCTGTGTTCCATTGGATCATGCCGATTCCAACTACGGCTTGTTTGTTGACATGTTCAAGAACTGGGGGATCGAGAGACATCAGATCCTGACCATTGATCCTCTTCTTGTCAATGATCCACCCAAGGCAGCACAAAGGTACCAACAGGAACTTGAAAAGATCCAAGGCTTCCCAGTCCTTGATGTTGTGCTTCTTGGCATGGGACCAGATGGCCACACTTGCTCACTCTTCCCTGGACATCCACTTTTGGAAGAAAAGACACTTGCTGGTACTAGATTTGACATCAGTCGCGTCCATCCAGGATTCACCAAAGCCACCTCCAAACAGAATCACTCTCACGTATCCAATCGTCAATGGAGCAAGAAATGTGGTGTTTGCATGCACAGGTGAAGGAAAGGCACCAGTTTTGCACGAGATCTTTGACTTGAAGAAGGATTATCCAGCTGGCAGAGGTCTTGAGACTGATTCTAGTACAGCCAAAGGGCAATCTGGTCTGGCTTGTCGATGCACCTGCTGCCAAAGACATTGCCTCACTCAAGAGCACTCTCTAAGCCTCATTCCATCGGAACATCAAACATGTGTTGGTCAATGAAACAGACTTTATAGGAGATGTTCCCCAGAATCTTAGTTGGTGGTTGGACGCTTTCCAGTGAAGAGAGCACCGTGAGCCTTGCTGGCTGGGCGGAGCACTCTGTGTGGAAGAGGGAACTTGAGACCTGGCTCCAAGATTTGGCGAATGTATGGACGCTTGACGTCTTGGCTCTTGACAGTCTCAACCTTAATGATCTGGATGGAGGCAAAGCGAGCACGGTGACGAGCAGCCATGTCTTGGTCTAATGTCAATTCAAGTACAGCATGCCTCAACAGCATCGGTTCTGGAGAGTTCACGGTATTCCTTGTACATGTTGTGGGTACCGGAACGGGAGTCGTAACGAATCCAGATGCCAAAGTTCTTGACAGTGTCAGGCTTCTTTTCGTAAATCTACAATCAACATTTCTACTTGGTTGATTGAAACAATTTCACCAGAGGCCTTCTTGACCTTGCTGACCTTCTTCAAGAAGTACCAGAAGCGAGACTTGGCAACAACTTCGTTTGGTGCAAAGAGTCTCATTCTGAAAAGCTTTGGTTCTGGCTCCTTTTCAGTAGGGAGTCTGCGGCCAATGACCTGATATTCATTAAAACGTCCAGAAGGCATTCCTGTTGTGAAAATTCAAACTGTGCGAAAAAAGTACAATCGCTCGGAAATTTTCACGCGCGCTGATTGGCTGAAACTTTACTAGAGCACTGGGAGCTTTCCAACCAGAATTTGATAGACCTGAGTGTACTTGACCATGGTGTTGGCAACAACGTCCTCTGGAAGTTCAACACCAGTCTTTTTGTCAAAGTTGATGCTTGTGAGGTAGTCTCTCAGATACTGCTTGTCAAAGCTTGGCTGAGTCTGTCCCTGGACATACTTGTCTTGTGGCCAGAAACGCGAAGAATCTGGTGTCAAGACTTCGTCTGCCAAGACGAGTTGGCCATTTTCATCCACGCCAAACTCAAACTTGGTGTCTGCAATGATGATGCCTTTGCTGGCAGCATAGTCACGGGCAGTCACGTAGATCTTCAAAGATGCTTCGGTGAGCTCCTTGGCAAGCTTTTCCCCCACCAATGCAGGCACTATCGTTACAAAAAAGACTTTTCGACGGATGAATGTTTTCGTCGTGATCACCAATCTCAGCCTTTGTCGAAGGCGTAAAGAGAGGAGCCTCGAGCTTCTGTGATTCGACTAAGCCCTTGGGCATCTCCAGATCACAGACAGTGCCCTTCTTCTTGTACTCGGACATGGCAGATCCAGTAATGTATCCGCGCACAATCGCCTCCACTGGCAAAATCTTGAGCTTCTTCACAAGCATCGACCGTCCTTCCAACTGAGATCGATACTTTTGGACTTGCTCTGGCATTTCGTCAATGTTGGTGGTGATGACATGGTTGGGGATCACATCCTTGAGAAGCTCAAACCAAAAGGAAGACAGCTGTGTGAGGATTTTTCCTTTGTTGGCAATCGCACTCTTCATGATAACATCATAAGCTGAAATTCTGTCTGTTGCTACAAAAAGAAGTGACTTTTCGTCAATGTCATAAATGTCTCTCACTTTGCCTCTTGCAATCAATTTGAGGTCAGGACAGTGTGTTTCTCTGACGGCCATCAGTTGCAACTCGAAAAGTTTGATGAAAAATTGGTGTCTCATCTCTCAGGCATCTCTCTTATTTCAGATTGGTTAGTGTTTATCTGAGCTTCAACGTAAAAAGTGTTCATTCACGTTTGGGTGCTCGCTTTCTGGAGCGCTGGATGGTGCTGGAGACTGTCCTGTCTTGCTTTGTGATAGCACAAAAGTCGATATGGCGTAGCTGTGGGATCTTTGCGAGCACGAGATATCTGTATCCTTTTGTGGTCTCGAGTGGATTGCCATGCAAAGTCAGGTTGCGCAAGTTTGGAAGGGAACCAAGCTGGTCAATATCAGCCAGATTCGTGAGTCTGTTGGCGTGTAGATAGAGGACGCGCAGGTTTCGAAACTGGAGAATCGTCTGGAATTAAAACGAGTACGTCTTGCAATCTCGTGAGGTTGTTGAATGAGAGGTCGATCCACGCAATAAACTCAAACGACGGCTGGAGTAGCTGGATGGTCTTTGGCAGATCCACAATCGAGTCAATATGGTTGTTAGACAGATTGATGGCAGTACTGTTGGTCTTTCGTGGCTGATGGTCATTCTGTGCCTGCTCATCTTGCTGGAGATCTAGAATTGGTGAAATTGCCTTGTAGCGATGCAATCTCTTTAAAAGAAAGATCTATTGGTTTTGTGTGCTGGTAGACCCACTCTTGGGACACAACTTGAGTCTCCTGCATTTGAGCAAAGTCAATGACGTCATCATGCCTTGGCACTCACATTCCTCCCCAAACAAAACATCAAGTCAGAGAGCAAAATTTTGTCACATTGAGGAGATATACTTTGCGACTCATGCTTGCAATCAGCCGCAACGGGGTGGAATCGCGTGGGTGGAAAGTGGCGTGATCACAAATTCCCGACACGAATTTTCTTCCCGCAACTCGAGTCTTTAGTTGTGACCTTAGCCTCCTACACAGTCTAACGGTCATCTTGCTTTTCTCTCACCAGTTGCCCTTTAAGCCGTTTCGTTAGATCGAAATCTTTGGTTTTTAACCACTCTACGCTCTAGTCAAGACTAGGGGTGTCACTTCACCACGTTCGTAAACAACACAAGCAATTTCACTCGGATCCATTACGGAGTCCTTTCCGACCCACCTTGGGACACATCGCTCGCCTAAACAAACTATGAAAGAAATCCCCGCCGTTGCTAATATCAATCTTATCTCCCAGGCTACTACCAAGCTTGCCATCAAGGAAACTAGCAAAAATGCAGTGGAAACACGCAGCATCGAGACGCTTTTGAAGACTCAGGTGCTCAATACCACAGACTACGATTCTGAAGACCCTTTCTATGTCGGAGACATGGGCAGCGTCATCAGCCAATACCAGCAATGGAAGCGTTTCCTTCCTCGTGTCGAGCCTTTCTACGCTGTCAAGTGCAACCCTGACAACATGGTCATCAAGACATTGTACGAGCAAGGCACTGGCTTTGACTGTGCTTCTAAAGCAGAAATCCAGCTCGCTCTTGACCACGGTGCTCAGCCAGAGCAGATCATCTTTGCCAACCCCTGCAAGCAAGTGTCTCACATTCGCTATGCTGCAGCCAAGGGTGTGAAAATGATGACGTTTGACAATGCTGATGAACTCTACAAAGTCAAGCTCCACATGCCAGATGCGCAGATGGTTTTGCGTATCTTGACCGACGACTCCAAATCGATCTGCCGATTCGGTATCAAGTTTGGTGCATCTCTCACGATTGTCCCAGATCTTTTGAAGCTCGCCAAAGAGTTGGAAATCAATGTCATTGGTATCAGTTTCCACGTTGGCTCTGGCTGCTTTGATGCCTCCGCCTTTGGCGATGCCGTCCACCTCGCCAGAAAAGCCTTTGACATTGGAGAACACTTGGGCTTCAACTTTACCTTGCTCGACATTGGTGGTGGCTTCCCTGGCCAACAGAAGACTGGTTTGCAGTTTGCTGACGTTGCCGATGTCCTTCGTCCAGCCATTGACACGCTCTTCCCAGCACAAGTGCGTGTTATTGCCGAGCCTGGACGCTACTTTGTCTCCAGTGCCTTTTCTCTTGCCGTGAACATCATCGCACGCAGAGTTGTGCAGCGCGACCAATCTGCCTCTTCAGATGACAATCCAGATCAAAAGGGATTGACTTTGAACGACCATCCAGCGTTCATGTACTACATCAACGATGGTATGTACGGCTCGTTCAACTGCATCACTTTTGACCATGCGCACGTGTATCCGCAGCCACTCCTGCGTGGAGGAGAGTTCTGTCTCGATCAACAGATGGAGGGACCACTCTATCCTTGCAGCATCTGGGGTCCAACTTGTGACTCGATCGACTGCATGGGACGCGAGTTCTTCTTGAACGAGATGCACATTGGAGACTGGCTTGTCTTCCACAACATGGGTGCTTACACCATGGCGGCAGCTTCCACCTTGTACTTTTGTTAACGATAGCAATGGCTTTAGAAAAAGCTCAATCATCTACACCAACACCAAGGTACAGAACTGAGCGAATAAAATGACTTTTGTCACAAGTTGTCACAATCGTTGACCGCGTGAAATTCTTTGTCCGACCGATGACTGACAAGGACGATCACTCAAACCAAGTACAAGAAGATGAGTTGTTAGAGGTTGACTATTTGATTGTAGAACCATGACGAACAACCCACAAAACGAGACGAACAACGCAAAAAGATCCAGGAACAGGTAAGTCACTCGGCTTGGCCGATCAAGAGAACAGCTAACAGCAGAAAGAGGGACTGGACAAGAAAACCAAAGCTTTGGGCAAAATGCAGGTTTTTGTGTTGACTGTAGAATGCTGATGCACTCAAGCGCTATTCTTACTTGTTGGGGCAGACTGACTTGTTTTGTACCTTGACTGACACCAGCACACTTTATTAATGTTTCCAAGATGAAATCTTCAGATGCCTCCAAGTTCAAGGATTTCGTAGCACAGGACACTCCCAAGAAGCAGAATGATGGGTATTTTGACTGATCTTTGGTCTAGACGCCATCGCAAGACTGAAAAGGAGGAAGACGCGGAATTGCTTCAGGAAGAGGATCAGGACGAGAACTCACCCTTCAAGTTTGACGAGTCGCCTTCCTATGTCACTGGAGGCACGATGAGAGACTATCAGGTCCAAGGATTGAACTGGCTCATCAATCTCTATGAGAACGGCATCAACGGCATTCTGGCAGATGAAATGGTACTATGATTGACAACAGGGTCTTGGTAAGACATTGCAGTCCATCTCTTTCCTTGGCTACCTCAAACACTACCAGCAAAACGATGGTCCGCATCTTGTGATTGTTCCTAAATCAACACTCCACAACTGGGTCTCAGAGTTCAAGAGATGGGTGCCTTCGTTGAAAGCATTCATGTTCCACGGCGACAAGCCATCGAGACAAGAGCTTATCCAAAACATTCTCTTGCCTGGCGACTTTGAAGTCTGTGTGACATCGTATGAAATGTGCTTGCTTGAAAAGTCTGCTTTCAAGCGTATTTCCTGGCAGTATCTCATGATCGATGAAGCACATCGTATCAAGAACGAAAACTCGGCACTTTCTCAGATCGTGCGTTTGTTCAACTGCAGAAACAGACTCTTGATCACTGGTACACCATTGCAGAACAATCTGCACGAACTCTGGGCTTTGTTGAACTTTCTGCTGCCTGACATCTTCTCGTCTGCAGATGACTTCAACAACTGGTTCGCCAACGAACAAGGCGAAGACCAAGACAAAGTGGTGAAGCAGTTGCACAAAGTATTGAGTCCGTTCTTGCTCCGAAGAATCAAAGCTGATGTCGAAAAGTCTCTGCTTCCAAAGAAACGCATCAACTTGTACGTGGGTATGAGTTCTATGCAGCGTAGATGGTACCAGAAGCTCTTGGAAAAGGACATTACAGCTGTCAATGGTGCCATCGGTGGCAAGAAAGAAGGCAAGACCCGCTTGCAAAACATTGTCATGCAACTCAGAAAGTGCTGCAACCATCCTTATTTGTTTGATGGAGCAGAGCCTGGACCACCCTTCACCACTGATCAGCACTTGGTCGACAATGCTGGTAAGATGGTCATTTTGGACAAACTCTTGGAACGTCTCAAGGCACAAGGCTCGCGAGTCTTGCTCTTTTCTCAGATGAGTCGTATGATTGACATCTTGGAAGATTACTGTGTATGGAAGGGTTTCCAATACTGTCGTTTGGATGGTAACACCAACCACGAAGACAGAACATCATCTATTGATGAGTTCAATCGAGAAGGCTCTGAAAAGTTTATCTTCTTGCTCACAACACGTGCTGGTGGTTTGGGTATCAACTTGGCAACTGCAGACAGTGTGATCATGTACGACAATGACTGGAATCCACAAGTGGATCTGCAAGCTGAAGATCGTGCCCATCGTATCGGTCAAAAGAAGCAAGTCGTCATTTTCCGTTTCATTACCGAAAATGCAATCGAAGAAAAGGTCATCGACAGAGCCACTCAGAAACTGCGTCTGGATCAGTTGGTCATCCAACAAGGCAGACAAGTTGCTTCCAAATCTGCAAATAAGGAAGAGTTGGTGTCGATGATCCAGTATGGTGCCGAGAGCATCTTCCAGTCTTCTGACAGTACAATTGCAAACGAAGACATTGAAGAGATTCTGGCTAGATCTGAAAAGAAGACAATGGAACTCGAGAGCAAGTACAAGGACATGGGTCTTGAAGATCTGACCAAGTTCAGCAGTGAGGAAAAGGAAAGTGCGTACCAGTGGGAAGGTGAAGATTTCAGAGACAAGAACAAGCAAGGCTTGAACTGGATCGGACCAGCCAAGAGAGAACGCAAAGTGAATTACGATGTGGATGGCTACTACCAGTCCCAGCATCTGATTGGTACACGCCAGCGTAAAGAAAGAGCACCAAGAGTCAAAGCTGTGAACACGCTCGAGTACCAGTTCTTCAATCCTCGCTTGATCTTGTTGCAAGACCGTGAAAAGTATGCTCACTGGAAGAGTGTCAATTACGAGCCAACAAAGAAGGACGTTCCTTCTCACATGAGCAAGGTGGCTGATCAGTATCTCGAGGAAGAAAAGAAGAAGATTGCAGAAGGTGGATGTGTTTAAAGTAGCTGTTCCATTGACAGAAGAAGAAATCAAGGAAAAAGAGTCGCTGTCCAAAGAAGGATTTGTGAACTGGACCAGAAAGGACTTTACCAACTTTTGCAAGGCCTGCGAGCGTCATGGCAGAGACAACATGCAAGCGATCTGCCAGGATGTGGAAGGCAAGACGCCAGAAGAGATCCAAGCGTATGCAAAAGTGTTTTGGGAGAGAATCAAGGAGATTCCAGACTATGAAAAGATTGTGTCCAACATTGAAAAGGGAGAACAGCGTATTCTCAAGACAAGAGAGATCCAAGAAGCCATTTCGAGCAAAGTGCAGCGTTATCGTTTACCATTGCAGCAAATGAAGCTCAACTATGGACAGAACAAGGGAAAGACTTACACTGAAGAGGAAGATCGGTTCTTGGTATACAAGTTGATGTTAGTTGGTGCACATGCAAAAGTTTGGCTATGGCAGTGATGACATGTATGATCGCATCAGGGCAGAATTGAAGAGGTCTCCACTCTTTAGATTTGACTGGTTTATCAAGTCTCGTACCAATGCAGAGCTCATGCGTCGTTGCAACACACTTGTGATGCTTGTGCAAAAGGAGTTTGAATCAGAGACCAAGAAACGCAAAGATCCAGCAGGTGAATTTAAGCCACCAAGCAAGAAGAAGAAGCAAGCTCCTGCTCCAGTTCAGTAAAGAACTCAATCTTGAAGTTGTTCATTCAATCTGAATTGTGCTTGAGCGACAATGGTTTCAATAGTAGAGGCATCCAAGAGATCCTGCAGTGTGAAATCTGATGCAATATCATACGCAAACGCTATCGCTGACTCTTGAATCAAGACGTGGTGTGATGCCAATCCAGCAATGATGTTGTACACACGAGCGATGCACTCTCTGTCTTCCATTGAAATAGGAACGTTTTCTGATGAAAACATGCCCTCTGGCTGTGCTTCCTCTTCAGCTGTCATTGGAACGTGTTTTGCGATCCAAATGTATCCATTCACACCCAGAATCACTTGAACACCACAATCAAGAGTGACAAAGTGAGATTTGGAGCGTTTGATCAGGACAGATGGGACGGTGATCAAGCATCCGTTTCTGAGTTTTCTGTATTTGCCACTTCTTGTGTGTAAATTGGCAGATCCATCATGGAACATGCTTTGTACTTCTGCCTAGGATGATGTCAAATACAACCAAGAGGTCTCCCTCTGTAAAATACGAGCGCATTTCCAATTCATCTGATTCCTGCTTTCTCCTCTGGATACCGGGCAGGTTGATGGACGACAGCAGCAAAACGCCATCTAATCTGGCATGGATATCCACTTTCCATCGCTTGGATCCCAATTCTGTGATTCTGCCAACAACAACGTCTCCGATTTCGCCTTCGTATCGCTGCTTGTGTGGTTTGACAGATATCAGTTTGTTGACTCTTTCGACAACACCAACGACTGAGCTGATCAAAGTGGTGTCTTGCAAATAAGTGCCATGTCCTCGCATGTACTGCTGGTCCTCTGTCACCATTTCTCCAGGTGTGAGGATGCTGATTTGATTATTTCTCTTGCTGGCTGTTGGTTCTACAAACATCTGAAATGAGCAAAAAAACTTGCCATGTTCTCGAGAGTCGTGAGACCCACGTTCAAGCGCTTTCAGTCGACACAGCGCACTCCTAGCACTGCTGGTAGGATCTTGCTTATTGGTGCTCTTTTGGCACTCGGTCCAGCGTACTATTTGATCAGACCTCAAAAGGTGGAACAAAAAGTGGAAACAAAGCCATGGCAGCCCAAAGACAAGCAAAACTATGCAGAATATGTGATTGTCGGTGCTGGTACTGCTGGTTATGCCTGTTTGCAAGCCATCAGGGAAAAACAGCCAGATGCTCGTGTGTTGATGATCACTGACCAGGATCATGTGCCCTACGAAAGACCTCCACTCTCCAAGGAGCTGTGGTTTGGTGAATCCAAGGATCTGCAGTTCAAGGACTGGCAGGGCAAGACCAAGAGGTATTTGATTTCAAACCAGCATCTTTTACACTCCACAGTCCAATTTTGAAGTCTTTGAACTCAAGCAGTTGGAATCTGTGCTTTCCAAACCATCATCTAAGCCACTTTTCTTGAAGAACGCACAAGTGAACAGGATCGACACTGAGCAAAAGATGATCATGATTGGCGGCAAGAGAATCGAATACTCCAAGCTTTTGCTGGCTACTGGTGGCACTCCAAAGAAACTTGGTTTCATGGACAAGCTGCCAAAGGAAGCCAAGCAAAAAGTCACGACTTTCAGAACTCTGGATGATTATCTGAATCTGAAGCAAGTGGCTCAGCCTGGAAAGACGATTGCTGTGATTGGTGGTGGATTCCTTGGAAGTGAACTTTCGACTGCGCTTGCACAAAAGAAGGGTGTTAATGTCATTCAGGTGTTTCCAGAAAAAGGAAACATGTCTTTGATCATGCCAACGTATTTGAGCAAGTGGACCATGTCTCGTGTTCAAAAGGAAGGTGTCCAAGTCAAATCTGACAGCGAAGTCCTTGGCGTTACTACTGCTGAAGACAAGCTCGTGCTTCAGTTGAATGATGATCAGACTGTGGAAGCTGATCATGTTGTTGTTGCTGTTGGTTTGGAACCAAACACAAAGCTTGCCAAGGCATCTGGTCTTGAGATTGACAATGTGCGTGGTGGTATTGTTGGTATTTTGGATCATGATAGTCAATGCAGAGTTGGAGGCGCGTTCAGATGTCTTTGCTGCTGGTGATGTCTGTAGTTACCACGATATTGCACTTGGCCGTCGTCGAGTGGAGCACTATGATCATGCTGCTGAAAGTGGCAGACTTGCTGGTTTGAACATGGTGGGTGCCAAGCAGCCATACACGTATCAGTCCATGTTCTGGTCCAATCTTGGTCCAGAAGTGAGCTATGAAGCTGTTGGATTGCTTGACAGCAAGGCACAGACTGTTTCTATCTGGGCCATGAAGAAAGGAGCACAGCCAGGAGCCAAGGAAGAGCACGGCAGAGGTGTTGTTTATTATCTGGACAAGGAGAAGCGAGTGAATGGTGTCTTGCTTTGGAATATTCCTGATCACTTGGATGTTGCCAGAAATGTCATCAAGAGCAAGAAAGTCTACAACGATCCAAACGACCTGTCGAGCATTATTCGTGTCCACCAATAAACCCAGAACCTACTGGTTTCTATCCAATTCCTTCTCAAACTCTTGACAAAACTCTTGGACTTTTGGATAGATGACGGCATCCCAAAACAGATCATCTCTCTCAATCTGATGCACAGACAGTGTGTCTTGATACTGTTGCACCAATCTCCCAGTCTCTAGTTTGGTCATTTGCAGATAGGCTTGTATCTGTACATTTTCTGCTAAAGGAATACGACGTAACAGCCTGTGCACTCTGTTCTTGGCTTCAATCACAATCATTCTGCCATTCTCTTCTTCTAGCGCATCTATTTTGCCAGATATTGAGAAATCGTTTTTCTGGAATCTTCCAAGTGATAGATGGTAGACTTGCTTTGACAGATGCAAGATTCTCCCACTGCTGGCATAGTATTCTATCGTTGCATGTTCGTTACTTGCTCCAAATCGCTTGTAAAGACTGTCCTGGACCATTTTTGTTGCTTCCAAGAGCTCTGATTTCGGAAGCAGTGTTCCTAGTCTCCTTTCAGTCTTTCTGAGTAGGTCTTGAGCCATGCCACTCGATTTAACTGGTCTGTGGTCCAAATCCTCCATCACACTCCGCAATACTGGGTTTTCGTAGTTGAATTGCGGTCGATATCTCTCTAGAAGCTCTTTCATGACAGATTCAGGGGTCCCAAACTTGCTCAATCCAACGATGGATGCTATTTTGGATGCTGGCACAAAAATCATCTTTCCAACTGATGCAAGAAGTGTTTGTCAAATCTTCAAGTGGATTTGATATCCAAGTGTTGCACTATCCAGCCAAAAACCAAAAACAGTCCATCTTGTTCGTTCACGGTGGATTTCATGCTGCTTGGTGTTGGGAGCTCTGGATGCAGTATTTTGCAAAGAATGGATACCAGACGATGGCTATCAGTCTGCGTGGACATGGAAAGACCACATCTGGTAGTTCCTGGTTCTATTCTCTGTCGCAGTGGGCACAAGATGTGAGAGATGTGGTGCAAGACCAGTTCTTGTCCAAGAACCTGGAGCATCCCATCATTATCGGTCACTCTGCTGGAACTGGTGTCACTCAAAAGTATCTGGACTTGTTTCAACCAAAGTGTCCGTTGGCTGTGCTTGTGTGTCCCTTTCCAGGCAGCGGAGGCATGCAAATCATGATCAACTGGGCATCCACGAGATTTCTTCCATTGTTCATCGGAATGCTGCTTCTGAATCCTTATCTGCCACTTTCCAATCCAGATCTGGCAAAGGAAGTCTTTCTGACAAAGGAATTTCCAGATGATCAAGCACAAGTATTCCATCAGAAGCTAGAAAAGAGTGAATCTGTGTTGGCACCCATGTCCATGACCTCTCGCTACGTGAATCTCGAACGAGTGAAAAAGTACAGAATCTGGGTTGTTGGTGGCAAACAGGATGTCTTGATGACTGAGTCTGTTGTCAAAAAGTGTGCTTCAGACTATGGCAGTCCAATCATCTGGGCAGACAAGTGTGGACACAATGTCATGATGGATGTAGGGTGGCAACAAGCAGCCAAGCAGTTGTTAGATAAGCTGGACGACTGGTATCAATCTCAGTTCAGTAAATAGTCTTTAGTCCAACGCTGCTTTGGTCACATCATTTCTCACAGACTTGGAATCTGCTGACTCTACTCCAGAGGACTTGGCATCTGCCATCTGAACACCAGTAGTCAGATCCTGCAGTCGCTTTTGAGCTTTAGAGTGCTTGTTCATGATATCAGCAGCTGCACAATAGGATGATTCTAAAAAGACATAGGTTTCTGCTAGTGCTATCCATGAAAGTCCATGATCTAACATCAATGCAATCACAAACACAGGCAGTGACTTGATCTTGAGACAGTGTGATGACATCAAATGCCATGCAGTAGACAAGGAAGCAGTTGAGCCCAATGAATCATGTAACTATGATCATCTTGAATACCGTGGCCCTTTGTGATGTGAGATGATTTCGCTCACTAGTTGCCAATTGTTGAGGCCCAAGGCACTTCCAATGCGATACAGGAAGATACAAGCACCAGCAATGTTGAGAAAGGCATCTAGACAGTAAGATACCACACTTGTGAGCATGTAGAGTGGAAACAGTGGATGACTCGAGTAATCAAACCCAGCATCGAACATCACAAATCCAACACCTATCATGCTAACATGTCTAATGATGGCAATAGCCGAAAAGAACACACGAAATGTCCATGAACGAGAGCCATAAAACGCGTGAATTCTATAGCACAGCACAACCAAAATGAGGACATCAGACAGTATGGCAAAGATATTGGTGACTTTGTTGAGACCTGCTATCCATCTGCTAGCAGCTTCCTTGGATGAGTCTCCGTTGATTGGAAAAGGCGATGAATACTAGTCAACCACATTTCCAAGGCCTATTGTCTGAATAGCAACACTCACCAGAATCAGACAGCACATCTGGAAGAGTGGCATCCGTAGCTGCTTTCTATCGTGATAGAGCTTCACCATCAAAAGATTGAAGCAAGACAGCCACTCATGGATGGCAATGCCAGATGTGAGTAGATGTACCATGCAGTACCGCACTAGGATACGTCCAACCTCCGCCCAGATTCGTTGACATCAACTTTAGTCGCGGTTTCCCATAGCAATGAAATCATACCCGTCAGACAGAGGTATATTACTTCAAATCTGTCAGTTAGCGACACTGAAAACCGGAGAGTGAGCAGTCCAAAGCTTTGCAGCTCTCTTGAAATTTCTTTTGCAAAATGTCTTCGCTTCTGGAACAGATCGAAACTAATTTCTACTACTGGTGGCATTCAATACACGAGTTTGTGGTTGAACTAGACATACTACACTTTTTAGATCAGTTGGGACCATTTTCTGCGATTATTCTGAATGTGCTCTACCTCGCCATCAAATACTACAGAGACGGTGTTCTCGACGATCCACAAATGATCATCTTTCCACACATGACACTGCAATGGGAAGAAGGCGTTCTGTTTTTTGTTTCTGTTGCCAATACCGTTCATCTGTTTCTAAAGCACAAACCGATAATCCTACTCAAACAACCAACACAAAAGAGATACGAAATGGACCAGATCGTTGTCAAATCACGAAATGCGCGTTTGGTCGAACTCGATCTCTCTCAAGATGGCTCACGTATTGAGAAAAAGTGGATGATCTCTCCCTGGAATCCATCAAAGTCATCTCTACTCATCTTTTGCTGGTTTTCGCCTGCACAATTGTTGATTCTGTATTGCACAAACCAGCAAAATTGGCCGTTTATGCTGCCTATCGCTTATCTGGTGGCTGTATTTTTGCATCTGTTGGCTAGTTTCTACACAGATCTGGTGAATGACACTCAGATTATCACTGGCCAGATTTTGCTCGAATTTACAGAGAATCTAAGGAACTTTTCACCAAAAAAAGACTCCGATCGACATAAAGACTGATAAAGTCAAAAGATTTTCAAGTCATTGTAGCTCAATGGGAAGAGCAACCCTCCTTCAAATGCTTATGAAACGGGCAGGTTGCAGGTTCAAATCCTGTCAATGACATTTTTCATATTTTTGTCACCCTGGGCATTCTGTTGTTTATTTTGCGATTTTGAGGGAGATCTGCTCGAAAAAGTTTATTTCAACTTTTTGACGAGATTGTCGTAAGCACCAAAGACTGCCTCGTACGTGGTTCGTTTTCTGAATGCCACACTAGAATCAATCATGATACCTTGCATCCAAAATACCAAGTTGCGAAATCCAGTCACTTGCATGAGGAAGGATCTCGTTCAGTTTCTTCATGTTTGTATAGACTCCAGCATCCGTTTCAAGAGTGGTGCCAAGTTTGAAGAACTCAACAATGTGCTTTCCAAACACGTTTTGCAAATGACATCTTGCTTCGACACACAGCTGTCCATGTTCACGCAAATAGATTTCAATCTCAGACAAAAACTTCAAGTTTCCCACAATGACACGTGGTGCTTCGTTTTTGAAGGCATTAGGAGCATCAAGATCGACTTCCAACTGCAACTTTGTGAGCTCCTTGTCCAGAACATCATAGATGTCATCATCCATTTCAGCAGTGATTTTAGCAAATGCAGTAATACGCTGAATGGCAAGGTGGTTGAGTCGTTGCTGATCCAGATCTTCGCGTTTGTTGACCAATTGCTTGAAAATTCTTGCGAAATAGGTTTTGCTGACTTCAATGTTGTCCAGTTGAAAGAAGTAAGGGGTTGGTGGGAATGGCGCTCTGGGTATTGGTGGTGAGAGACTTTGCAAGTACCGTTGTCGGTCTGTTTGATTGGTTGGCGGAGACACAAATGCAAAATCAAAGCAAACAGAGCCTCCATGAGATGCTGTTTCTTCCAAAGTGCTCCAAAGCTCTTCAGATGGATCATTGTTGAGCTGTGAAACAAGTGCACGCATCAGATTCTCTTGCACATCTTTTCTGTACTCGTTCCTCTTGGACCAGAGCTCAAGAAGCATCTTGGTACCATTTGCTTGAGAGCACAAGAGTCTGAGAATGCCATTCATGCTTGCAACTCCAAGAGTCTTGAACTTCTTCAACACATTGTCTTGCACGAGCTCAAAGAACTTGCGTCCACCAATCTTTGAGAGTCTGGTGAGTCCGTCGATCAAAAAGACATTGACATCTCTGTCATTGATCAGATCTGGTGAAAAGATCACTGGCACAGATTCAGATATCTCATCCACTCTGTTCAAGAGACCCATGGCAATGCCTTTCTTGATATCTGGATGTGGTGGGTCTTTTTGAGCATTGGCGGCTTTCCAAAGATCATACAGTCTCACTACAGTGCTCGTGTCCAAGTCTGCATAGTTTTTGACTGCTTTTGTCCTTCTGATCAAGTTTTCTCTCGGATCTTCCAGAATCTTGCGGTAAAGCTCCCCAATTTCGAGTTGAATCTCTGTCTTGAGCATCTTGGTTGAAGTTGGCACCAAGAATGTGGCATTAGCGACGTCATCACCAAAGGATCCCTTGCCACTGAGAAGCTTGCTCTCTGGGTAGTTGTTTTCTCTCACAGTGTCCAAGACAAAGTGTGGATCCATAGAAAACATGAACTGGCATGCTGCATGCAGACGCAAAAACGATGGACAGACCTTGGTCAGTGTCTTGTAAATCTGGAATGTCTTGGATCTCAAAGTCTTCTTTTGGTCTAATCTTTTCTTGCCAACAAGCTTCATCAACTCCAAGCGTTCGATGGATTGTGACAGTGGTGCATACAGAGGACCCAGTACCAGCTTCTGCTCTAGCAAAAAGTGCATCGATTGCTTGTAAGAGTCAAGGATGGCATCCAAGACTTCAATCTCGTCCTTTGTCGTGTAAATCTCTTTTGGAGTCGCATGATGGTGCACATTGTAGTTCATGTGTGTTTTGATCTGATTGGAAAGGTAGTCAGTCATGTTCATCTCTCTGATGAACTTGATCGAGTCTTGATACACGTTTTTGGTGCGCAAGTAGTCAGAGACCAAGATCTTGTGAACAGATTGAAAGGCGTGAAGCAAGCAGGGATGGATGATGGCAAACCCCATGACAAGAACTCTGATTTGAAGGATCCTTTGGATGGTGTTGAACTGGATGCGCTCAGTCATCTTGTCAACATCTGATGGCACATCGCCTTCCATGATCTTGTACTGATCAGGAGAAATGTACTGCTTGTAGTACTTGAGCCATTTCTCGACCAAATCACGCAAGATCCGTCTCCAGACTGGTTGTAGCCTTTGACGATGTTTGTTTGTCTTGGCAATCGTATCCAATACAGCATTCACCGTTGCTTGATTGATCACTGGCATAACAAAGTTTTCTTCTGCATACTGCTCAGATTGTCTTCTGACGACAGCCAAGTGTCGCACTTGCACGAGCCAATCCAGCCACAGATTATAAGATTGGATGCGCTCTTCCACAGCTGCATGTCCAATGATCAGATTGCAGTCTTGGATCAACCGCAGGTTGCAGATAGATTTCACAACACGCGTACAATGCTCTGTCATTGCATTTGCTTGTTGACCAAACGTGGCTTGTTCTGCCTTCCACATGTCATCCAAGACTTGTGTCAGATGCTCCAAAAACTTTGCATTCGATTCAGGAGACTCGTCCACTTGTCTCTGGCAGAATGGATGCAAGCGAGGCATGTAAATGTCAAGGAGATGCCTCAGATGCGAGATGGTAGGATGTGTCATGTTCAATCTGGACCATTCAACACGCGAAATCTTGTTATGCACCCAATCCAGGACTTCAACCAACTTATCTTCTTGTCTGTGGTGTCTGGTCTCAACTGCGTACTTCAAAGCGTCACTCACACATCCATTGAGCCATTCTAGTCGCTGTTGCATGTCTCGAATGACAACAAAGCGCCTATCGATGAACCGCTGCTTTCTCTTGTCATGTGGTGGGATGTGTGGCAACATCAGTTGTTCAAACACACTCACTTCAGATGATTCTGGTGTCGTTTTCCAAGTATCATCAAAGAACATCTTGAATGCCTCAGATCTTTGTGTTTGTAGTGTTGCGAGTGCTTGATCCAACAGATCACGTAGCATGAGCCTTGTGGCGCTCGTTTGATTGAGTTGTGAGAGTAAACGACTTGCTATTGTGAAACAATGGACCTTTCTTGCCCTCTGCGTTGTTTCTTTTTGTGCTGGCACCACCTTCAGCCAAAATTCGGACCATTCTGTCGATCCAGGATTGCCCAAACAGATCTTTGACATTCACTGGATCCTGCAACATGTTGACTACATTGAATAGCAAAGTCAAAATTTCCAAGAATTGGTTATCTGACCAGTCTGACATCTTGGAAGGGATCACTGGTGTGTGTTCTCGAACGTGCAGTAACGCAATTCTGTCAACCAACGTGATGGTTCTCTTGTCTTTCTTTAAAGCCAGCTGGACGAGACAGCAAGACACTAGACCTTTGATACCAGGCAAGTTCACTTGCAGGTCGCCATAGTTTTGGGTCCAAAAGTGAGAGGCACGATCAACGAATGGCCAGTACAGATTGAGATCTAAGTATGGCATGGCAGTCTTGATACTCATTACTGCAGCATCAAATGTCTCGATGGCTGCATTATCTAGAGATGAAAGCGATTTTCGTTCCACTTTCAATTCCCATGCATGGTACGCATTTTCAAATGTACCAACATAAGAGGGGAAGAGAGCGTTCATAGGATGAATTACAAGATCTCTGACACGTTCTGCAAAGGTCTTGATGACTGATGGTGGCATTTCTTGCAAAAAGTCATGAAATGGTCTGATATCGAGTCCAAACTGAAATTCAATGACATTCTTGATATTGTCCAGGATTGATAGTGGCATTGTGAAGAGTGGGATCAGTGTCTTCTCCAAGTAGCGATACTGGGCTTGAATCTTGGGATGCAGATTGAGATGCAATAATCTCTCCATGGCTTTGTGCCAGAGATTCATCATGTGCTCATAGCCTTTGAGCAAAGATGCAGGCTGAGAAAAGGAGTTGACGTCCCACGACCCAACAATAAACTCCAATTTGCGTTTGATCTTGGAGATTCCATGTTCAAAGATGTATTGGAACTCACTCAAATAGTGCTTGACAAGCACTGATTCAACAAGAGACATGCTCGAGACAGATTGGTAGATCAGCGTGCCATTTGGATCTGTTTGCAAGAGCACAAGCAATCTGGACAGATTTCCTTCCAGATGACGCACATTTTGCTGTTGGACTTGAATCGACTGTTCGATCGAAAGATCGAAATTTTGAATTCTTGTCAGGACATCTGTTGGGTATCTGAGTTTGTTCTGAGGCTCTGCGTGATGGGAATGCTCGTAGTTGAGAGAGCTCTGCATGGCAAGATCCGTGATATTGGCAAATGTTTGTCTGCAGACATGATCGACCAGATTCTTCACGTCTCTTGGGTTCAGATGGGAAAGGCAGTTGAGGATCTCGAGCATGACGTTTCTAAAGAGCAAACCAGGCTCTTTGTCAAACAACTCGTTCCAAAAGGCCTTGCTCTTGATTCTTGTGCACCATCTTGTTGCCAGATCTTCTCTCATCAATGTCAATCGCTCATCATCGTCTTTCATGGTTGTTGAATTCAGCACATTCTTTCCTGAGATCAAATCATGTACCTGGAAGCAGAGTGACTGGTGGAAACTTGAAAAACAGGCGCAAAGCCCACTCACAGGAGAGTCTATCTGGTGTGTAGTTCATGAACTTTTCGATATTTGTCCAGATAGAGAAGCGAGCAAAGATCTCGGCCTTTTGGAGTTCAGATTCAAAGAATTGCTGCAACAACTGCGATCGATGGAGTGCCAAACGTCGCCAATCCAAGTTCTCATACACCATCACTTGCAGTTTTTGCAACAACACTTGGTCACTCGTTGAGATGAGCAACTTGTGTCGTTGAGTGTTGGAGAGCTTGAATCGTTCGTCATTAAAGACAAAATCGATGATCTTGGTGCAACTGTAGCGTACAGCGTAGTTCATGAGAGCATTTTGGGTAGCATAAGGCATCTGTGGCAGTGCTTGGATGAGCAAATCTTCGGAAACACGCTTTGAACGGACAGCAGTCTGAAGGATGATCTTGAGCATGATTTCTGGCAGGATGCCATCCACAATCCAGTTGATGATTTTGGGAGTTACACTTGGATTCATGAAGAGCGAATTAGCGGCAAGGAAACCCAAGAGCTGCATGATGGTGGGTTGCCCATTGATGTTTTTGTTGAGATACTGACCAACAGCATCCACTACTTGGACAGCCCTGGCTTGATCTTGAGAAACAAACGTGAAGAGCCAAAGATGCATGAGCTTTTGCTGTTCCAACAGCGACTTGGACGACAGTGCTTGGAACATCATGTCCAGATCATCTGAACTGACAGACTTGAGTTGATCAAACAGATTCATTGGAAAGTGTGCGCCAGCGTGGCATCTAAAATGTGCCAACGCACCCAATCATTATCATGATGACTGTGCAACAACTACTTTTATGTCATGCTTGACCTCTGCATGAACAGTGACAAGTCACACTGTCACTCAAGACAAGATCTGGGCGGCCTGTATCATTTGAGATGCATTTCATCTTGCTTCAAGGCAGTTTCGGTCACAAGGACGACCATGTGCTCGTGTGACGTTGGGGTTTCCCCATTGAATGATTTCCACTGAATCCTGGGTTAAGCGTCCTGATGGCGTCGAGCTGTACTCTCACACTTGGGCACCTGAAGGCGAGGTTAAGGCTACCTGTCTCTTCATTCACGGTTTTGGCGAGCATATCGACAGGTATGCGCATGTTGCGGCCGAGTTTGTCAACATCGGCATCAAAGTCGGAGGTTTCGACCAGAGAGGCTTTGGACAGACCACCAAGAAGAACGGAGACCAAGGACACTGCGGCTCTGAAGAGCTCTTGTTCAAAGACCTTCTTGACTTTGCTGACAGTCTCAAAGTAGAAGGAACGCCTCAGTTTGTGTATGGCCACTCGATGGGCGGTGCCATTGCTCTCAAGTTCGTGGCACAGTATCCAGATCGCTTCAAAGGCGTTATCAGTTCCGGTCCTTTGCTTGCTTATGGTAAGGCAGCTGCTCTCCAGCCTCACGAGAAGTTTGCTCTCAAGTTCATTCCAGCCATTTTTCCAAAGCTCGCGTTGCCAAAGGTTCTGCCAGCACATTTCATCTCTCGTGACGAACAAGTCCAGAAAATGTACGAAACTGATCCTCTTATCCATGCTTACTGCTCCTCTCGCTCTGGTGCTGACATGGTCCAGCGTATTGACACACTCATGAACTTGAAGACTTATCCAGTTCCAGTCCTGATTGCCCATGGACAGGCTGATGAAATCACAGACCCAAAGGCCTCTGAGCAGTTCATTGCCAACATTGAGTGCCAGGACAAGACCTTGAAGCTCATCCCAGATGCAAAACACGAAATCCACAACGAGCTTCCAGACGTGAGAGCACAGCTCTTTCCACTCTACACCTCTTGGATCTCTCAGCGACTTTAGTAAAATTCTGGAGTGGGTCCACTTGGCAACAACACTGCCAAGGCATGCGCACTTTCCAAGGCGCCAAATAGCATAAAAACCAGTGGACGCCCCCACACACACTTTACATGATAGTTTCTGTTTCCCTTGACTGCTACAGCCCAGCACAATTCCAGCCGATGGGCTTGAAGAGAGTGGTGGACAACTTTTGTTTCCCTCTCCAAAGAGGATGCCGTACAGACTTGCCACTGCCTCTAGAGTGTCAAAGCGTCATGTCGCAAGAGCAGTGGAGGAAGAACTTTGAGCTCTTGAACGAGTTGCTCTATTTCAAGTTCACACCGAACAAAATGTACATTCTAGGTGCCTTTCGAGTCTTTGTTCTGTTTGGATTTGCTCTCTATCTGTTGCTAAGCTACACCACTCACATCGTACCAATCATCCCAACTGCATATCTTACAAGCGTTGTCACAATCATCTCAGTCATCTGTGTCAGGATGCCGTCATACTTGGCTGGATTCCATCACAGAAGGGTCAAAAAGAGAATGCTCGAGATGCTCCAGTCCTGGTCCACAGATGAAGTGGAGTTTGTGTTTGTCGGACAACGCAAGTTCTGGCACACCACCATCTGGATCGATGCCAACTTTAAGAATGTCGAACAAGTTCCAAAAGAGAGAGTATAGTACGGTTTTCAAAATAAATGACCGCCTTCCTTGTAAGAAGTGGGTACACAAACTTCAAATGCAACACAATATACCCACTATAAGGGCAACAGAGCCCTAGCCCTTTCGGGTAAAGCTCTACACTGTCTGTGTGCGTGGTCTGTCACTGGTGTGCCTCTTCTGAAGCAGATCTGTCGCTCTAGTCCGCGGCATCGATCTAGCAGCAATTGGAGCATGTTTCGCGCAGCATTTGTGTCTCTGTTCACTGTCATGCCATGGCATTCACTGTTGGGACAGTGCAGCACGGAGTGTACCTTGACTTTGCGCTCTCTTGGTTCTGTGTCGCCCTTCCACTTGGCCATCTTCCAGGAGATCATGTTCTGCATTCTGAAGCGACAGTCCAAGTGCAGCTTGCTCGTCCACGTCGACGACGGTGCATACCAGATAAGAAACGACAACAGAGCTTGACACTGCCAACAACAGCGATTGGTGAAGAACGCTGCCTCGCCAACGAAGACGAGCTTGTTTCTGTTGAAATCACTGGCGAGATGATCCAAGAATGCGCGCTGCCGGGTTGTGTCTGCGTCGTTTCTGAATTGGGTTTGTTGCATCCGCTTCCACCTTCTCAGAGTTCTCTCATGAACCATCCACATTCATGAGCAATCCCTCATGCTGCTACCGAAAGCCAGCGTGTTGTTGAAGACTAGATGCCTGTCCGCAGAGTACATGGTGAAGATAGTAGAGTGGCGCCATTCTCTCAAAAAGGCGGACATTACTTTTGCAACTCGTAATAAAACTTTGTTTCAGTTCTGTATTTGAAACATGGGACCCGTTTCAACTTGCCACGATGATTGTTGAAGTGGAACTTGAGCAAGAAAAGGTTCCACCACCAACCAATTTCAATGAGCTCATGCAGTTTATGTACAACAACTGGGTGATGCCAAGGCAGTACGAATTCAGAGAGGCAACACAACTGCCGCCAGAGGCAAGACCTTATTTGAGCCATGAAAAGTTCATTCTGCGGATAAGGCAAGCAAGCAGAATGGTCCGAATGGATCTCAACAAGAATTACCTCTGGGCAGTTGCCTACCTCCGGGTTGTCTGTTTCTTCAACATCCTCCTATTTATTATCCTTGGCTTTGTGTTCAAAAGAGTATCCGGCGACGACGCATCTACAATGATCAACTTTCTCTTCTCGACAGTCTCACTCCTTCTTGCCATGAAGTCCATTCCACTCACTTGGAAAATGTACAAAGCACTCAAAGCGCTCAAACAGACCATGCTCACTTGGAACTCGGAACACGTCACTTTTCATCTTCGCAAAGGAAGATGGTATGAGTGGAAGCGCTACATGGTCATAACTATTTATCAGTAAGCAACATTCATTACACTGCAGAAGGCTGACTACATAGCACTATAAAGTACTCGTTTGGCAGCCCTAAGAGCATAAGCAATACGCACGGAGCCATCAAATGATTGACCACAGGTTGGTGTGCAGACCTTTGGGTGTCTGGGCAGTTGTTTGTTGGCTCTTTGCTCGTCACGATCTGATCAAAGCTGTGCTGACACTGCTTCCTTTGAACAATCCATAGCATCTCTGCATGTGTCGCACATTTCGGCCATTCTTGATCCTCAGACGTCTTGATTCCCATCCACAATGCATCTCGCTCGACTCGTGTCCATCATCCACACTCAACACGCACCAACCAGCCATCTGGTCACCTGTTCAGGATGTGTGTCCTGGAGTTGCATCAGATGTCTCCTGAGTCTAGCACAGCTGCCATTCCACTCCTGCTTCTGTACCATCACTCTGCTGCAGTGTTCCTTGAGTCTCTTGTCCTTCAACAGTCTCATCTGTGGTCCTGGATCTGTAGCATCCATCGAATGTCAGAGAGCATCTCATACAACCGTCTGATCTCTTGCAAGTGCTGCTGTTGGCAACTGTTCTGACAGCAAGTGCAGATACTCGTGCATCTCACTGTGGACTGCCATTGTCACAGTCTACACGCTGCCATCCAGAGACAGATGCTGCAGACAGATCCAAGCTGTCACTGTTGACAGATGTCAAGAGTAAAGTCAGTCTGCCACATTCAACAGACATCCATTGGTGAGACACTCCTGAACCCACCAGATCAGCTATTCTGACACAGGCTGGTTGCACTGTGACGTAGTCTCAACACACAATCTGGTGCTCATCTGGCGACACTGCCTGTCTTAGATCTTGACCAGTGCCTCACAATCTGTCCATCAGCGCTGCCACTGTTCCGTCGATCCAAGGCTGTCTCTTCAAAGGAGCAGACATCAGAGCATGGCAGTCTCGTCCCTGTGCATTCCATCGTTCCAGCACATTTCGTGCCATCTGCAAGAGTATCTCTGGTATCTACACTCATTCTAGTCTCTCCTGTTCAGTGTCATCCAGTCTTTCAATGCATCATCATTGTCCAATCTGTCTGACTACCAGCAACAAAAAGTCATCTACGCTCGAAAGAGTGCAAGATGGATGCACGCCTAACAGGCAAGCGGTAAGAAGATACTGCTCCGATTTGTAATATCTATTGCAGACTCCTCCAAAGTGGGTATCCATATGTGGAGGGATGTCCTTTGGGCGTCTGAACAAGTTTGCAGTTGGTCGGCTTAGAATTTGAAACGTGACACAAGTTTCAAGCAGTTTGCCGCAAATGCTCATTTCAACAGAAGCGACACTTAGAAACACTCGAGACGATCCCACATACTTTAATGGCAGCGTTCTGAGCAACACCATCAAATATTTTGTATATCCCATTCATCGCTCGTTTGAACTGCCATTGTGGCCAGACGAGTATGAGCGATCGATGCCACTTTTGCAGTTCAAGCAACTCTTGGACCAGGCAAATGACGAGTTCAAGTTTGAAAAGTCTCTTGTGTGGCCGATCTTGGCAGCTGTACAGCTGTCTTTCTTGCTTGGCTTGATTGCAGCTGCCATAGTCATGACGACGTTTCAAAAGGACGGCGACGACTCTAATATTGCCAAACTCGTCGTCGTGAGTTTATTGATGTGCTTTGTGTCCACTCTGGCACTGAGAGATAGAATCATCACAAAGAAGGAAACAGAGGACTGCAAGAGGCTGCGTAGGATAGTCAAAGGATGGCGCACAAATGAGTTGAACTTTGCCATCAAGATCTTTCTAGAGCACGAGCGAGTCTCCAAAGTGTTTTTGTTGGTGCTGCTGGATGAAGAGCCGTTGCCAGTGTATTTGAAAGAGGATGCCGACTCATCTCTTGCCACGCCAGCACCAGCGTATATTCAGTAAAGCGTTGCCACATTTGACCCCCCATTGTCACCCAGAAGCATAGCTGCTTTTTTGTCGACGCGGCTTGTCCTCAAGAGTCGACACGTGTAGACCACATCAGAGCTATAAAAGAGCCCCGATTTTACTGGCTGCATGCCAGGCAAAACGATCATCAAGATTCCATCCTTTCTCGTGCCATCTCAAAAGAGCACTGAGAAACAGTCTCAGCCATTGTTGGATCATTCGAGTACCAAGAAGCCTTCATTCAACTCCAGCAAGCCCAAGTCTGATCAATATCAGCAGATGAAGCCACCAGTCATCAACTTGTCTCCACAAGGCTCTTTGGATTCTTTCACTATTTAAACAGTTTCTGTCTCATTTCTACTTTGAACTCTTTTGCTATTGAATATTTCCGACTGCTTTGAGTTTGATGAGGACTTTGTCTGACATTTCTTGCTGAGATCTGCGGAAAGTGCTTGGTCTGGATCTAGAGTCTCATCAAGCCAGAGAAGTCGGCAGGACTTGAACAGTTGTGTTTGAGACCCAGAGAGACTGTGAGAGAGGAGACAGAGTTGAGATGGAGCAATAATTTAATCAGATTCCGTCTTAGAGACGCACGGCTGCACGGGCCAGCACTGGAGGCACTTGGACTATCTGGCTCTTCTTACTTGATGTTTGTTGTGGGAGTGGGAAGATCTTGTTGGCAATCTTCAAAAGCTTTGCTTGGACTTGCGAGTGTGTCTTCGTAGGAGAAGTGAGAGCAGGCATACAGAGAGTGTATCAAGGCAGCTTTTATACTTGGATCTGGATGTGTTTTTCTGCAAAAGCATCACAAGCCACACCACGCTGGCAAACAACACTGCCAACTTGGAAGCGAGTTTTCAGTCATGTGACTCTCAGTGTGAGGTGCGCCTACTTGGTTGCCTCTCAGTCATGTGATAGTTCTCCCAGAGACTCTCTTAGAGTGAGACTGTGCGACGACTGACAGAGATCTCACCATGAAATGGAACTGTGATAGATATTTATACACACTACATGCGCTGCATGGATCGCTGCAGGACAGATGGCAGCTTGATCTGCTTGACAGATCCAAGACTCGACTTGGTGCTGGCAGATTCCAGTGACATGCCACTCTGTGATCCCAAAGAGCCAGTCGTAGAGCTGAGGGAGTCGAGAGAATCAAGGGAGCTGAGGGAATCGACAGAGACAAGAGAGCCAACAGACTGGAGAGAGACAGCAGAGACAATACGGTGAGATTCACCTGGCTGAACAGACATACCATCCACATCTGCCCTCTGGCTTTATACAGATCCCAACGCGCCAAGCCAAAGCATCATCCACAAAAGCCAATTGAAAGCTGCATCCAAACCATCCACGCAGTCAAAGCTGCATCCAATACAGCCAAGTCAAGTGTCTATAAAACCATCAGAAAGCCTTCCTGAGCATGTCCAAGGATCAACGCAAGTCTCTCAAGCAGGTCGCTCAGCTCTTCAACATCACTCTATCAGAGCCAAAGAGGGCACCCATCGCATCTCCACCACCAGTGTTGCAAAGGCTCTCTGTTCGTCACTGATTTTGTACAAGATCTGGCACCACTTCCTCTAAGCTGTCAAGCGTGTGGCAAGATTGAAATCAACATCGACTCTTCCCTTTAATTAAATACTGTTTGCTGAAGTTGAATTCATTGACATCTGTCAATCTTGACTCCAGATGTATCGCATAGATGGAGTTGGATCTGCTTCTCATTTTAGATGTACAATGAGAGAGTACAGATTGACACTTTTGTGTGAATTCTCTATCACTCTTTGCCGAACACCAGTAATGACTTCAGTGCAAAAACAAACTGATTTCAAACAAGTGCTCTTGCTTGCATGTGCAGACATTGTGCAGGAACTAGTGGAAGCAGTGAGAAACAACAGAGAGATCAATCTGAATGGACTCAAGGGAAGAGTATCCAAAAAGTACCAAATGTCGACACAACCAAGACTAGTTGATATTATTGCAGCTATTCCACCAGAACACAAGCCAGAGTTGCTTCCTTTGATTAGGGCAAAGCCAATTAGAACTGCGAGTGGTATTGCAGTGGTTGCTGTCATGTGCAAACCACATCGTTGTCCTCACATTGCCATGACTGGAAACATTTGTGTCTACTGTCCTGGTGGTCCAGACTCTGACTTTGAATACTCAACACAATCCTACACGGGATACGAACCAACGTCAATGAGAGCCATCAGAGCTCGATACAACCCTTACGAACAAGCCAAGAACAGAATTGATCAACTCAAGAGTCTGGGACACTCTGTGGACAAAGTGGAGTATATTATCATGGGAGGCACGTTCATGTGTCTGTCAGAAGAGTATCGCAACAGTTTCATCGCAAGTTTGCACAATGCACTCACTGGACACACGACATCTGATGTGGATGAAGCAGTGAGGTTCTCCGAGCAATCTGAAGCCAAGTGCATTGGCATCACCATCGAAACCAGACCAGATTACTGTCTGAAGCCACACTTGAGCCAGATGTTGCGTTATGGATGCACCAGACTTGAGATTGGTGTTCAGAGTGTGTATGAAGACGTTGCCAGAGACACAAATCGGTATTTGAACCAATGGTAGTGGACACACTGTGCGAGCAGTCTGTGAAGCCTTTCAGCTGGCAAAAGATGCTGGCTACAAAGTCGTTGCACACATGATGCCTGATCTTCCAAATGTTGGCATGGAGCGAGACATGGAACAATTCAAGGAATACTTTGAGAATCCACAGTTCAGATCAGATGGTCTCAAGATCTACCCAACACTTGTCATTCGTGGTACTGGATTGTATGAGCTCTGGAGAACTGGCAGATACAAAAACTACTCTCCAGCAGCATTGGTGGATTTGGTTGCCAAGATTCTTGCATTGGTACCACCATGGACCAGAGTCTATCGTGTCCAACGGTACTTGAACTGACAAAAGTGATATTCCAATGCCACTTGTCACATCTGGTGTCGAACACGGCAATCTGAGGCAGTTGGCACTCCAGAGAATGAAGGATCTGGGTACAACATGCAGAGATGTCAGAACAAGAGAAGTAGGCATCCAAGAAATCCATGAAAAAGTGAAGCCAGACCAAGTGGAACTCATTCGCAGAGATTATTATGCCAATGGCGGATGGGAGACTTTTCTGTCGTATGAAGATCCAGAGCAAGACATTCTTATTGGTCTTTTGAGACTGAGAAAGTGCTCTTCGACGACATTTAGACCAGAACTTGTTGGTCAGCCATCGTCCATCGTGAGAGAGTTGCACGTGTATGGATCTGTGGTGCCCATTCACAACAGAGACCCTACAAAGTTCCAGCACCAAGGATTTGGCACACTCTTGATGGAAGAGGCAGAGCGCATTGCTCGCGAAGAACACGGCAGCCAGAAATTGGCAGTGATTGCAGGAGTAGGAACAAGACACTACTATCGCAAACTGGGATATGAACTGGATGGTCCTTACATGTCCAAGTCGATTTAGTTTTTTTGAGGACACACAAGAATCACACCGTCTCCACGAACAAATAACATTTCATGCTTTCTGTCAGTGGTCTCAAATCCATCTTCTTCTGGAAGCGTAATCGTTTCCTGCACATTTCCCAAAACCATGTTCAAGTGCTGATCAAACGCATGTAGCCTTCCTCTGAGTTCTCTGTCTCCTCTCAATTTGACATAAATCTTTTCATCCAGTGACAGCTTCACAAGTTCCAGAGGTTGATCCATTTCTTTCCGTTGGATGGAGTTGGGCAAAGAACTGCAAAAGCACGACCCAAGTCTCATATTGTTGGAGGATGGCATTTGTACACTCGAGTGGCTACAAGAACAGTTTGACAAGTTCTGTCTCAACAGAGAGTGTGGATCTTACTTGGATTTTGAACAATATCAAAGAGTGGAAATCAAGATGCCACACAATGAGCATCAATTTATGACTCAGGAATGGATCCAGAAGGAGCAGCACAGAGTCAATCAGCTCTTGCTCCAGAATCACTTGAAGCTTGGTGATTTGGCAAAACAGCACAATTTGGACTTGGGGCTGTACTCTACCATTCAGTTTGATGGCGTTTTGTTGGATGGATGGCTGTTGTCTCCTTATCTAGTCGAGCAAGAGGCAGATCTCATTCTCAGCCAACTTTCTGAGTTGAAAGAGCCAAAGGCCTTGAAATCCATCTTAGAAACAAACGCACCAGTGTTCAAGCATCTCTGGCCAAGACTCTTGACCGCAGATGGACAGTTTCTTGGCTTCTATGACGAATCTGTGTTTGTGCCAAGAATCTTTCAAGATCGCAAGAAACAGGAGGCTCTCGATAGCTTTCAAATCATGGGATACACTGAAAACACTGACATTCCTGGCCTAGTGTTTGGATCCCTTGTGGTCGCTGATTGGAAACTCGAAGAATGGTCTCAGGTTGCACAAGACCATCTGGATCAGATGCAATGCTTTGATCTGTCTCATTTACATCTTGAAGACAATCCCAAACTCTTGAAACAGCTTGCTGACAAGACATCCAGTCGCTTGTTTGACAGATGGATTGTTTCTCAAGGCCTGCTTGAAAAGACAGTCTCTAAGATGAAAGAGATGATGGAGAATGGTCTCAAGACTGATCAAATCACTTTGCAGTTGGATTTGCCACAACCCATCTTGAGCCATTGCTTGCAATCACTTGAAAGCTTTCAACAGCGCATGGAACGCGTTAACAGAACCAAATGGAGGAAGTATTCGAGAGCATTTGCAGAACAGTTGGAGCACTTTTGTTTGTATCTCAAAGGCTTGTCTGTTTTCCCATCAGAGACAAGAGAAATCTTGCTCCAAATGCTTCTGGACAAGAAAAAGGAACTGATCGATTCTGTTGTCGCTCTCCTGTGTTTGGATTCCAAGATTGAGGCATTTTCTGTCAATCAACTGGAATCCAAATCTTTTGACTGGGTTCAATCACTGGAGCAGATGGATCTGGCAGCATTTGAAGATGCTCTCTTGGACTTTCAATCCAGATTTTTGATTGATCCATTTGTATATGATCATTCGAACCTCTTGGAACGCATTCAAAGGACACAAGATCCACCGCTCTTGCTTCATCTGACAGTCTTGTATCTCTTTTACCAAAAACACGCTGCGTTGGTGCATTGCTCTGGAAAACACTTGCTCTCAGTCATTCCATTCCTGGATCCATGGCATTCTCAAAAGCTCTTGCTCATCCACTCTCAAATCCTTCAATCCCTCCGAGACAAATCCTCTTTTGACATTGATCCACTCTTGGATCTTGTTCAAGACAAGTGGTTTGAAAACAAACTATTGCAAGACCCTGTGGTGCAATCTCTCATTCAAAAACTCAACTCAAACATTGTACAGATGAATCCAGATCCAAAGACACACTCTTGGTCCATCTCTCAAGACGAAATCTTGTGTTTTCTAGTAGGATATCATCGAGAACAACCCGTTGCTTGTGGTGCCATTAGACAAGTCGACAGTGATATGTGTGAAGTCAAGCGCATGTTTGTGGATTCTCAAGTTCGCAGATGTGGATTTGGATCGCGTTTGTTGCAGAGATTGGAAAAGGAAGCAGTGAGACATGGTTTTCACAATATGGTCCTAGAAACTGGAGTTGAGTTTGATGCTGCCATTGCATTGTACAAAAAACACGGTTTTGAGGAGATTCCACTGTTTGGCGAGTATGTTCACAAGACAACAAGTGTTTGTTTAAGCAAAAGATTGCAATAACATCATTTACTGCTTGCGAAAGTGAGAAGAGTTGGCAAGTGAGACCAATTCTTCGTATTCACCAGTCTCTTCACACATGGAGTTGAAGACACCTTTCTGGGCAATCAGATCCCTTGGAGATCCATATTCCAAGACTTGTCCCTTGCCAAGAACCAATACTTTGTCATAATCAATCACTGTTCTCAGACGATGTGCAATCGTGACAACTGTTCCTTCAACAAACTCTTGTCTGATGGTCTCTTGGATGCGTGCATCTGTCTCATAATCGACACTCGCTGTAGCTTCATCCAACAGCACCACTCTCGTTTGTCTCAAGAGTGCTCTTGCCAAACACAACAACTGTCTCTGGCCTTGGGAAAAGTTCTGGCCGTTTTCAGACACTTGGTAGTCGAGTGTCATCTGTCCAGCATCTGTCTGGAGAGAATCCAAGAGATTGACACGTTTCAGAGAATCCCAGATTTCTTGGTCTGTGCGTTCGTTCAATGGATCCAGATTCGAACGCAGTGTACCAGAGAACAAGATTGGATCTTGTGGAATGATTGTGAGTTTGGATCTCAGATCATACAATCCGATATTAGCAATGTCGATGCCGTCAATGACAATAGAACCATGGGAGAGAGGGATAATACGGAAAAACGCAAGCGAGAGTGTGGATTTGCCTGCACCAGTTCTACCAACCACAGCTACCTTTTCTCTTGGCTTGATCGTGAACGACACTTGCTTCAGCACATCTGGCAGCTCTGGGGCATACCTGATCGAGATTTCTCTGACTTCAATGCCACCATACTGTGGCCATGCCTGTGGTGGTCTGTTTCCTTCAACGATTGCTGCAGGTTCTTGTGGGATCTCAGTGTATTCTTGCACACGTTCGACAGAGTTCATACCCATCTCCATCTCTGCATGCATTCTCACGAGCCAGAGAATAGCATTGGTAAAGTCCAGTGCATAAGTAATCGTGAGTGCTGCCCAACCAGCTTCAAGACCAGACAAAACAACAGAGATACCAGCAAAGAAGACCACAAAGGCAGAGATACAGTCTGTTCTCAAGCAAAGCCATCTGTTGGCAACCCATGTCAAAAAGAAGGCTTCATGGTTGTTGTCGACCAAGATTTCGTTTCTATTCAAGAATCGCTCTTGAGCACCAAAGGCACGGATAGTGGAAATACCAGTCAAAGTTTCACTGAACAACGAGTAGATCGGAGACTTTGAAACAGATTCCAATCGCTTGAGTTCACGAGACACGGTCAAGTAACGGTTGGCGACATAGTAAAAGACAACGATGACTGGGAAGACAACGTACAAGAACGTTGGAGCAAGTGCACCGATGACGCCAATAATGGTCACAGTAGCAATCACACGGTTGATGAAGAAAGAGACATAGTCGTTCAGATTTTGATCAATCTGTTCCACGTCCTTGGAGAATCTGTTGAGGATACGACCGATTGGAGTGACTTCAAAGAAACGGAGTGGTGAGAACAAGACAGCATCCAACAATCTCTCGTGGAAGCTTCTGGCAGCGACAAAGGATCCCCAGAGACTGATGATGAACTGGATGTTGGACGAGATCATCATCAAGATACCAAACAAGGCATAGACACCAATGTAGAACAAAACATCTGGCTTTTCCTCCATCACAGTGAACTTTGGCACAAAGGACCAGAATCTTGGTTGCAAATAAGCAGACGTAGGTTGAGAGAGCGTGAAAGTCGCTTGAGCTGCTTCGTCAGTCCATTTCTTGAGCCACCAATCATCCAAGAGCTTGGTACCAGAGTTGAGGAAGAAGGTCAAGAGATAGAGAAGACAGTAGATGATACCACCAAGAGACAAAAAGTAGATCTTGTAGATAGCCCACTTGACAGCACCATCTGCTTTTTCTTCGTCTTCGACCAATCTGGTTCCTTCCTTTGTTGGTCCTTTTGGCTTTTGATCTTCTTCGTCCTCATCAAAGGCTTCCTTGACCAACTCCAAACCGTAGATGCCTTCTGCGGCTGGATTGCAAGCAACAACAGCTGGAGATCCTTGGCAACAAATTTCACCGTTCTTGAGCACAATGCAGTAGTCAGCGTAAGGAAGCACCAAAGAGACAGCGTGTGAGACAAGAAGAACAGTCCTGCCCTTGAGAGATCCCAAAATGCAGTTCTTGAGCAGATATCTGGCAGTTGGCGCATCGACAGCAGAAAGTGGATCATCCAAGAGCACAAATTGAGCACGAGAGTAACAAGCACGAGCGAGAGCAATACGCTGCTTCTGTCCACCTGCGATCAAAATCTATACCAGAAACATTAATGCCCTTTTCACCCATCTCAGTCAAATCACCGCCTTCAAGTGTCTCAAAGTCCTTGACGAGGGCACAGTCTCTGACCACTTTTTCGTAGCGTCTTTGGTCGAATGGCTCTCCAAACAAGATGTTGTCCCTGATGGTTGCGTTCTGAAGCCATGCTGTTTGAGCAACATAAGCAACACTGTCATCGAGACCGGTTCTGTCGTTTCTTCTGGCAAATCTGGAATCTGGGAGATAAGCATCACCAGACAATCGCTTCATCTCACCAAGAAGTGCAAGGAGGATACTAGACTTGCCAGCACCAGTAGCACCAGCAATCACAGTCAAAGCATCCAAAGGAATCTCCACATGCAAGTCACGCATCGTGAAAGCATTTTGAGATGATCTTTCAAGCAGAGGGGTGGATTCAGTGGCTTCCTGTCCATCGCCATAGTACTTGAACGAAGCATGTTTGAATCCACAGACAATAGATTTGTCGTTTTGGTAGCCTTCTTGGAACTTTTCAAGCTCTTCTTCGTCCAAGAACTTGGATACACGTTCGACAGAGACCTTGGCCTTCAAGAGTTCGGTGACATTGTGTGGCAAGAACGCAAGGAGATCGGCCATGACACGGAGCAAGTTGATGGCAGTAAAGGCAGTAGCAGCATCCAAGTTCTGCTTGAACACGAGAGTGTGAGCACAAAAAGTGACAAAAGCGACAGCGATGGATGTGCCTTGACCAATGTTGTTCATGCCAATGTAAGCAAACCACAAGTGATACAAGCTTTTGAGTTCCTTTTCTCTTGCTTCCTTGACGCGGGACTTGAAGTGGTTCTCCCAAGCAAAGTACTTGAGAATTCGGATGCCTTGCAAGATTTCGTTCATGATCGTGATTCTGTTGTCAGTGTTGTTCATGAGCTGTTCCTGGAGTTTGGAAATCATGCCACCAAACAGATTGCCGACTGGCAGCAAGATGATGATACTGACAACACCAGCAAGGAAAGACCAACCAAGGATCAGATAGAGGGAGAGAAGAGCGATGATAGTGCTCACAAAGGTAACGACAATGTCGTGCGAGTAAGAGAGATAGGTTCTGATACGTTCGGTATCCACAGACATGATCGTGACGATCTTGCCAAGTGATGCCTGTTCGTCTTCTGCGTTGCCAGTACCCATGGTTCTCTTGAGTGCCTTTTCGTACAACAAAGCGTTCAAGACAGCTCTTGTTCTGTTTCCGACTCTGCGTCCGGTAAAGTAGATTTGGCCGTCAATGACAGACTTGGTAAGTGCGCAGATAAGCAATGCGAGAAGGTAGTAAATTGCCTCGTGTCTGTTTCTAGGAGTAGAAATGGCAAGGAAGTTCACGACTTGGTAGAGATAGTAAGGAGAGGCATAGCCAAGCACACAGGAAATGAGTGCACATGTGAGCTGATAAGCAATCCATGCGCTATTGAACTTGAGAATCGACCACACAAAGGATCCCGAGCGGATTTTCTCAAAGCGCTGTCTCGCGAATCGTGTCTTGTCGCCGTCGATGAGTCTCCAGAGATCTTCTTGGACCAATGTTCTCTTGTTGCCCATCTTGATGAAATCCGAGAGCCATGAAAAGGTCAGTTGTGAAAACAGGGAAGCTCCCTTTTCTCTTGACACCTGCCGTGAAACCAATTACATTATCTGCATCGTCCTGTTCAGAGCGATCAGACCAGAATCCAAGAATGAGAATGTAGATTGTTGCCAAACCCGTCTGGATAATGCACAAAATCGTTTGGTTGTCTTTGATGTCAAATTGCTCAAGAAGATCCCTGTGCAAGAGAACAGTAGTGACAGTGCTGGATAGATAGAGAAGGAATAGGGCCATGTGAGACCCAATAACGACATTTTGTGGTGTATGTAGCTTACCTGCCCAAAAACCAAGCAAGACCCAGACAAGCAGAGGCCCCGCAAAGACATGGTTGGGTTGAAGGCCCAATGAACAGCCTGCAAGTGCCGCCAGTACCATACTGAAGAACCTGGTAATCATCGTCAGTTTTCCTTGATGCTTCCAGACATACTCTTCATCATCAATGAGACTGTATCCTTCTGGTACGGCAGGATAGCAGTATGCTGCAGCCAGTGTGAAAACAACTGGAACAAAAGCAAGGTTGTCCATTGTTGCGGTGTGTGAAGCAAAAAATTGCACCATCAGAGCGGTCTCGTGTTTCACCTCGCCAACATTGCCAACGCGGCACTTGAAAATCATCACAATTTTTATCACACCAAGAACGGCTGGTTCATGTCAAGATACCTTGCAGAAGACAATTGCGGTTTTTGCTGATACTTACCCTGTAGAATGACTCTGATCTGGTTAAAGAGCTGGCCATAAGAGCATCTGTTGTTCATCATCTTCATGGATTCCAAAAATGCATAAGTCATCGCACCAGCGGATTGTCCATTGAAGCTCGAGTCAGCAGATGTCTGAGAGTCTTTGCATCCAGAAAACATGATCACATCAGCAAAAGAATTTCCTTTCTCTGCTTCCAGTTGTTGCTGTGTCTTTTGCGGCTTCGTGAGAGCCGTGATTGCACTGACCGCTCCCATCGCAGCACCCATGAGGTTGCCTCGCATGGCTTGCATGGCCAATGGTTTTGTCAGACTGCCAATTCTGGCGAGACCACGCTTGGATGTCTTGATGGTACCATCGACTTGGTAAGTGTATGGCAGATCAAGAGCACTTCCAGAATGACAGCAGTCAAAGATGGCTGTCAATCTCACTTGTGGCGGCAATCGACGCACCATGATCGCATTCATCTCATCATCTAAGATCTGTCCGGCACGATTGTAATCTTCTGGACAGATGGTCGAATCCATGCCATCTTCTTCGTCTCCATCATTGTCTGGCACTCGAATGAATCAGGATACCTTCAGATCCATGGCCACTAAAGTGGAAGTAGAGAGAGTCTCCAGCTTGAGCGCCATGCACGAGCCAGTTCATGGCTTGGATAATGTTCTGACGCGTTGGTCTGAACTGTGGGTTTGGATTGTCATCTGTCAAAACAAGAATCGTTTGCTGGTCAGATGGCCAATTCCACTGTTGAATCAAAAAGTTACGAACGTTCTGGACATCGTTGATGCATCCGTTGAGGGCACTAGAAGTGCCAAAGTAGTTGATGCCGATCAAGAGTGCTTTTTTGCGTCCGTTGAGACTGGATATCTGGTGCTGATGCTGCTGCATGTAGCCCTGTGGTGGTGGTCTCCACTGAGGCATTGGCATCTGCTGGTACTGTCCTCCAGGTGCTTGATATGGTTGCACAGGCGGTTGATACTGTCCAGGTGCTTGATATGGTTGTACAGGCGGTTGATACTGTCCAGGTGGTTGATAAGGTTGTCCAGGTGGTTGATACTGTCCAGGTGCTTGATAAGGTTGTCCAGGTGGTTGATACTGTCCAGGTGGAGGTTGGTAAGGCTGTCCTGGTAGTGGCTGATACTGTCTTTGTGGTTGCTGGTATTCCTGCTGCTGCATGCGCATCGCTATCTCAAAATCCCGATGCTGCTGTGTTCCAGGAGGATATGGATTCTGTGGTGGCCGAGGAGGTAGATGCTGCTGAGCAACCGGAGAATACGGTGGTGGTGCATACGGCTGTCCCTGTTGAAACTGTGGTACTTGCTGGTAGGGCTGCTGACCGTTGCTGTTCACTCTGTTGATCCTAGAATCGCTGGATTGGCCAGGAAACATCGTTTGGAAAGTGCGCAACCTTGGCAACAGAGATCATCCGCAGTCTCCACAACATTCCAAATCATTCTGAAGCAAATGAAGCGATCAGAGACATTTCCGACCAATATGAATTTACTTGATGATGCGAAGCCAAACCAATCCACCGACAAACAGATTCATTCCGACCACAAACGGCCATAATGTCAGATAGAGACAGACTCCCATTCCTTGTCTCACAGTTGCGCCAAGACTTGACATGAAATCGGCAAACTTCTCACGACGTCCAAATGACATCCTGACACCATCGTCTTTGGACATCCAACTTTCCAACTGTGTGATGTGATGAATTGATCATTCCATCAGCATCTGAATGAGTCAAGAGTTGTCTGTGATGCCTTTTATCTACTCGATCTGTTCTGGACATCCACACAGACTCACAATCGAATGGATGCTTGCTCACCCATGCCACTTCTCAGTCTGCCACATTCAACAGACATCCATTGGCGAAACACTCCTGAACCCACCAGATCAGCTATTCTGACACACGCTGGTTGCACTGTGACGTAGTCTCAACACACAATCTGGTGCTCATCTGGCGACACTGCCTGTCTTAGATCTTGACCAGTGCCTCACAATCTGTCCATCAGCGCTGCCACTGTTCCGTCGATCCAAGGCTGTCTCTTCAAAGGAGCAGACATCAGAGCATGGCAGTCTAGTCCCTGTGCATTCCATCGTTCCAGCACATTTCGTGCCATCTGCAAGAGTATCTCTGGTATCTACACTCGAACTCAAAATCGTATTTCGCCGGAGAGGCAAGCCCTAGGAAAAATCGGCCACAATCTTTAGATCATCCACTGCAGGTCTTCCTCAAAACAGACAGTATCCACACGTGGAGGAAGGACAGATTGGTGTCGAAACACTTTGCAGACGATGAAATCGGCAAAGTCACTGTTCAGAAAACAGCACAAGATTGTGCAGCAAACGATACCACAGCAAGTGATTGCAGAAGAGTCAAGAGTCTTGGTTGAGACACTGTTCCAACAGCAGGAATACAAGCAAGCGAGACGGATTTCAGTTTACCTGAACATGCAAGGAGAGATTCACACACACTCCATAGCAAAAGACATTCTCTCCAGTGGCAAGCAGCTGTTTGTGCCAAAGTGCACCCAAGACAAGATGTCCATGGTTTTGGTTCAAGATCTCAAAGATCTAGAAATGCTGCCAAAGAACAGTTGGGGAATTCCTGAGCCAACAGACGAGCGTCAAGATTGCTTTCAGGCAGGTGGATTGGATCTTATCATTATGCCTGGATTGGCATTTGATCACCAGGGCAATAGAATAGGATATGGAAAAGGATACTATGACAAGTTTCTGGAAGAGTGTGAGCAGTTTCGCAAGGTGCCATTCACGATTGCGCTATGTCTGTCATCACAATACGTCCCATCTGTGCCTGTGGAGCAATGGGACAGAAAGCCACATGTGATCATCGTTGCACAGGATCCTGTCATCATCAAGCGTAACCAATGAGCTAGAGATTGAGTTGAAACGAAAAAAGTTTATGAGCGGTCAAGAACCCACTTGGCATGGAGGGCCAAGACTTCCTTTTGCACCTCTGGCAGCTCATTGTGCAACTCGTGTCCAGCTTGTGGAAAAATCTTGAGTTGCTTGTCCTTTGACTTGCACTTGCCATAAAATGCTTCAGAGCCACGATAACTAGATTCAAATAGGATACTCTGTCAATCCATCGTCATCTCCATGGATGAGAAGCAGTGGAAGTTCAAACTTTTTCCAGTTTTCGTTCAAGATGCGATACATGCGCTGCTCCATCTCTTGTCCAGTAAAGACACCACAGAAGCCGTGGTTAAGTGGGTCTTGTTCGTAATCGAGTTGGACTTGCTTGTTGCGCGAGATGAACTTGCTGGGAAGGATCTTTTCAAGCGCAAAGCTCGGAACGAGTGCTGGAAGTACTTTGAGTCCAAGTGACTCGTGTGGCAGTGGCATGGAAGCCTTGCCGTATCGGATCAAAGGCGAACACGCGAGTACTCCCGAGAATGGCTTTGGATTGAGTGTCGCATAGTCGAGAACAATACCACCACCCATCGAGTGTCCAAACAGAAACAGTGGAACATCTTTGATCTCCACAAGCCTGACAAAGTCGTCAATGTCCTTGTAAGTCTGTCCTTCAGAGAAACCAAGAATACCATTCTTGCGTCCAGTCTGTCCAAAGCCTCGTTCTAGTGTGAGTCTAGATACGGTCAAATCCACTGCATTTGATGTTCTTGTTCATGAAATTCAGACCCACATGCTCATATCTGGAAATATGTTCACCAAAGCCGTGAATCAAGACAACGACTGCCTTTGGCTTCTCAGGAACCCAGTGTCTGCAGTAGATCTCACGTCCATCTGGTCTTTTCCACCACTCTTCTGAAATCATCGGAAACTTTGCACGATGGATCAAGTGGGTCAGTTGCTGCTGTGGTCCTATGTTCCAAAAACAGCTGCAGACTTTCTCATTCAGCAGTATTACAAGGGAAGAGACAGAAACGAACCTCAATTCCAACGCAATTACAGAATCGTTTACGCACTTGTGGTGTGTGTGATGCTTGGATACAACTTTTACAGTGCGTACACCAAACTGCCACCCAACTACTATCACTTGCTGGATGCACGAGTGGATTCATCAGCTTCACATTTGCGAGCACGTTACAGAGAGTTGTCGTTGATCCACCATCCAGACAAGACTGGAGAGGGACAGCACTATCTCTTAATCAGACAGGCATACGATACACTCAAAGACCCCATGCTTCGTGAAGCGTACGAGCGATTGGGACACGTTGTGTGCACAGAGTGCAGAACACTGCGAGACTTTCTTGTTGGACAGATACCCGGGATCTTGTTGTACTATCTCATCACCGGCTTTCTCATGGGTGTGCTCTACTTTTCTGGCATCATGACTTATTTCGTCTACTGGCGTGCTGTTCTGTTGCTGTCCATGTTTTCGTTTGAACTGACAACCATCTTTGGCAACAATGCACTTGCTGGCTTGTTTCCTTCTCTGCCGCGGTTTCAATTGGTCTTGTTAGCACGTGAAGCGTTTTCTATCTTCACGCTGGCTGTCAATCAGCTTGGACCAGTCTTCTTTCCACATGAACGCATGGATCACACACTCTACTTGTACGAGATTGAAAAAGTGGCACAGACAACACTTGCCCAGTCAGAGGCAATGTTCCAGAGAGCAGTAGAGCCTGTAAAGGGAAATACAGAACTGGGATCCAAGTTGGTCTCTAGGATGGAGCAAATTGGTAGTGAGCTGGAGATTCTCGGATCAAACGAAGCGCTTCGCAAGAAAGTCTTTGAGAAGGCCAAATAAAGCATTGCATCTGCCCAGTGAAAGACCGAATCTGATGCGAGATGATGGCGCCACTCGTCGTTTTCTTTTCGTCTGCGTTGATGGCGACGACTGACGAGGATTTCATTGAAATCCTGAATGCAGAGCAGCAGGTTGACTTAGACCGGCTCAGACAAGCAGCTTGGCACGGGATACCCGATTCTGTCCGTGGCCATGTGTGGACGTACCTGCTTGGGGTCAAAAAAGCTGACAAATGTTTCTTTTTTGATTGTAGCTCATGAGCATCAGCGTCTGGAGGAGCTCTCTGACAATGAGGCCCAGTTTGTCGTCAAGAGGCTGCGAGGAGAAATCAACAGGTATTGCCAGAACAGAAAGCAGCTGATTATTCAGCAGTCAGCAATCACCGATTTCGAGCACACCCTCTTGCGAATCATCTCCACGCACTTGAATCAACACCTGGATTCGCCATTTTCCAGTACGTTTGTGTACTTGTGCGGCCCATTTGTGTACTGCATCCATGACGAAGAGGAAGGCTATCAAGCATTCGAAAAGCTACTGTCTATGCTTGAAATGTGGCAGCAGACGCGTGACCTCAACGACCGTCTCTCTCACTTCCTGATGCTCTTCCGATCGTTGATTCCAGACCTTTACCAGACCTTCTTGGACGAAGAAATCAGTTTCAAGGAATTAGCCACCTCTTGGTTTGAATACCTACTGTCCAAGCAACTGCCCCTTGAATGTGTCCTGCGTTTATGGGACACCTACTTTTCATCGCCTGATGGCCTTTCGCTGCATCCCTATGTTTGTCTCGCGCTCCTGAGCTATCTCAAGGACGAGATTGAAGGTATTTTCATTCAGTGCAGACATGGACTTTTCAGAGATACACACACTCTTGCAGCGACTACCCATGGTAGATATGGACAAGATCATCAGCCATGCACTGCGTTTCAAGTACGAGTGCATGGAGCGAGGCATGTCCGATCTCCTGTAGCAGAAAATATGCATAAACTGTCAAAACTATTTTTGAGCTATCCAAGATCTCACTACATGAAATGGAACAGACAGATTTAGTGACTCCTGCAGAACTCACACTTTTTGGTAGAGACCATGATTGTTGTCCACTCATCTTCCTGGAAAAATGACTGGCAAGTGTCACACATCACAATCCGTGCCTGTGGGTCCGTTAGTTTGTAATAGACACTTGGAACACATTGCACAGGATAATTCTTGACAAACACATGGTATGGATTCAACTCCAACAGGTCCTCTCTTCCCAAAACCAGTGGTTTGTATCCAGTGCGTGATCGCTCAGCCAAAGTCAGTTCCAGTGACAGTGCGTCTTCTTTGTGTCCTTTTGGCTCTACAGAGATCAAATGCATAGCTTCTCTTTCCGAAATGTCTTGCTCTGGTACAAACTGGATCAATGGCAGCGCTTCAAACGAGTGGCGAGAGAGCACAAATGGCTCCAGACAGTTGAGACACTGCTCTGCTTTTGGATTGAAGAGTGGGTTTTCAGTGTGGCATTGTGGACACTGCACCACATGTTCTGGCTTGTCAGTGTTTGGTTTCGCACGCATCATCAATGCACTCAATTCAATCGTGTTCTCCCACTTGCTTGGCAGGTGCAACTGAAGCAGCTTTTCAAATGCATATCTGCTGAGCTTGTTTGCTTGCATGTTACGTGCAATCTTGGCCATGGTATACCAGCAGTAGCTCTTGGAGATGCCTTGAATGTCTGGATACTTGCTTGATTTGTGCAAGACAGTCTTGGAAGCACCCAACAAGAGTCCAGAAGACGCAAACGTGAATGGGTCTTCCACAAACCGGTAGATTTCAGCATAAGCATGATAAATGTCTGCATAATCAGAAAATGTCTTGTAATCTTGCAACAACAAGTGCTCTTGGTCCTCCAGCTCGTGCTCTAGCTTGTCTGGTGGTAGCATCGACAATATTTCCTTTGAGAGACAGAAATAGTAGTAAGCAGCATCATCGTAGCATCTCTGAAAGACAGAGTTTGCAGACAGACGTTTTAGGACACGCACAGCTTCATCTGGTCTTCCAGCTTTGACATAATGTTCTTGAGCCTCCACAAACCTGTCGTGTGCAGCTAGCCAGTTGCCATAAGGCAGATGCACCATTCCAGAGTACTGTGGGCTGAGATCGACAACTTTGAATGCCTCTTCCCATTGGTTGAGTTCCATCATGAGCTTCAAGAGATTTGGGATGTCCTTGAGCTTCTTGAGTGTCTCCAGTGCAAAGACATGGTTAGCATGCTTGCGGAAAAAGTACACACACTTTTCGAGAATCTTGGTTTCTTCATCAGAGATCTTGCGCACGATTTCAATCAGTTTGTCCACATAGCCTGGTGGTCCCAACAGTTGCACAGCTTGTGCATAGTCTCCCACTTGCTCATAAGTCTGTGCTGCAGCCAGAATGTCTTTTCGGTCCTCTTGCATCTGTGCCTTTTTGAGTAGAATGGCTTCTGTGGTCGCATTGGTTTCTGATGCCAACTGTGTCGCTTGCTCCCACATGTTCAGTTCTGTAAACATGTTGATGGCTTTTTCAATCTGTCCACTCTTTTTCCAGTATCTAGCAGCCTAACATGAGATGGAATACTTCTTGGTAGTTGCCACTCAACGTGTTCACTTCAGCCATGATGCTATCATGGTCAAACTTGAAATCATTCTTTCCCTTTTCGAGCTGTCGGATGCCTTCCAGATAGACATACTCCTTGATGCGAATGAAACTGCGTTTGGCAACATCAAATGACAGATGCTCCAAAGCGTCTAATCCAAGCTTTTTCCAGTCTAGTTCTGGAACTCCTAGGCAAGCCATTTCGTATGCCTTTTCGTAGTTGCCTTTTTGCAAGTATCGTTCCATCGAGACAGCCACTGGGATATCATACGTGAGCATGGACATGCCATCGAGACACAGGATCTTGGAGCCTCGGACACCAACGACGAGACCATGGCCGTTTTGTTGGAAGGCAGGGAAATCACCCACTTTGATATTAATTTGGCTATTGCCAGAGTAACACAGCATCGAACTCACTTCCAAGTTCCAAGCAACTGCATCTGCGTTTGGCTCCTGATACAAGATCTCTTGGGTTTTGATGTCGTAGACTGTGCATGTTTGTTGCTCATCCACGACAGCAAGCAACTTGCGATCCAAATTCAAGTCAATGCATCTGATGGGGAACTGGTGCTTCAGAATAGGGATTGGGAAGGGACTATCTACAAAGATTTTGAGTATCGATCCATCCTTGAGTCCAACCAAGAGTCCTTCACGAGCCTTTGGACCACCAATTACTTTGAGATAGCGAATGACGTTGTCCAGAGACCATTCACGCTCCTTTTCGCCAAAAAAGTTGAACAGCTGTAGTTTCTTGTCGTGACACAGGAGCACATGCTGTGAAGCAACGACCAAGAGATTGCAGTCAAAGTTCTTGTTGATCTTGTCTTTGATGCGGTAGTGCATGTCTCCGTTTTCGTCATGGAAGAGTTCGTAAACCACCAATCGCTCTGGCAACTGCACAGCGAGTCTGTCCTTGTAGACAGCAATCTTTTTGATATAGTCTCGGCACTTGATTCTGGCTTGCTGTTCAGAAACCAGATCCTGTATCACAACTTCGGTCATGTTGGATCTGTAAGCGTATCTGTCACCATACAATCCATGCACAGTCTCAAACTCTACCTGGACAACACTGACTGTACCATCGTTGGCTCCAACAGCTATCATGTCTTTTGTCGGATTGACAGCACACGACCAGATCCAGCCATTTCGCTCACTCACGGGTCCGATCTTGATTCCTTCTGCATTGTACAGATTCAATTTCTTGTCAGATCCACCCATGAGAATATACTGTCCATTCTTGTAATGCTGCATGGTCATGGCATCATAAGGCACACGTCGATCTTTTCCAAGCTGCATGCCAGTCATTGTGAACAACCCAAATCGCTGGTTCCAGTCTGTGATAGCAAGCACATCTTCACCTGGATTCTCAATTTGCTTTGAAAACGATAGTGCAAAGATTGGACTCTCTCGCTGGATCTTGCACTTTTCTTCTCCTGTTGTGGATCGAATGAGAACAAGACCATTGTATAATCCAAGGGCAAAGTGCAGACCATCACGTGTCCAGCTGGACGAACAGATACGCGCTGGGACTTTTGTTTTTGGGACATTCTTGACATCTGGGGACCAGATGCCATAATCTGAACCAGTACATGAGAGGAGAACACCAGAAGCTGGATTCGTATTGAGAGACTGAATGGTGTCGTTGTGCGTGTACTTGAGAACACCGTCCATCTGGCTGCTCCAAATAACGACTTGCTTGTCTGCTCCACCTGACGCAAAGCCACCGTTGAGAAGGGGAGCGAGTGAAATGACAGCGTCCTTGTGTCCTTTGAGAGATTTGATCAGATTCCCCTCCACCGCGTTGTACACTAGCACTTCTGCACCAGCACCAGCAACAAGCTTTGTTCCATCAACAGTAAATGTCACTGCGTAGATGGGCTGTGGTGTCGCACTCGTGTCCTGCACAGTATCTGACCATGTTGCATTCGCACGCATGTCGGAGTTCTTGGAAAGTCGCGATGTACGATTTTAATTGAAACCATTACTTCAACTTCTTCTTTGGACGGAGCTGGTTGGTATGTCCGCACTTCTTCTTTCTGCAGTTAGTAGCACGAGGAGGAAGACGAGCATAGCACTTACGGCAGATCATCTTTTCACAGTTGTACTTGGAAGCGAGTGCCTTCAAGGAAGGCTCGATGATGCCACCACGCAAACGCAAGACAAGGTGGAGAGTAGATTCCTTTTGAATGTTGTAGTCAGAAAGAGTGCGTCCATCTTCCAATTGCTTGCCGGCGAAAATAAGGCGTTGCTGGTCTGGTGGGATGCCCTCCTTATCCTGGATTTTGGCCTTGACGTTCTCAATGGTGTCAGAAGATTCCACTTCGAGAGTAATGGTTTTGCCAGTCAGCGTTTTGACAAAGATTTGCATTTTACTGGTGAAAGATTGGCAGACTTGCAAAAGAAAAGGTGCACTCGGAAATTTTCAGCCAATCAAAACGCGCGATTCATAAATGTGAGTAACTGCTTGAAATCAGTGACGAACAGAGAGCCTTTGCAACACTGGTGGTGGAGATGCGATGGGTGCCCTCTTTGGCTCTGATAGAGTGATGTTGAAGAGCTGAGCGACCTGCTTGAGAGACTTGCGTTGATCCTTGGACATGCTCAGGAAGGCTTTCTGATGGTTTTATAGACACTTGACTTGGCTGTATTGGATGCAGCTTTGACTGCGTGGATGGTTTGGATGCAGCTTTCAATTGGCTTTTGTGGATGATGCTTTGGCTTGGCGCGTTGGGATCTGTATAAAGCCAGAGGGCAGATGTGGATGGTATGTCTGTTCAGCCAGGTGAATCTCACCGTATTGTCTCTGCTGTCTCTCTCCAGTCTGTTGGCTCTCTTGTCTCTGTCGATTCCCTCAGCTCCCTTGATTCTCTCGACTCCCTCAGCTCTACGACTGGCTCTTTGGGATCACAGAGTGGCATGTCACTGGAATCTGCCAGCACCAAGTCGAGTCTTGGATCTGTCAAGCAGATCAAGCTGCCATCTGTCCTGCAGCGATCCATGCAGCGCATGTAGTGTGTATAAATATCTATCACAGTTCCATTTCATGGTGAGATCTCTGTCAGTCGTCGCACAGTCTCACTCTAAGAGAGTCTCTGGGAGAACTATCACATGACTGAGAGGCAACCAAGTAGGCGCACCTCACACTGAGAGTCACATGACTGAAAACTCGCTTCCAAGTTGGCAGTGTTGTTTGCCAGCGTGGTGTGGCTTGTGATGCTTTTGCAGAAAAACACATCCAGATCCAAGTATAAAAGCTGCCTTGATACACTCTCTGTATGCCTGCTCTCACTTCTCCTACGAAGACACACTCGCAAGTCCAAGCAAAGCTTTTGAAGATTGCCAACAAGATCTTCCCACTCCCACAACAAACATCAAGTAAGAAGAGCCAGATAGTCCAAGTGCCTCCAGTGCTGGCCCGTGCAGCCGTGCGTCTCTAAGACGGAATCTGATTAAATTATTGCTCCATCTCAACTCTGTCTCCTCTCTCACAGTCTCTCTGGGTCTCAAACACAACTGTTCAAGTCCTGCCGACTTCTCTGGCTTGATGAGACTCTAGATCCAGACCAAGCACTTTCCGCAGATCTCAGCAAGAAATGTCAGACAAAGTCCTCATCAAACTCAAAGCAGTCGGAAATGCACCGATTCTGAAACAGAATGTGTTCAAGATCTCCAAACAGAGCAAGTTTGAAAGAGTTGTGCAGTATTTGAGAAAAGAGATGCAAATGAAGGATGAAAGTCTGTATTGCTACATCAACAATGCATTTTGTCCATCGTTGGATGAGACGATTGAAAACTTGCTGATATTTGAAGTTGGAGGTGCCCTGCAAGTGTCGTATTCACTCATGGTCGCTTGGGGATAGTTTATCGATAGAATTCGAGATCCATATCCGTCTTCTTGACGTTGGCTCTGTAAGCCTTTTCAATGTCCTTGTTGAGGATCACGTATCTGTTAGCCTAGAATAAAGCATCATACACGAACAGCGAACATACCAGCTTGCTGGCAGATAGATGCTAATTCAGCACCACTCAACTTGTCTGGACGGGATATAACTACTGTGAATGGTAATACAGTCTTCGAGATCGACTTCTTCAGACAAGTTCATCTTCGAAGTCAATGTCGTCAAGATCAAACGACGCTGTCTTCTGTCTGGAGTGGGGAACTCGATCTTTCTGTCCAAACGACCAGGACGCAACAAAGCTGGATCCAAAGTGTCGGCTCTGTTGGTGGCCATGATGACTTTGACATTAGTAGCTTGGTCGAATCCATCCATCTGTGTCAAGAGTTCGATCAAAATACGCTGCACTTCACGATCGGCACCAGTTTGTGCATCAAAACGCTTGGTAGCGATGGCATCGACTTCATCAATGAAGATAATCGATGGGGCATTCTCTTTGGCCAATCTAAAGACATCTCTGACCTGGTTTTAAATTGGATACCATGCGAGGACCTTCACCTAGGTACTTTTGGACAAATTCGGATCCATTGACTCTGATGAAAGCAGCAGTGGTGTGGTGTGCAACAGCTTTGACAAGCATGGTCTTGCCAGTGCCACTATCTTTAGCAACAATACGGAGGTCCATACAACAACACGCCGCGTGGTGGGTCGATACCAATCTGGCGATAGAGGTCTAACTGTGTCAAAGGCAACTCCACAGCTTCACGAATCTCTTGTTTCTGGATGTCCAGACCACCAATGTCAGAATAAGTGACGTCTGGTCGTTCCTGGTCACCAAGAAGCGAGATGGTAGAATCAGCTTCTGGAGGAAGAATCTCAACGAGTGCGTTCGAGTGTCTGTGCAGTGCGACTGAAGAGTTGGGTTTCAAGAGCTCGCGATCCAAAGTGGAGAGAATACGGACCATATAGTTGCTACCAGCTGTGGAAGAGATGATACCCACGTTCTGATCAATGGGTTCCAAAAACTGACCAATCATCAAAGGTACAGACTGGATTCTCTTGACTTCTTCCTGAGCACGCAGCAACTCACGCTTGAGATTCTTTTGTTCGTCCTTGATGTACTCTTCCTGGAGAGACAGAAACTCCAGATGTGCTTCAAGTTTCTTTGTTTGCAGATACAAGTCTTGCATGACAAGGGTAAAAGTTTGCGCGAATGTCTTCTTTGGACAAGTTGCTGATCTCTGGCATCAGAGCATTTGGTCCACTATCTGAAGAGAAAATAGAGTTTCAGACACCCGTGACACTGATTGTGGGACACAATGGATCAGGCAAAACCACAATTGTCGAGTGTCTCAAGTACAGCACCACTGGACAGTTCCCTCCCAATGCATCCAAGAATGCCAGTTTCATCAATGATCCCAAACTCTCAAACAGCATCAATGTGATGGCTCAAGTGAAACTGGATTTCAAAAACGTGAATGGTGATCATGTTGTCTGTACCAGAAACCTACAAGCTACCAGAGACAAAAAGACGACAAAACTCAAGACTTTAGACTCTGCTCTCTTGATTTCAGATCCAAACGTGCCAGGCAAGCAGTTCTCAATCACCAACAAAACGACACAAATGGACAACGAAATGGCACACCATCTAGGAGTTTCCAAAGCCATTCTGGAAAATGTCATCTTTTGCCATCAAGAAGAGTCATTTTGGCCACTAGGAGACCCATTAACACTCAAAAAGATCTTTGATGACATCTTTGCATCCACAAGATACACGAAAGCACTCGCCAATCTCAAAGATATCAAAAAGAACAAGAGCGTAGAGCTGATTTCATACAAAAAAGACCTTGAACGCCATCAGATCGACAAAACCAGACGTGAAGATTTGATTGAAAAGATGACACAGTCTGAATCCAAGATTGAGCAACTGAAACAAGACATTGACAACTTTGATGGTGATCAGTTGAAGAACGCACAGGAAGAGATTTCAACGATCAGTCATGAGTTTGAACACATGAGTCAGCTCAAGAACAAGAAAGAGCAGCTTGTGTTGAGGAGAGAGTTGATACACAAGAGTGTAAGCACGATATCTCAGAATCTACAAGTGTTTCATGGCACAGATGAGGAACTGGAATTGAAGATCTTGACACACCAACAAATGCTCGAAAACCACCAGACAGATGATCAAGATCTGGAGTTGAAAAGGCATGAACTGCAGCAACAGATCCACGCCAACACAACCACTGTGCAAACACTTTTGAGCAAACAAGGCCAGTTGCAAGCACAGACACAGCAATACGATCAGTTGGTTCAAGAACGAACAAAACTAGCACAAGAAGCAAGTGACTATCTTAGTCTCATGTTTGAAGACTCTGAATCCATGCTCTTGAGAATCCTTGACAAAACCAAGCAACGCACATTGTTGATTCAGCAAGAAAAGCAAGAATTCAGAACAAGAGAGTCAGAACTCATCCAAAAGGCACAGATCCTGGCATTGGATCAAGCACAGATGGAAGAAAAGAAGAGAATGATTCAACAACGACTGCAAGACTTGAACACAAAACTCTTTGATCTTGAACAACAGAAACCAACGATGCTTGGTGGACAAGAAGAGCTGGATGAAATAAGAGCACAGATTCAACTCGAGAGAAACCAACTACAACATCTGCTGAAACAGTTTGATTTTCATGTGTATGAGACAAGTGTACAACTCAAACAACAAGAGATTCAAGATCTGGATGCACAAGCACAGCGTTTGAGAGAAGAAATGTCTCTGTTGAGTCACTTGTCAGATTCAAGAGCCAGATTGCAACTTAAAGAGTCAGATTTCAACAGAAAGTCTGATATTCTCAAGAAGCATTTGTCAACACTCAAGATCAAGTGGAGAGAATCGATTTCTGAGCCATTTGATCCATCTACTGCAGAATCCATCTATGGTCGAGAGTTGGAGGCAAAAGAGCAAGCCATGAATCTGTGTAGACAAAAGACACACTCAACAACCAATGATATTGCGATTGTGGATGCCAAGATCCAGTCTCTCAAGCAAGAAACACAAGCCAAGACCCAAGAGTTTGAGACAAAGCAATCTCAAGTGAGAAAAGTGATTGGCAGCAGAGATTTCAGTGTGGCATTGACTGAAGCAGAGGCAGAAGCTGATTCAAAGAAGGAACTTGTGGCATCTATGCTCTCTGCTGGCACCATGTATCGCAAATTCATTGCCAAGTTCAAAGATTCTGGATGCTGTCCGTTGTGTGTGAGAAAGTTTGACACAAATGATGAAGAGATGGCGTTTTTGAAACTCTTGGAAAGCACGTTGGACAAAGTACCATCTGTTCAACAGAAAGCGCTACAAGAGAGAGATCTGGCAGAGCAAAAGAGAGACAAGATCAGGCAGTTGAATGGATTGTACAGTGACTGTGAGAGACTTCAAAAGACTGTTTTGCCAAATCTGAGACAGCAACTCTTGCAACTCGAAAGAGAACGTATCAAGTTGAACGCTAGTATGGATGACAATGAATCCATCATGACATCTGCATCCATTGAACTTGATTTGATCAATGACATCAAGCCAACACTCTCAGAATACATGAGAACCAGAAAAGAAGTCTTGATGCTGGAACAGGATGTCCAGCAGTTGAAACGAGAACAGCAGAATGTAGGAAGCAAGAGTCTGGATCAACTGTCACAAGATTATGAACTCAATCAGTCTCAATGGTGCATGTATTGATGGTAGTCTTGAGTTGAGAAGAGATATCGAACGATTGACATCTGAAGCCAAGATCCACCAATCCAAAATCAACAACTCAGAGTCAAAAATCAGAGAATTGGTGGAACAACAGTCTCAAATTACTTTGCAACTGGCAAACAACGAAACGGTCTTGAAATCTATTCAATCGATCAAACAAGAGCAAGAAGAGCAATATCTTGTTTTGGGTTCACTCGAAGATGACTATCAACGTCTGTCAGAACGTGTCCAGGAGCAGAATCAGATTCTAGAATCTTTTTCGAGCCAGTTGTCGAGCAAAGAGCAACAACTGGATGCTGAAAAGCAAAAACTAGATCAGATTCAGTCACATCTTGAACGCATCCACTTTTCAGTCAGAGACTTTCAAATTTCCAGTATCAGATCTCAGCTCTTGAACGTCAACGAGAGTCTGGAATCCATGGAACAGCAATCCAACACGCTGTCTCATGAATTGGAACACATTTTGAAGCAAATCGACATGCTCTTTAGGAAAAAGTCTGAAATGCAACTGATGCAACGACAACTAGACGACAATCTCAAATTGCGTCAGTTTCAGTCTGAAATCAAAGACTTGGATGTACAAATCTCTCTTTTGGAGCAAGAAATCATGCAACTGGATGAAGTCAACATCATCGAACGACTCAAACAGGCACAAGAGAAGTTTGAAGATTTGAAGCAGCATCGTGGATCTCTCCAAGGACAAATGAGTGCCATCAAACAGAACATTCTGGATTACCAAAAGACACTGGATCACGAATTCAAGTCAACACTACCAGAATACAAGAGATGCAAAGTCACTGTTCAAACAGAGTCTTTAGCATTGAAGGATGTGGAATTGTACATGAAAGCACTTGAGAAAGCCATTGTCAAGTATCACGAACAAAAGATGTCTGAAATCAACAAGATCATTCGTGAATTGTGGTCAAAGACGTACCGCGGACACGACATTGACTACATTGAAATCAGAGCAGAAGAGCCACAAGGAGCAACCAGAAACATCACTTACCGTGTGATCATGGTCAAGGGAGATGCAGAGATGGAGATGCGAGGTAGATGCAGTGCTGGACAAAAAGTCTTGGCTTGTATCATCATCAGATTAGCGCTTGCAGAAGCATTTTGTGTCCATTGTGGTTTATTGGCATTGGATGAACCCACAACCAATTTGGATGAAGCCAATATCCAAGCACTGGCATCGAGTCTGGTGTCTATTATTGAAGAACGTTCGATTCAGAGCAACTTTCAGCTGATTATCATCACACACGATGAAGATTTCATTCAGACACTGGCATCACACAATTTGATTGAGAAATACTATCGTGTGTGCAAAGATCCAGAGTAGATACACTCATTTTAGGTCCTACCAATCCATGATCATTGAAGAGTCCATTTGAGAGTAAAGTCTTTCAAGATGTTCTGAATAGATCTTGCGAGTCATCACATGCAGCATGTTGTCCAGATGAACTGACTAATATCACGCTTACAGAACAAGAGACAACGACAATCGACTCCAAATGGATTTATCTGAGGGAATGTCTTAGATGTGGATGGATTGAGAAACAGTCTCAATGTTGGGCAATCTCACATACATGTCCACACCGTGCCCCACCAATGATCTAAACTCCAACGAACCACCAAAATACTTGGCTACGATCAAACAAGAAACCATAGATCCTACTCATGGGTAATCCAAAACCAAGTCCAGCGATTGGACCACCCACACCTTGCTGCATTGACATCCTAGACTGAACAGTGAAGAAATCATCATCTACTTCAGTTTGTGGGACTGTTGTGTAGCTGTAATCCCAAACGCGTTCAAGATCTGGTTTCAAAAGAAATACCATGTGTTGGGATACCACCACCATTGTCTCTGATTCTGACAGTGACATCAGATTGACTCTTTGTGATACAAATCTCCACGGGCGGATGATCAAGTCTGTTTGTCTTGATGCTGCATTCCACAGTCGCACGCATGGCATTTTTGATCAGTTCCATGAAAATATACTCCAAATGTACTGGCACGTAAGGGAACTCCGTTTCCTTGTGTCCAACAATTTCATAAGAGGGACTTGATCCATAATTAAACTCACACAATTCCTGAACATGTTTGCAGATATTTTCAATGATGAGTGTTGGATGTGTCTTTGTGTTGACGATCCCAATCCAATTGTCCTTGTGTTCGTCTAGATTCAAGAAATGCTCAGCAATGACACGAATACCAATTCTGGCATGAATCATCTGATCCAGAAAAGCAGTTGCATCATGTTTGGCCATGTATCTACCAGATTCCATGAATCCCTGTGCCAGATTTGGAATCACGTTTTGATGCGAGTGTGTCAATTGATCGAGCAAATCCACAAACTGATCTCTTGTCTCGGGTGATTTGGGTTCTGGAAACTGTATGACTTTGTGAAACGATGTCCGATAGAGTTCACCCACTTTTTCAATGTGTGGATTGACACCGACAATGTAAGGTAACTTTTGAATGGCAGCGACTCTTCTTGCCAAACGAGTAGGGAGTTCTTGGTGCACGTATAGTGCAGTTGCATCCAGGTTCTGTTCTCGTCCCATTTTAAGCATGTTTCCAAGTGTGAGTGGTCTGAGTGGCTTCTGAGCATACTCTTGCACAAGTGCTGATTCCTTCCAGACTTTGGACAGTCCAGCTGGCGTTTCCAGTGATGAGAGCCTTCTGATCATCCACCGCAAACTTCTCACGACGTCCAAACGACATCCTGACACCATCGTCTTTGGACATCCACTGGGATATTCCCACTTCCGAACTGCAGAATGTGATGAATTGATCATTCCATCAGCATCTGACTGAGTCAAAAGTAGTCTGTGATGCCTTTTATCTACTCGATCCATGCTGGACATCCACACAGACTCACAATCGAATGGATGCTTGCTCACCCATGCCACTTCTCAGTCTGCCACATTCAACAGACATCCATTGGTGAGACACTCCTGAACCCACCAGATCAGCTATTCTGACACAGGCTGGTTGCACTGTGACGTAGTCTCAACACACAATCTGGTGCTCATCTGGCGACACTGCCTGTCTTAGATCTTGACCAGTGCCTCACAATCTGTCCATCAGCGCTGCCACTGTTCCGTCGATCCAAGGCTGTCTCTTCAAAGGAGCAGACATCAGAGCATGGCAGTCTATTCCCTGTGCATTCCATCGTTCCAGCACATTTCGTGCCATCTGCAAGAGTATCTCTGGTATCTACACTCGAACTCAAAATCGTATGCCACCTGAGAGGCAAGCCCTAGGAGAATTCGGCTGCGATTTGTTAATGATCCTCTGTAAGCTTGTACCTCACCAGTCAATATCCATACACAAGTGGGGCATGTTCTTTGAACGACGTCAAAGTGAGCCGTTGATTCTGGGGAAAGAAGTCATGCTCAGATGATCTCCAAAGTGATCACACACAGAGCAGACTGACATCAGACAGCAGTGTTTATGGATGCTTGGTAAAGACACTGGAGCAGATCCTACAGATGTCAACTGACTCACAATAGACTAATGTCAAAGAGAGTACTTGCCAGACACACATGGCACACATATCCAAGATCAATCCTCTTCTTGTGACAGAAGCAGTTGGTAGTAAAGTCAATGTTCTCGTTCTGTCTCAGTACCAGTTGCTGCCTCAAGTCCTGTGATGCCAGAAACGTATACTAGTATCAATCCAAGCACCAACAACACATGAACCAGTGCGTTTGGTTGACATGTTTCATAGATGCCACGGGTAATGTAGCACGCTTGCTGCAAATGTGTTGAATCTGTCTCAGAGAGCCTCAAACAGTCAATAACAATCTCCTGTCTCTGTGCTGCAAAGATACAGTTCATCATGGGCATGTAATCCTGTGGCTTGTCTTTAGATCCAGAGATGATCAAGATCCGAGTCTTCATCTGTGGTTCATGCTTGTTTCTGTCTACTTTCAAGCCCAATACATGCCAATGCGTTGCTAATACTCTGTGGTAATGATCCATTCACACAAACACTTGACTTGAGAGACTGATCTAGGTCATAAAACTGTCCAGAAATGTTTCCTGGTTTGCCTTCAAACGATTGTGGTTTGATGATCTGTTTCGACACAAAATACAGTTTGTTAAAAGAGTTTTGTGACAAGTAAAGATGTGCATACAGCAGACTGTGTGATATGACTGATTCTAGGTGTGTTTGTAGATCCAAGACAACAAACTGCAACATTCTTTCCCGCAAAGAATGAACTACACCACAGTGTCTTCTACCAAAGTCACCATCAACAGAACACTCTGGAATGCTTGGTTGTCTGGATTGGGAACTGACAATGCTGTGGATTACTTGTTGATGCACCAAAAAGTTCAATCTCGTGAAATCCCCACAAAGTACCATGCTACACTGTTTGTAGTGTCACAGTACAGACAGTTTGAGATGCTGGAGCAGTTTCTGTCGTTTCCAAAGACATTGAGGAGTCAGTTGCTGTTTCCACTGGACAAGCAGGAACAAGAGTATCTGATTGAATCTTACTATGGCTATGATGAGAAAGTTGTGAGGGAACTCTTGGGCAAGAAACTGACACAACGAGTGAGAAAAGACTTGGACGATGTCGCTTTAAAGTCTGGTGTTGCGATCATGGGCTGTAGACGCATCTTTGACAACATCAAACGCATCATTAAGCGCATTGAAGACATTGAAGGACCATTGCAAGAACTGATTGCACGCCATTTCTTGATTTCGCCAGAACTCGCACAATCTTATGCCAACATTATGTTTCTCAACCACCACAGATTGGATACAACAAAGAGAAGACTCTCCAACTACAGATTCAGAGATTTCGAATATGGTATCTTGGTTCATTTGAGCAGCATCTGTCTTTTCACTCTATTTCACAACATCTCCAAGCGAACCCTATGAAATTGATGCCATTCTGTCACATGATGCTCGTGATCTCAAAACAGTCTTGTTCAACCACAAGGAAACAATCGAACCCTTTAGAAGGATCGTGAATCAGTATCTGGAACAGCAAGGACACGCTGACATCAGTGAAAAGGGAGGCATCAATGCTTACAGAGTCCTGATCAAGAACATTCTCATGCTTGGCATTGGATTGGGCAATGGCAAAGAATTGCGAGATATCTTTTCAACCATCCAAGAAAAGATCATTGATCCAGCACAGTCGTTTGGATGGACTGTTGAGCAATTTGCAGTCTTTATGGATGCACTTGTCAGACACTTTGATAGTCCAAACTCTGGACTCAACGTCAATGTACAGAGGCGGTTTGCCAATAGTTTTCAGAGATTGGTCATTGGCATCAAACTCGTTTCGTGTCGCTTGTTTCAAAGTCCGCAGTAAAAGTTAGTCATAGGTCTGGATTCTGGTAAGAGTCACTGTTTATGAAATCTGGTAGGAATCAGTCACAAGTCTGGATTGGGTAGAGTAATCTGGACTACCACCCTCAATCAGATTCAGACCTAGAACTTTGACACCACTGACAGTCTTTTGACTAAAGAACTGCACATTAATGGGGAAAAATGCATCCACATTGGACTGATCCACTTGAAACTCCAAAACACCAGTGGATGACGATGGATCAATGACATCCAACTTCCAGTGAATTGTGCGATGCTGCTTGTCAATCTCATAGTCTCCTTGTGCATCTGCGACTGTAGGTGGGTTTGCACTGCTTCAGTCAAATGAAATACCCGTATGGAATTGAGATCACGACACTCTCCAGTTCGATCTGTCCCAGCAGTTCGTATTCAATGTTGACATCACAGCCTCTGCCATTTGGAGATGGCCAGCAATTGACAGAAAGTGGTAACTGGCTCTCATCTGTCGTTGCCATGCGCCATTTCAGGACTCCCAATGGCTGATTGACAGGGAATGGCCTTGATGGATCTCTGAGTGCAATCATGGATTGAGATGCCCATTGCTGCTTGTCTACATTTGGATGTGTCTTTGTTTAAGATTTGTACCTTGAACTGCACATTTCCAGTGCCTTGTTCCAATCCCAGACGCAAACGCGCACAAGATGGATCATTGACTTTGAGCAAGACTGTACCATTGACTTCTAGCGAGTGCAATCCACCTTCTCTGTTGATATTTGCAGACACCTTTTCTTCAACAAGCACATGCACTGCCTTTTCATCCACAGTTGGCAATACTGGTGACAGTGGCTTGGATGCTTGCACTGGCACATGTTCCTGTTCTCTCAAGCCTTCTTCTTGCTTGATTGTCTCAAACAATGAGTTTTGTCTGTTTTTGTTTCCCAACTGCATTCCCTTGCCTGGTACTGCAGCAGATGCACTAGAATCAACCCAGATACGTGAATTGTGCTGGTTGCGAGGCAAAACTGCCAGAAGAGAAACCAAGATTCTCTTTTTGTGGCTGCGATCCATAAGATCCTGAAGAATAAGAGTCTCTCTGCTGTTGAGAATCTCTTTGAGAATAAGATTGAAACTGCGATGGATATTGAGTGCTTCCTCTCTTTTGTTCTCTCTTTTGCATGTCCAATTGCTTTGCCTTTCTCTTGATTTCTTCTTTGGCTTCCTTTTCCTTGTTCTTTTCAATTTCTGCCTGAATGCGTTCATCATGAGACTCCATCTGTGCAATTGTTCTCAACTGACCAAGATTGACAGATTCTCTGTACCCAAGTGACACAATTTCATCAAACACACCCAGCAACTCAAATGCCTTGGAAATCACTTGCTTCTCATCAATCTTGGGACAGTATTCACCAATCGTTCGTGAAAACAAGTGCAACGAATCAATATCCTGCAGGATATTAGACTGCTTGGTTGTCACAAGAACAACATACAACTGCTCCAAAGGCTGATAAACAAATCTCACTTGGTCTGTCTCTACAAACGTGTGTTGATCGTTTGACACCAGTTTTGGGAACGTGCTCAAGAGACCTTCTATTCTGGACCGAGACATTTCCACAAACTGTCTGCTGACAAGTGTCTTGCCCTGCTTTGTCGTCACGGCGCACGAGAGGATCATGAGATGGAGAAAGTTGCCCATGGAGTCGGTTGTGTTTTGTCTGGATCTCTTGAACACTAACGACCAACGCTTCAAACTCATTGTCAGACTCTTGAAACGCTTCATTGCACTCAAACTCTCTTGGAACAAGCATCAAATCTCACTTCTCGGGTTTGGAAATTCTGTGCGTTGGTTGCAGCGACCCACAAGTGATCCGCAGGAGCTTTACAGTGCTTTGGACAGAATAGAGTTTGATAGCACTGGAACATTGGATTTTGGTGAGATTTTGGATCTTTTGCCAGATGGATCTAGAGTCATCTTGATTTACCAGCAATCTGATCATGTGCCTGTCTTGTGTCAGCCAATCACTTATACAAGCAGAAATATCACCGTGGATGTGTTGTATCTGCATGAACAACCTCAACCAGAGAACCATGTCCAACACACATTTGATTTACTCTCCACTCTAGTGACACCAGAGTCGAAATCGTTTGAATTGATCAAGTCAGAGAAACGCGCTTGTTTAGCATTGATGGAACTCTTGGCAAACGCTAAGCAGCGACAACAAAGCAATCACAAGTGGTTTGTGTAGAGTCTTTGGAGATGGAGTCTCTCTATCAGTGTCTTGGGTTGCTCTGAAGCCACGTGTCCAAACTTGGAGATAAATTCTTGTAAAGCTTTGCTCTGTGTTTTCAGATACAGCTGTTGGAGTTGTGGAATCTTGTCTTCAAAGTAGAGTGGGTCCAAGAGTGAAAAGATCTCGATCGTTATCTCCAGATTGTCTTCGAGTTCGTAAAACAGATCATCAATCACAAATGTTTTGAGATAGGTTGGATCCTTTTCGACCAAGACTTTCACGAGCAAGAGATATCCCTTGGATCTGTGTGGCTTCAGATTCAGCCATCTGTAGCATGGAATCAAATTAGTGCGTGGATCCACAGTCACAATCTTGGCAGTGATTTCCATCAGTGTGTCCATTGACTTTGTATCTGAACATGTGTCTGAATGTTCTGTGCCATGCATAAAACAAGGTGGAATGACCATCGAATACAACAGAGACAACACACAATCCAACAGCTCTTGCACAATCGGTTGTTTGATGAAACTTTTGATGATTGACTCACTCATGGCCAAGATTTCTTCTTGACAGCCTAATGCCATGGCTCTCTTGAGAATCAGTGACAATTTGCCTTGGAGTGCGTTCTGGAACACATTGCTATCTTTGCCTTCCAGAAACTGTGCTTGTTTTTCAAGCATCTGGATCGTGTACTTGAGCTGTGATTGACCAGTCACCAGACACAGGTTGATGTTGTTGTGAACATGCATTGGCACTGAAAGCATCCACTGTCCAAGTGATGGTGCCCATTCCAACAATCGTGTCTGAAGCAAACACACCAACAACACTTGTGCATTTGTATCCACCAGAGTAGGTTGTGGATCGACCAATTGAATGTACAGATCCATGACTGCCAGATCAATGTTTCTTGACAAGAGTGTTTGCTTCTGCTTGTCTAGATCTGAAAATGCATTTTTCAACACATTATCCAAGAGCATGAAATTAGAGATTTGAGTGAGATTCTTGGTAAATTCTCTGCAAAAGGAGTCTGAATGACACGCTTTTGACAATCTGTTTGACAGAAATCTGTTGAAAACAACTGCATCGTTTGTACAATGCATGAAAAGTCTTAGACAAAGCTCTGGTGTTGTTCTGTGTCTTTCCCACATGTTCAAGAATGGCTCCAGTTGCTCATTCAATCCAACGACGATTTGGTAGAACTTTTGGACCATCTGGTTGCAACTCACGAGTGGAATCTTGAAAAAGTGTCCTGGGAGTGCAAACCAGTGATCGACAAGCTTCACTGCAAGAGAGTTGGTACCATAATACAGACTCTGAATGCATTCCTGTGATGATAAATGATACCGTAACAAGTGGTGCAAAGATGTTGTCGACAAAGAAGGCAGAATGTCTTTGGAAACACTCTTGATACAGCTACTTTCAATCCAATTACTTGTTCAATCAGTGCAATGTCTTTGGATTGTCCTGGACACTTGAAGATCAAATCTACCAAGAACCGTGTTTCTGGTTGAAGCAAGTACTTGACAAATGGCTTGAACAGCGCTGGTTTTGAGAAATAGTTCACAACAACGTTCTTGTGCACAATCAACTCTGAAAACAAGACATCCCGTGTTTGCATGTTCTGGATTGTCTCCATCTGGACTAAAACTTCTAGGATCTTTTGATCCTTTTCATCTCCATGGATAATCTCATACACAAACTCTGTCATTGTTTTTGGATTGCTGGCGTTCAAGAGTTGGACCAAGAACAGCAATCGCTCTTCTACTCTTTCTCTTGGTTGTTCCTTGTCCATCAGAATGGCAATCTCTAGCTTTGTGGTCATCAACAAATGAGCTTGCACTGGTTCTGCCAGAAATCCGATCGAAGACACAAACAGCGGAAAAGGACTCTTGTCGCACTTGAATTTGCCACTCAGCAACTTGGAGAGCACAAGCTGTACAGACCACTTGTGTTGTGCACAAAACTGTACCAAAACATGATCTAGCAACATTGGTGGTCCTGGATACAACTCAATGAGCTGCAACAAACTGGCGTTAAAGATGCTAGGAGGCAGTTGTGAAGCCAAGATGGTCCATTGTTGACAATACTTTGGCACTTGATCCAGCTCAACCAATGGTTGCCTGATGCCTTTGATGTCCAACGGATTCAAGCCCTCCAACTCGATCATTCCAGTGTCTTCATCAAAGAGTGGTGCAGAGTAGAGATAATGTGCAGCCATTTCCACGTTCTCTTCTCCATCATCAATCTCACCCATTTCAGCATCTTCATCTGCTTGCTTTTGCTCCAGCGTTGACAGATACATTCCCAAAAAGTGATTCTTTTCCTTGTTGATCATGTTCAGGAACATAAAGTAGGTCTTGTCTCTCTTGTCCTTGTCCAAATGCTTTCCAGATCTCAAGAGTTGCACAAACTGCTTGAAGCAATCCATAAAGACAATCTGGCGTGAGTAGTTTGAAAACGCATAGAGCATCATCTTGCTTTTTGTCTTGACAAACAGTTTTGAAAGAAAGACAGGATCCAAGCATTTGACAATGTGGCCCATCCATGGCTGATCTGTTTTGCCCAAGACATCCAGATTGCTGTAAACAAGTTTGAGCATTGACGATAAGAGACAATTTTCCTGGTCTCTGAGTGCATGCAGTTGTGCCCAAGTGCTGTCACTGACAAACTCGAATGATTGTGCCAAGGGACCTGGAGACTCTGTCCAAAGCTTGATCCACAGTTTCTCGAGATGAGAGGATTTGCCAGTCTGGTTCCAGGCAGCATGTAACTCAACGATTGGATCCAACACAGACACAGCCAGTTGCTTCTTGAGGATCATCTGAGTCAAACAGATTCTGTCACTTTCTGGCCAAAACTGTGACAAGAGACTGTCTCTGACAATGAATACTTTCAATAGAAACTTGGTTTCGGCATCAGAGACTGAAGAAAATGCTCGTTGCGTGAACGCTGTTGAGCACGGTCCAGTGAACACGATCTTGTCGATTTGCTTGATATTCGTGCCGTTAAAGCACATGTCAGTGAATAAGACATCTCTGCACAAGCATGACAGAGGAGTGTGCTTTGGATCCAAATCAGAGAGCAAAAGCCTTCGCATTGTCTGGATATGAGTTTGATCCATCTCATACGCTTTGGGTGTCCAATCAACGGCAAAGTGGTGCTCAATGAACTTTTGTAGCATGTCAGTCGTGGGTGGATTGGAATCCACAAAGATGCAGTAAAATGCACTGCAAATGTAACCAATTATTGGAATCTGTCCATGTTGATCCAGCATGTAGTGGATCGTCTCCAATTCCATCGTTTCGTGTTCTTGCTTGAGAACATGACGCACGACATAGTTCATGAGCAGAAACAGACTAGAGATGGTGGCTGATTTGGTGTCCATGGGTCTTCTTAGGAATTCTACCCATTTCCTGTATCTCTGATCGCTGAAAAAGTCAAGTCGTTTAAAGTACTGTGAGATTGCCAGAGAGACATCCTGATTGGCATCCATCATCTGCCCTAGTTTGCTCAAGTGCTCCAGAGAGGGATCTGCAACAATGCTATTTATGTCCATCTGAGGAAAGAAGTTGGGTGATTTTGTGGTTTGATTGAGCAAGCTGCTGATGCTTTTTCACATCCACAGACTGCTGACAAGCCATATCATGTGCTGCTGTAGCATAATCCATCACAAGACGCACCTTCAGGAAGATGGGTGTCTTGTCCAGGAGACCACTCTCTGCAAACATCTTGGCAATCTCAGAGATTTCCACAGCTGCATCCAAACAAATCTGGAACTCTTGTTCCTCTGGCACGTTCACGAGTCCATCTGTTCTCAAAAGGATTCTATCATCAGCCTTGTTACTTGACAGCATGGCAGAGTTGCATCTGGTAGTAGTTGAACCAGTTGAGTCCATTGTAGAGATTCCTTGGCAACACGACACCAGATTTGATTTCCCAGTGCTCCAGAGATGAGAGCAGGACTGCTTTTTTCATAGCTAGATCGACTTGGGCCTGTGAAATCAATTCACCCGTCTGTTGATTCTCTAGTTCTCTGACATACTCGGCAGCATTGCAAAAGATCTTGCTCAAGACCGTGTAGTGTCCAATCGGTGGCAGATGGAGCATCGAAGGCACATAGCCAGAGGACTGCATGACACCAATCTCAAATGCAAAGTCTCTCTTGCGATTCAAAAAGTTTTGGTACACAAATTCAGCCTCTTTGAATGGCAGAGGCACTTGAATGACATGGTCCTGTAGAATGGGTGGCATTTTCAAAACAGCACCGTAGAAATGGTCGATATAGTATGAAAACCAAAAGGTATTGACTCTAATGCCCATCTCTGTCAATTCCTGTTGGTTCTGTGGGATCGGGATCTGTTGATGCAGCTGCAGATCTAATGCACTGACAATGCAAGCTCGTCTAAAGTTCAACGCTGCTCTGGTCATGGACCTCCCTAAGATCATCTAGAGTACTCCTGGCATAGATAAACATGTAAGCATACGCGAACACCATCGCGAGACTTCTATCTTTCAATGCTTCTGCAAACGAAGCAGTGGCATGATCCCAAAAGCTCATACTCACTGCGTTCTTGTCCATGCCTTCCAGAATGTGATCCCCAACAAAAGGAGCATGACACGCACAAACTGCATTAAACAGCAACGGAGACTCTTGAGCCATCTTCAAGAACTGTGCTTTCGGTATGAATGGGAATGCTGGGTTGTTTTGGTGGTCCAAGAGTGCCAATTCAAAAATATCATTTCGAACGTTGAGTGGGATATCCAGTTTCGCAATCGTCAAGGGGTCTTCTTCCTCTTCGACAACCGGTGGTGCTACCAGGTCAATCATGACTGTCTGTTCCTTTTGCTGGTAGACACAAGCAACATTACTAGCAAAGCAGTTTGCACACGATGGTCGACTGAGGTCACATTTGATTTTGCGTTTATGACATCGACCACATGATTTTGTTGGTTTGTTCCTCTTTGCTTTTGGACGGTCCTCTTCAGAGTCTTGTCGCTTCATTCTAGGAAAAGTCGGACTTGGTCAGTACGTTGGAAAGCTCTTAAAGTAGTAAGATATCAGATTAGGCAACTCTTCTGGCTCCTGTGTAAATGCTGACAGAGAAAATCCCTGACTTCTGGCCAAAAGGCGTTCATAGTGCTGAATGCATGGAATTCCAGTGGTTGCCAAGATCTGAGATGCTTGCAGGTTCTTTTCAAAGTTGAGACGTGCCTGCATACCGATCATGTTGTTCGTGTTCAGTTTGTACACAATCTCGTGGATAATGGAAGACGAAAAGAGTCCCTGTGAAATGTAACGTTGCAAGCCAGTCATCAGCAATAGATTGTTTTCCTTGAACAGACCGACAATCTCTGTGATGGCTTGTGCTGCCACAATGCAGTCATTGAAACTGGTAGAACTGCAGATGATCGTGGCAGTGTTAAAGTCTGCGTCCAGCAATCGTGCTGTCTTGAGTGAGATGACTGCAGAGTAAAAGACGATTCTCAGGTACCAATTCCACCATGTTTCAGTGCTAAAGACAACAGTGTTGAGAATATCAGCAATTGAGGAAGCCCATTCCTTGAGAGATGTGTCCAGTGCTTTCTCCATCATGTCCAGCTGTGGGACTTCTTTCTGTGGGTGCTCTTTGCGCTGCTGGATATACAAAAAGATGAGACTAAAGATCTTGTGAAGCACAAACGAAGCACTCAGGGGATGGAGAAACATAGGTGTTGGTACAAATCCATTCGTGGATGATACTGCTGCGATTTCCAAATGTTCTCGCAATAGAAATTGCTGGTAACTGTCTAGATTAAAGTCTCTTTTGCATATTGGGAGTGGTACTCGAATGTCTTCGTGTCTCAAGATTGGTGGCTCGCCGTTGATGATGGTCGTCAGATGATCCATCAGAAATACATACCAAAAGGTGTTGATCCTCAAACTCCTGCTAAAGTGTTCTGTTTGGTTTGTAGGATGGGGTCCAACCACATTCAATCGCTTTTGGAGTGCAATGGCAACACCAATCGACCGATAGTTTTGACAAGCTGCAGCATTGTTCCTGTCTATTGTCAACCATTGCACCTCTAGCATACAGAAACAACAAAAACAGACTAAAGATGAGACTGATGCCATCTGACTCGGTGTTGAGTTCCTGAGAGAGACACGTACATGCGTTTTCGTAAAACACTCTTCCAACAACATCATTATCCAGTTCTTCAGACACAACCGCAGACTTGAACTGTGAAATGGATGTACACAGACTGTTAAAGAGCAGCGGAGACCGTTCGACTTCCTGATACAAGTAAGACTCTGGTACGTACGGTGTCTTTTCGGATGAAGCAAACCCAATAGCAATCTCCAAGATCTTGGCTCTCACTTGGCTCGAGATCGCGACCGAGCTCTTCTTGAGTGGTTTTTCTTCAATGGCTCTCGGAGAAGCCCATTTCTGATCATGAATCTCATGGATCCCATCGAACCATACAACTGGATCTTGAGCCGTAGATTGTGTGGAGGCGGGTGACTGAATCACATCCACTTCTGCTTTCACTCCTGGATATATACAGGGAACTTTTGACTTGAAGCAAGCACTGCACATTGGTCTATCATGATCACACTTGATCTTCTCGAGTGATCTTCAATACCTTTTGAGTACACCGCTCACAAGCCCTCAAACTCTTCTTAGCAACTCCTCCTCCTTGGGTTTTTGTGAGAATTTGATCTTTAAAAGTGTACAAGCACGGCAATTGCATCCTGAAGCAGTTGTCGCACACTGGTTTACCCAAGTCACACCTTCCATAAACCAACTAACCGTAGTTTCTTGAGTGTGCAGTTGTCGCACGGTTTCTGCTTCTTTTTTTGACTGGACATCGAAAAGTGGGAAACTGCGCCGATTTGTTTTATGATTTCTGGTAGAAGGTAAAGAGCTGTCTGATGGTGTGTTGCGGATCCGATGGTTCGATCATGTTGGACCCCATCTGATTCTTGAGTGCCAGTCGTTGGTAGATCTGGGTGCATGGTGTGCCAAATTTGCGCAGTTTCTCTGCAAACTGAAGATTCCGCTTCATGTTGTCCATAGATTGCCATCCCATGACTGTGTTTGGCTGCAGTTGCACAATCAGATCGTGGACCATTGACGAGTATAAGAGAGCCTGTGACAAGTATCCAGTGTAACCAGTGGATTCAATCATGCCATTGTCATGAAAGAACCCAATAATTTCTGTGATTTGCTGTGCTGCAATCACACCTTCAGTAAAGACTGGTGATTTCTCAATCGACTGCTCAAAATAGATCTCACTCTTGCCTAGTTTTGCCAAATGAAGCATCATCAGAGACGTGTAAAACGGCACTCTGCAGTAATACAGCCACCAAGTCTCTTTTGAAAACGGAATGTTTGAGAAAAACAAGTGTGCAGTGTCTTGTGCAAATCCCTTGAGTGAAACATCCAGTGCTTTTTCAAGATAATCTAGTTCTGGACTTGGACCATTGGATTGGCGTCTGCGTTGTGCATACTCTGATGTCAGAAGCAAGATCTTTTCCAGAATCATCAGTGCACCTGTTGGATTAATGAACGGTGGTACTGGAACATATCCATGGGTGGAAGACATAATCCCGGTTTCAAGACCGAGATGTGGGACACGGCGTGTATAGTTTTGGAGATCAAATTCGTCTTTGCACACTGGTAATGGGACACTAATGTCCTGTGATTTGATCAGTGGCGGGGCATCCAACAGCAAGGCAGTCGAGCAATCTACAATGTGGATGTACCAAAACAGATTGATCCGTATCGCACTTTGAATGTGCTGCTCGGGTGACAAAGCCGTTGATGGTCTTGAAAAGAGTCCCAGTTCCTTTCCGTGCGCAACTATTGCAGCACGGTAATTGAGACATGCATTGACATCATTCTTTTCTGGTTTTAAACAAAGTACCCCTTGAATGCATAAACAGCATGGCTAATGCAAAGATGTTCATGATCTCGCGTTGATGCAAGATATTTGACAGATCCTTGACTGCCAAGTCGTAGAAATGGTTTCCTAGTTCCAGATTATCATATTCTTTGATCAGCCTACCAGATCTGATGCTTGAAATGGCTGCACAGAGTGCATTGGATACCAGAGGAGAGCGTTCTGCTTCCTGGACCACAAACTGCTCTGGTAGATACGGAGCACGGTCGGTAGAGACATACTTGCTCATAAACTGCAACACAGACGTTCTTGTACTCGACGGTATTTTGTCAATGGATTGTCTTGACGCGATAGCAGGTGGCATGACTGGATTCATCTGTACAGGAATCCAATCCATGTGGGATCCAGACAGGTCTCCCAAAGGATCCATGTACTTTGGTGTACGTTCTCTCTTGGCTGTGACATCAGAGAGCATTGACAGATCCAGCATCTTCTTTTCTGTTGGTTTCTTAATGTCTGGCATCAGTGCCATGTCAAATACAATACTCTTTGGTTTCATGGAATCCACTTCCTCCTTGACTGCTTGGTACACACACGCTTGCTTTGCTTTGAAGCAGCCTCCACACAACGGTCGTTCGTTGTCACATTTGAGTTTCTGCTGTCAGGAATGTTACTCTCGTCAGACATCTGGTGCATCCAGTCGGTTTCATTGTCATTTCCTTGACTAGATAGAAACAGGGTTGTCCAGTCTCAAAACAGTGTGTGCATACTGGTCTGACTTCATCACATATCAGTCCTGCTGCTTTACATTTGTCACAAGGCTTTTTCAAGACGCTGGGATCCATCAAGGAAAAGTGGGATCAGAGACTTGAAATTGCGGATGATGGTCTGAACAAACAAAAACATGATCACTGTATGGACAGCTCCTCCGATGGGTTTATTCAAATGGTTAGGGAGACGGTGGTGGCATTTCAAAGTAAAAAGCAAACAAGGACTCAAACTCATTATCTCCCTTAATGTCACTCCTGGCAGCCTCTCTCTCTTGCAATCTCGCATATTGTTCCGCGCATGGGAATCCCAAACCTGACAATTCTTTGCAATATTGCAGATTCTCCGCCCACAAGCGTTCACTCTGTCCAATCAAGACTGGATTTCCATGTACTTTGAGTCCTGCCTCGTAGATGATACTTGAGGCAAACAGAGCCTGTGATATGAAATAATGTCCATAAGTGACCGTGAGCATTTGATTGGCTTTCAACGCACGTACGATGGCTGTAATGCGCTCTGCAGACTGGAAACAAGACTTGAATCCATCAGTGGATGAGAAACGAAAGGCTTCAGACTCGGGTATCTTCATGAATCTGGCGGTGGTAAGACTCAGGACAGCAGAGTGGTAGATCAGATACAGATAGTAATCGTACCAATTTTCGATCGAAAACGACAGAGGGTCGTCCTTGACAATCTGGACTTGTTTCCACGAAGCAAGAGAAGCAAAGAGCGCAGCTTCCTTGTAATCCAAAGCAGGATCATGCACTTGCAAAGATTTTTTGCGGTCCTGTGCATAAGAAGAAATGAGACTATGGATGGAGATGAGGATCCAGTAGCGATTGTGGCATGTGTCTGGTAGTGTTGGATAGTAGCATGCTTTGGAGGAGACAATGCCAATCTCCAGACTTTTCTGGTGCATCTTTGCATTAAAGACTTGTAGATCAAACTCTTCCTTCAAGACAGGCAAAGGTACTTTGACTTTGCTGTTGTCGATCAATGGAGGTCGTTGGATGTGAATGGCAGTCGTGACATCCAACACAAACACCCACCAGAATAAATTCAGTCGCAAACAGTTTCTATAGTGTTCTTCCTGTGTTGAAGCAATCAGCGGAAACTCGTGCAACTTGAGATCTTGGGCAAACTGTACAGCCATGGATCGAAAGTTCATGTGTTCTGCATACATGTTGCAATCTGGACTCAAAACATGTACCTCGTGTAAAGTGAGCACATACAACAAGTGCCATCACATTCACGATCGATTGTTTGCTCAAAGCTTGTGGCAAAGAGTGGATCGCGTTCTCGTAGAACAGAAACGCCAATTCACGGTTCTCAATCTCTGGAAGATACTTTTTGGTGTCTGTGAGCACCAATGCACCAGAAAACGCATTAAACAGAAAGGGTGACTTCACAGCTTCAGTTCGTACAAAATCACCTGGAATAAAAGCTGCTTGCGGAGACTCTATAATGATGCAACACTGGTTGATAATCTGATTCCGAAGTTCCGACGAGATGGAAATGGATCTGCGTTTCTTGAATGCCGGTGCTTCAGAGTGCTGAGGGTTCCATTGTCTATGCACATCCTGGATACTCTCTGAAAGACTGACAGTTGATGATGTTGCTGTGTTGGGTTCGTCGGTTTCTCCTCCGTGGTAAATGCATGGCTGTTTGGCCTCGGATCAACTCAGTTACTTTGAAGCAACGTCCACAGATGGGTTTCTCATTGTCACACCTGATTTTTCTGTGATTACAGCGTTGACAGGCTCTTGATTTGCGGGTCATCAATTGGAGATGAAGTCAAAAACTGTCAAAACTCAAATTTATTGGTTTCAGCACAATATGGACAGTATACTGTCTGTAGATCTGCATGTCATCCATATCTCCAGACACACACACCACAGATCTCCCTTCCTACCACCCATACTCTACAATGCCTTTGAATTGTGCGTGTCCGATCCGCGATTCTTTTCATGATCGACGAAGACGGCTGGACAACCATTCGACCAAGGAGAAGACAGAAGCAGGAGAAACCAGTGAGCTTTGAACAGACACCACAAGTCATTCCCTCCAGTCCGTTTGAGAACGTTCAAGATTTCAGCGTCTCTCTTGCGATGCTCTCTAGATCCATGGATGAGCTTCTGATTCTGTCTAGAAACTCTGAAACTAGACAGGAACAGCTGTTGTCGTTTTTGGACAGATACAGACATGAACTCTTGAAGAACAAATCCCAAGGACGTAGAGAGTCTTTACCAGCTAATTTGCACTTTCTTCCTAACCTAGAGTACATTCAAGATCTACCATCTGTTCCCCTACCTTCTCTGAATCCACCCATTTACTTTTCGTCTCCAGCTGTTGCACCAGCATCTGAAAGAGCAGATCACACTGTCTGGTCGCCTGTCAGCATGTTTACTTCCTCTCTCTGGGCTGATCTTCCCATGCGCAGAACCAGATCCACATCTTGGACGTCAACAACCATGCCAACCAGTCATCCAGAACGCATGGCATTTTCTCCACCTGGCAGACGAAGACATCTAACAACAACAGATCTTGCCTCAGATCTGGAAAAGAAGCAACAAAAAGCACAAGAAATACGTGACATGGTCCTCCAGATGCGAGCTCAAAAGACAAAATACAACACGAACAAAGCTCAGGCTGTGTTGGATCGTAATAGATCACAAGAAGAGCAGCGTAAGCAACTCAAAGAGAAATTGCAAGAAAAGTTGCAAAAGGCAGAACAACAGAGAGAAGAGCGCTTGAGAAGCATCAAGATCAAGTCCAAAGAAGAAGATCAGAAACTGAAAGACGTGAATCTCAACTCGCAGCAGAAACAGATTCAGATCAAAGAGAAACTGGAAGAAAAGCTGCAGAGAGCAGAGCAGCAAAGAGAAGAGCATCTGAGAATCATTCAGCACAAGAAGAAGGAAGATGATCTCAAACGGGAAGAGGTCCAGACAAACAACACGCAGCACATGGAAGCCAAGAAACAGGAAGCGATGCAAAAGTTTGAAGATGCAGAGTCAAGAAGAAACGACATGACACTCGCAAAGATGAAGAAGCTACAAGATGTGACTGCGATGCAAGATGCTGCTCACGAACGCAGAAAGCAGCAAGAGGAAGAAAAGTTGCGCAAGATTGAGCAAGAACAAGAAAAGAGAACTAATGCCGTTGCTAAAGCAGAAGCTTTGAAAGCCAAAAAAGTGGCACAATCTCAAGGCAGACTCAAACGCATTCAAGATGCACAGATCTCAAAGCAAGCAGAGGAAGAAGAAATGGTAGAATGATTGACACAAGAGAAGAGAACGACAAGAGAAATTGTCAGAGAAGCTGGAGCAAGGGTCAATGCGCAAGTTTGAGCAAATCCAGCAAGTCAAGGAAAAAGCTGCTGCTGCCAACCATAATGCAAAGATTGTAGCCAGTAGAGTGCAAGCCAGTCGCAAGACACCTGAAAAGTCTCTGTCCTTCTTTATTGCTTCAGAAGACACACAGCAGTCTGTTGGATTCTCTTCAGAGACAAAGCAAGTGTTACAAAAACTCAAGGATCAGATCAAACAGCAAAACAAGAGCTATAATCCACCATCTGTTCAGATTGTTAATGACAAACTACGCAAATTGCTGCTTTCTGTTGATTCCAAGGTTGAACAGTTCACAAAACAAGAATCCAGCACACTTGGGTTAGACCAAGGCCTGGAAAAGATCAACAAGCTCTTGAAAACACTGGAACCTTTGATGTTGAACCAAGTGATGCCCATGCTTGGTGATTTCATTTGTGCGCTTGGATTCGATTCTCTCAAACCCATCAGAACACAGCTGCTGTTGCTCCAGATCATCTTTAGAGCTACAGAACACAAGTCTAATGGAGAACACATCACCAGAGCCTGTCTTTTGCCACATCTGATTGAACAATTGGCACACGTTCTCAACATGCATGGCGTCGTCCAATGCTGGATGGAACCTGCGACGTTGATCATGAAATCAATCAACAACTGTCTCGCTCATACAGCAGGAGAACTCTATTACAAGTATTTCTGATAAGCGTAGATATGCGATTGAATCTGGTATTTTGGAGCAATTGGTTGCCATTTTCACACATTTACATGCACCTGTGGAACTGGGACCTGATGTATCGTTTATCGAACAATGTCTTCAGTTTTTGGAATCCATGACCAGAAATGATTCTTCAATATTTGACACTGAGCACTCGGAATACCAGCAGTTGGTCATTCAAAGATTCACAGACAACAATCTCATAGGTGTTGTGACTTTGTTGGATGCACTTTTGCTCTTTAAGGACGGCACGTGTCGTGTACAGCCAGACGCTGTTCTGGAAGACGTGTGGCTACAAATGTCTTTGAATTGCTTCAAGATGCTCAACCACCTGTGTCAGATTGACTTGAATCAAGTCCAGGTATGTCATTTGACAACAGTCCTTGCTCTCAGACTCTGGAATGTGCGCTGAGTTGTTTCATCTGATGTTCTTTTGGCTGCAGTACCACACGATTGCTGCCCAAAAACAGCTGAAGCTCCAAAGAGAGTGTCTGTCTGAATTACTGCTACTGTTGGGCAGAGTCTGTCTCGACAACCATGCAAACACTGCCATGGTCCGTCTTGGATTGGGAGATCCATTGATCAAGCGTCTGGTCCAACTGCCATTCGAATACTTTTGCAATCCCGTGTTGCAGAGTGTCTTGCTTCCAACCCTCGTCGTGCTCTGTGTTGGTGAGGATGATGTCAATCGCCTCATTGTCGAAGATGAGATGTCGATGCTATTTTTGAAAATGTACATTGCCAACGTCCAAGACAACAGAGTACAGCAACACTCTGACAAGCGAATGCACCTCTCTCAACGATTGAGACCAGCAACTGTACAACAAGCACTCGAGCTGTCATAAACTTTCTTTTGATGTTCAACTTGAACAAGCAATTGCTCAAACAGGGGTTCTTTTATGTTGAAGCTGGGTTTGACCTTAAACAACAAGGCAGAATCATGGATGCTGGTCGCAGACTGTTCCAAGTCAAAGATCAGCCTCTTGTATCAAACAAGGGATTCACAAGGGGCTACATCGGCTATGGTAAAGAATCTGGCTCTGAACAGTTTGAACACAAGCAGGCTTTCAGCTACGGGATGCACATTCCAGACCCCACAAACGAACTGGAGGGCAGGAATGAATGGTCGAAAGAGTACGCCATGCAAGATAGACACTTGCTGATGGAGTTCTATCATCACACTTTTCAAGTCTTTGCCAATGTTTGTCGTGACTTGTCCGGGATTGTCGGACATGATCTCCACAAAGACACTATTGGCGGGGAACGCATCTCTATGATGCGAGTGTTTGATTATCCACCTATGGACGGTGCTCTTGGCTCTTCACCACATACTGATTGGGGATTTCTCACACTCATTTTGGCAGACGAGCGACAACCTGGTCTGGAACACTTTGACAACGGATGGCACAAGATTCCAGCAAGAATCAAGGATGATCAGGCATATTATGTTGTTAATGCTGGAGATTATCTGAGTTCGGCATTTTCGGACATCACGTCGCCATTGCACAGAGTCGTGGGGACACAAGATCCAAGATTGTCGTTTGTGTTCTTTGGATATCCTCGGTTTGACATGCCTCTTCCACCAAGAAATGAGCGGGTGTCGCTCTTTCAAGATCAATCCTTGAGCAACCAAGTGATCTCGTCAACGAGTTTTGGAGAGTACATCTCCGCCAAATGGACATCAGTCGCAAGATAAATTTCGAAGATTTAATGAGTATTTAAGCTTCGGCTTCAGCCTCACCTTCTTCCTCATCGAATTCACCTTCTTCTTCAGCAGTAGCGTCCTGGTATTGCTGATATTCAGAAACCAAGTCGTTCATGTTGGATTCAGCTTCAGTGAATTCCATCTCGTCCATACCTTCACCAGTGTACCAGTGCAAGAAAGCCTTACGACGGAACATAGCAGTGAACTGATCAGAGATACGCTTGAAGAGCTCCTGGATAGCGGTGGAGTTACCAATGAAGGTGACAGACATCTTAAGACCCTTTGGTGGAATGTCACAGACGGCGGTCTTGACGTTGTTAGGGATCCATTCAACAAAGTAGGAGGAGTTCTTGTTCTGGACGTTGAGCATCTGTTCATCGACCTCCTTCATGGACATGCGACCACGGAACATGGCAGCAACGGTGAGGTAACGACCGTGACGTGGATCAGAAGCAGCCATCATGTTCTTGGCATCGAACATCTGCTGGGTGAGCTCAGGAACGGTCAAGGCACGGTACTGCTGGGATCCACGGGAGGTCAATGGAGCGAAACCGACCATGAAGAAGTGGAGACGTGGGAAAGGAACCATGTTGACAGCGAGCTTACGCAAATCAGCGTTCAACTGACCTGGGAAACGCAGGCAGGTGGTGATACCGGACATGACGCAAGAGACCAAGTGGTTAAGATCACCGTAGGTAGGGGTGGTGAGCTTCAAGGTACGGAAGCAGATATCATACAAGGCTTCGTTGTCAATGCAGAAGGTCTCATCAGAGTTTTCGACCAACTGGTGGACAGACAAGGTAGCGTTGTATGGCTCGACGACAGTGTCAGAGACCTTTGGAGATGGGACAACAGAGAAGGTACACATCATTCTGTCAGGATATTCTTCACGGATCTTGGAGATCAGAAGAGTGCCCATACCAGCACCTGTACCACCACCCAAGGAGTGAGTGATCTGGAAGCCCTGCAAGCAGTCACAAGATTCAGCCTCCTTGCGGACGACGTCGAGGACAGAGTCGACCAACTCGGCACCTTCGGTGTAGTGACCCTTAGCCCAGTTGTTACCAGCACCAGATTGACCAAAGACAAAGTTATCTGGACGGAAAAGCTGACCAAAAGGACCAGCACGGACGGAATCCATGGTACCTGGCTCCAAGTCGACGAGGACAGCACGAGGAACATACTTGCCACCGGTAGCTTCGTTAAAGTAAACGTTGATGCGCTCCAATTGGAGATCGGAGTCACCGTGGTAGGTACCAGTTGGGTCGATGCCGTGTTCGTCAGAGATAACTTCCCAAAACTTGGCACCAATCTATTGTTACCAGTAGTACTTGGTTACCACATTGACCAGTCTGAAGATGAACAATTTCTCTCATATTTATAGATCTAATATGAGCGCAAGTACAGATGAAGCGAGCGAGGTAAAGTCGAAAAGGTGACGCGCAGTTCTCGTGTCCGAGCAAAGCCACACCGGGTTGTTTACACCAGATAAATGAATTTGAGACCAAAGGGTTGAGTTTCAAAATCTCCGCATAACAAAAAACGCTTCAGCTGTGTTTTATTGACAACACTTGTGAAAACCATTTCTTTCTGAGAACTTTTTTGTTTCTTGTTACTCTCTATTTTCTCTTCATACCACAGAGGTTTGGTTATTTTTTCATACATGTGTCCGAACACTTTGTCGAATGTACACACACGTCCAAGGCAAGATCGTCGTGCCGGCGCCGGAGCAACTCAAAATCACTCTCTTTCCACCGATATCCATACCACTCATCCAGATCTCTTTGCAAGACCAGCAAACGGCCCTTGCAATGAAGACCGAGTATCAAGTCGCCCAAGAAGTCGAAGACCATGAGCTGGAGCAGTCTAACAACCGCTGGAAACAGAAGCAAGAAGCCGAAGCAAAGAAACCTGTGCCTCCAGAACCTGCGGCATTGAACCAGGCAGATGTCGAATTGCTATCGCAAATGCAATCTGTCTCTCTCGAACAGGCATTGAAATCCAGCACAGTGTCGAATCAGTCGTCCATCCCAAAGACTGAATCGCAGAACGCTCTCATGCTCTCGAATGTTGAATACTCTGCCGATAACCAGCCTCCTCCTTACTCTCAAGCACAGCCGTTTGTTCAGCAGCCTTACACACTCCAGCAGCAGCAATCTGCACCGCAGCTCTCAAGCCCTGGCATGAAGCCATTCCCACTCCAACAGCAACTGTCTGCCCAAACGATGGCTCAACCATATCAGACATTGACTCAACCTTACTCCTACGCGTCTGGACAGCCTTATCAGATGCCACTGCCTCTTGGACAACAGCCTGCCTTCCAGTCTCGTCCACCCGCCACACCTCCAAAACCCAACAAGGCACCGCCACTGCCACCGTCTCCAGCAGGCATGAAGCAGTCGCCACAGGGAGTGAAGCCAGGAGCCAAACCATCAAATCAGAACGATCCACTGCAAAAGTACTACGAGATGGGATTCTCCCAAGATGGTGTCAGGCGTGCTTCTGCTCTCTATGCCGATGAAAAGGACATGATTGAGTTTCTGATTCCGTTTGAGGAATTGAGACAAAAGGGACTGCGTCCAGACTATGTCCAACTCAGTCTGAGTGCTTATCCAGGAGATGTACAAAAATGCGAGCAGTTTTGCATATCGATGACTTCGTTGGCTGAATTTGGGTTTAATCTGGTAGATATCAAGAACGCACTCACCAAACACAAAAACAACCGAGACCAAGCACTAGAAGAGTTGCTGAAAAAGTGATTATTGGTCTATCACTGCTTGTGGCAAGACACCGGGAATGGGCATGGCTGTCTTGTTCAAGATACCGCCAGGCACTATGATCAAGTAATATACAAGGTGGTAGGACTGTCCTCAGTTGGTCTGGTATCGATTTGTCAGCGAGTTCCATCTGCAAGAACTGCTTGAGTGTTATGCCTTGATTTCTGGCTTCTACCAGTCTCTTGAACCTCTTTTCATGGAATGCCAGATCCTTCTTGAGCAGATTCAGCTCTCTGTTGTTAGTTTCAATACTTTGTCAAGAACATGGTTTCCTGTGTCATCTTGACTGCACTCTCTGTTCTTTTTGCGATCTCCTTCTGCAGATTGTTCCTGAGCATTCTAGCTGTGCCTTCCAGTTGCATACGCTGATTGGTTTGCTGCTGGTTGACTTCATCCTTGACTTCTTGGTGCTTCTTGGCAGACTTTTGGTTGCCAATGTTCTCAATGTGATACAGCAGCTCTGATTTGGACATTTTCTTCATCTGATCCAAAGGAGCAGTCTCTGGAGGTTCTGGACAGCCGTTGCGATACTTTTGATACAGAATGTTGATCTGTTTCTTGACTTCCTTGATATCTCTCAGTGCCTTGAATGCAGTCTTGACATCATGGTCGATATTAGCTTGCTGCATCTCTACATATTCACGTCGCCACTGCTCGCCCATGCGTTCTTGGCAGGATCCAAAGTGTTTCAAGAGCAGATCCTCAAACTGTGTCTGTAGCTCCTTTTCTTTGATCCTGTAGTCTCTTAACTCTATCTCCATGGCTTCTTTTCTCACCTTTAGCAACTTGTAGTCTTCTTCACGTGGCTGGACTTGCTTGCGTAGCTCCATGATCTTGAAATCCAACACAAACTTGAACTTTTCCAGTTCCTGGTTCTTTTTGCGTAGATCGTAAATACGTTTGTCCTTATCCATCAGCGTCTCTTCGCGTTCTTGGACTTCCTTGATCAGACCAGCAATGTCTTGTTCCATGGTTTTGATGATCTCATGAATGCGTTTCTCTTCGTTGATGGCTCTCATGAGCTCTCTCTTGTGGTCTTCAATCAACCCCATCAGCCTGTCATACTCTGCCTTCATCTCGGTGTTCTCAGCACGCACCTTTTCCATCAACTGGCCTTCTTCCTTGAGTCTTAGTTCATACTGGTACTGCAATCCCAGAATCTCTTGCTCAATGTCCTCTTCAATCGATTTGAGATTCTTTTCAAAGCCAGCACGATGATCTTCAAACTCGAGACGTGTCTGTTCCATCATGGCAGTCTTGGCATCCAGCTGCTGTGTGTAAAAGTCAGAAATCTTGGCTACTTTGTCGTGATACGTTGCATCAATGTCTTGAAGCTTGTTTTCAGAGTGCAATCTCAGATTCTCTAGCTTCTTGAGCAACTCGTTGTATCTGGATGACTCTGAAGTAATCTTTTGCTCGAAGCCTTCCTTGGTCTCTTTGATTTCCAACTGGTGGTGCTCCTTTGACATGGACATTTCCTGCTTGCGTCTGGCATCGCTCTCGTTCATTTCCATCTTGCGCAAGTCAATGACTTCATGCAGCCCCTTGATCTCTGCCTTGAACTTGTCAATGACTTCTTGCAGTTTTGTCGCATACAGTTCTTCCTTGCTCTTGAGCTGGAGATCGCTCTGCTGCCTCAATTCTTCTACTTTTTGCTTCAGATCAACAAAGATGCGTTGGTTTTCAATCAGATCTGAGCGAGAAACGAGAATCTCGTCGCTGTAAACGAGTTCACGATGGATGCGTGTCTTCTTTTCCTTGTCTTGGATGCGGTAGATGAACAGACAGCCATCTTCACCCACTGTGAAAAAGTGTTGGTCATCACCAGAGAAGCAAGCATGATGAATGAGTCCAGCGTGACAAGTGTACTCTTGTGACTCGAGAAACTTGGAAGTGGGTTCAAATGGATATCTGTGTGCATTGATCGTGCCTCTACGAGTCACAGAGACCATAAACTCTCCAAAGTGCGACGCAAACAGATTCGTGATTGCAGAGGAGCACTGGATCTGGTGTTGAAACTTGCCATCTTGAAAAGTCTTGATGTAATCACCAGTGTAGCCATAGACTGCTCTGCCAGTGTTGCTCAAGACACCAGATTTGTAATTGTCTCCTTGGATCGGTAGCAATTCGTACTCTTTTTCTTTTGTGTACACGTTCCAGACAGTAATAGTTCCCTCGTGAGAGTACGCTAGGATCTTGGTGTCATCATTGGACCACTCGATCTTGTCCACTCGCGAATGGAGATCACCCTTGAGATTGGCAACAATGTCAAAGTTCCAGGTGTCACAAACGACGATCGAAGAGTTCCAGATACAGGCAAAGTACTGTCCACCCGTTGAGAATCTGCACTCTTTGCAGTTTCTGAAACTAGCACTCTCCCAGAATGTGCGAATGTCATCAATGAGAATCGCCATGAGTTTCAGTCCAGATGGAAACGCAGCAAGCATGTACAGTCCATTCGGATGCAACGCGACACTCAACGCAGCTTCATCGCAGTACTTGACGACTTCGACACAGTTGTCTAAATAATTCCAGATCCTGAGTGATTGGTCAGCACCACTGGTCACAATCAACGGCTTACTCAGACACGTGTCCAGACCAGTAATCGAACCAGTGTGGAATGAGTCTCCGAGTCTGTCTGACTTGATTTCCTCATTCTCAGATCAAGCATAGTACCTGACTGTCTCCCTCAAATGTGAGCTTGTAGATTTGGTTGTTCTTGAGTGTGACGACTGCCATCTCATCGTGTGGGTTGAGCGCAATCTGAGAGACACTAGCTTCCTCCAGAGCGATCTCTCTGTTCTTTTTGTAGTAGTACTGGTCATCAGTCTTTCTAAACGACACAACAACACCCGTATCCAGACCAATAAGAAGACCGTTGTCATAGGCTTCAATGGCAGAGACTTCTGGAGATGGGATACCCAATCCAGCCTGTGGCAGCTGGTAAGTCATCTCGACCATCAATTCTCCAGCTTCAATGACCAAGATGCGACTCTCTTTTGTTCCAGCCACAATTCTATTGTCATTCACCCATGACACACAACGAATCAGCTTGTCTACTTTGGTCTGGTGTGACATTTTAAGACTGTTGTCGTGAAACTTGTAGATTCTAAAGATTGAGCTTCCAGCAACACACAGTTGTGTCTGTGTAGCTTCAAAAGGACTGCAAGACATCACAGTCAGCTCAGTGTTCAGATGATTTGTGGTTTTGGTATTCGCCACTAGTTTGAGCTTCTCAATCAGCCAAACGTATATATGCCTACACTCAATCAATGTACCAATCTGGGGCACTTCCTTGAGCAAATACAAAGCGACCATCAAACGAAAAGCCAATCGAAATAAACTCCCGTGTCTTGACATTGGTCTCATGTAGATTCAGATTCTTTCTCTTTCTGGTCGATCCCAAGTCACAGAGCTGGATGCTTGCTGGCTTGTCTCCGCCATCGCCTCTGATGGCAACCGCAATCATCTGTGTTTGAAGATGGACGGCCATGGCAGAGATGCTCTCTGGCTCGTTGCTGATGCTTCCGATTTTCTGTGTCTTTTGTTCTATATTGTACTGGACAATCTGCGAGCCTGCTGGATAGCAGATGGTCACATCATCTACAAAGCATGCATTGTTTCTGACTTCAGTATTGAGCCCAAAGACATGCCTACAGTCAATCGCTGTACGAAGGTGTGATGGTTGGGAGGGACATCTCAAAGAGTTGACGTTGCGTGCACGTCATCAACTTTATTCTTTTAGCAATGCCTGAATCTGCTTCTTGAGACTTACGAGAGAACCCAAGCCGTTGAAACGATCGCTTGTGGTGACTGTTTCCAAGAGTGGAACGAGTTTGTCAGCCTGCCATGCCATATTCAGCTAGATTCAGTCAAGATACCTCTTTTTCGAAGAGTTTCCTGGTCATTTGAATGGCGTTCAGAATGACTTTGAACATTGTCTTTGCTCTCTCCTTGTTCATGGAGTATGGTCCAGATAGGGGTGATTGTGGCAGCTTTTCGAGTGCCTGCTGCATGGAAATCGAAAGTTGTGTCACTGTTGCTTGAATTCCCTTCTCTTCCTTTGGTGTCCTCTTGAGCATTTGCACAAAGACCTCAAACGCAGACACGAGTGGATAGGCTTTTGGCTCCTTGTCTTGTGTCGTGAGTGGAATCAAGAGAGACAGCAGTCTAAAGGACATGTTTGGCAAACGCTCTGCGAATTCAAAGAACAAGGTTGGTCTGATGGATGATTTGCCAGACATAAAGTGCTCGAAACTCTGCTTATAAATATCCAAGATTCTGTCCTGGTGACTCTGTTGTCAATCAATCTACCATTTGCTTTTCTTTCTTTTGCTTCTTTGCTGGTGTTTGCTGTTGCGCAACACTGATGACTTTGACGAGGTACACAGACAGAGCAACGAGCGTTGGATGTGTGCTCGTGTTGGATAGTTTGCGCATGCGATCATGCAGTTTCTCTAAGAGTACAAAGGCTTCCTCTACGTCTGAGATCTCTGGCAGGTCCTTTGGCTTGCAGAGCTTGCTCATCAACAGTGTCATTAGTTTCTGGCTCAGTGCTTTTTGGCCATCCTGTTTCGAAGATTCTTGGTAGAGTGTCAGCAATGGATCAATGGTCTTGAGAATGAGTGGGCTTGTTGGACAAGTCTTGATGAAGATCTCGATGAAATCAATCACACGCAGCTTGAAGTTCATGACTGTTTGCTTTGCATCACGTTGCTCTGCTTTGATGTCTCGCTTTTGCTTGAAAATTTCTGCCAATTTCTCGTCAAACTGTGCCATTTGGTCATCATCCAGGTCAGAGAGCTCTTCTTCTTCGTCATTACCCAATGCTTCTTGAATCTTTTGCTTCAACTCTTCATCCACTGGCTCTTCTTCCTCCTCCTCTTCTTCTTCATCTTCATCCATTTCGTCGTCATCTTCCTCTTCAAAGAGTTCAGCAGATCCTTGGACACCGTCTTTGGCAGTCAAGACTTCAAACAACAGGTCAAGCGACTTTTCAGTCAAACGAGGCGAAAATGTCTTGAAAGCACTGGATGCCAAATGTCTGAGCGTTGAGGAAGACTTGGCCATGAAACTGACAAGAATATCGACCAGTACTTCTAATGGCAGCGGCTGCTCTTCAGTTTCCTCTTGCTTGCGCTTCTTCTTGGTTTGTTTGTCTTGGACAGGGAACAATCTATCATAGCACTCCACAAGTTCCTGATTTTAAGATAGATACCTGGATGACGTCTGCTGCTTCGTCAGCTTCATGATGGGCCATCAGTGTCACATAGACCAAAAGTGCCTCAAACGAACGCAATTCAGCCAGTGCCTTCTTGTCTTCTGTTGATTTGATTAAGTTTCTGATGGTTTGAATCTTCTTCAAAGCAGGCGCAATGACTTCATCGGCTTCAAAGTCTGTTTCCAAGTGCTTGGATTGCTTAAAGGCTTGCATCTGCTCCAAGCAGTAGTAGAACCATGAATCGCCGTTTTTGAGACCACTGACTTCCTGATCTGGCAAAACAAGATTCTGCAAGAGTCCGAGCATGGAGAAGAAGCGTTCTCTCAAGTAGTGTGTTGTTTCCTCAGATGGCTTTGGATCCAGGACTTTGATGACTGGATCTTTTGGATCTTGAGAGACGACAGTGAAGAAACTGTGTGCGATGACGAGTCTGCAGATCTTTTCGATCCACTCTTGTTGCTTCTTGAGAGACTGGGTCTTGAGCAACAGATTCAGTTGGTCGAGACACCACTTTCGGACAGTGTCTGGGTCTTCAAGATCAGACTCTGTGAATGAAGAAATGACATAATCAACAAAGCTAGCAATGTCTTCTGGACTCAAGGAAGACATGATCGTTTCCACTGTTTTGGTCTTTGTGACGGCATCAAAGTTATAGTGGCCGTTCTTGCCCATGAGTTGCACAAGAAGAGAGAGAGCAACGTTTGATCTCTCTCTGGCAAGCTCCAACAGTTTCTGGTTGATGACTTGTGCTTGCTTGAACAGATAAGAGTCCTTGTGTTGCAAACTGTTGATCAAAGTCTTCAGAAAGTTGCGTGTAAAGACAAGAGGGATCTGGTCTGGGTTGATGAGCGGCAGGATTGCCAGGAACATTTGGAAGCCAAGATACTTGCGTTCGTGGGTTGCTGTGAAAAAGTGTCTGTCGACAAGTGTCCAGAATTGCTCGAGTGTCATGTTCTTGTCATTCTCGGCCTTGACAATGGATTCGACAATGGTGTTGAACACTGGATGCACGTTCATGTCCAAGTAATCAGCAGTCACAAGGATTTCAGAGAGCTTGTTCATGTTCTTGTGGTGCAAGATCTTGCCGTGCTTCCAGTCCTTGAGCATCTTTGTCCAGTCCAGTTCCTGGCCTTGAAGCTTGAGTGCAAACCAAATGTGCTCTGGATACACAAATGCAGTCAAGAAATGTTCAGCAGTGTACTGTGCATCGCCATTAGGGACAGCGCACAGATCAATGAGCACTGAGCAGCTGGCTTGTCTGAGATAGTTTTTGGTGTTGAAGATCTTGATCAAGTTGTTGGACAACTCGTGCATTTGATCTGGAGTGGCTCTTTCGAGAATACCAGAGAGCACCAATGCTTGATAGCCAAAGATCCTGCTGAAATAGAGTTGCTTTTCGTCGTGAGATGCTTCCTTTTGCGAAGACGCATGGATGAGGTCCAAAATCTCCTGGACATCAAACTCATACTTGGCCAAGAGTTCAGTGAGGCAGGTGGCAAAGCCCTGTCTGGCACCATCCTTGGAAGACGACAGGCCACGAACGAGTCGCTTGAGTGCATAGTCAACATCACTGTTTCTTGTCTCTGGCAGTCCAGCGAGTAGGTCCTCAGCAGCTTGAATCCTTTTGTCTGCTTTCACACTTGTGAGGTCTAGAAAGTATTCCAAACTGGTCATTGGTTGTGTTCAAAAAAAAATGTCGAAGAATTTTTTTTGCCAATCCAAAAAGACTTCACAATGTCTGTAGACAGAAATCAAGTTGAGAAGGCATCAAGAGCACTGCTCAAGTGGCATGAGAAGCAGAACAAATCGGAAGAGCTGCTGGACAACCAGCCAACTGTCTGGCTTGTGTTCACTACAAAGAAAATCCACGACAAGCTCAAGCTGAAGCCAGTCCGTATTCGCATTCCACATCCTTTCAAAGAGAACCCAAGTGTGTGTCTGTTCACCAAAGACCCACAGCGTGAATTCAAGGACAAGCTTGCAGAAATTGGCATGGAGGCCAAGGTCATTGGCATTTCCAAGTTGAGGACAAAGCACAAGACATTCGAACAGAAGAGACTCTTGTGCCAGACTTACGACATCTTCTTGGCAGACGAACGCATTCTGCCCATGCTGCCTCCAATGCTTGGAAAGACGTTTTTTGCAAAGAAAAAGTATGTGAATTGACAGCAGGCACCCAGCACCAGTTGATTTGACTGTCGAAGATCTCAAGAAGGAACTCGAGAGTGCCGTGAACGCTACTTATCTGCATCACACCCAAGGTGCTTGCACGTATCTTACTTGAGACTAGGTCCATCAGGGCAGGCACTGTTGCTCAAGATCCAGTGAGCCTTGCAGACAACATCATGGAGATTGTCGAGCAAGCCGCCAAGAAGATTCCTGGCAAGTGGAACAACATTCAGTCGATTAATGTCAAGACCAACAACTCTGCAGCCCTTCCTATCTACACATCTGTTGTCGATCAAGAAGACGACGAAGAAGATGCTGAATGAACACTGTCTTTCTTTAGAGTCTCTTTTTGGGATTTCCATTTCAGACATCACTTGGTGTGTCTGAGCGTGTTTTGAGCAGTGATGCACCAGACTCTCTCGCAATATCATACAATCGACACTTAGTCAGATCACACTAACAGAACTGCCATTCATAGCGATCCTCGATCACCAACAAAAACTTGGGTGAATGCGATCGCACTTGCATCGATTGACAGGTGTGTGATCACTGCAACTCAACTAAGCAATACTGTTTTTGCGGCTTGCTTCAAACCCTGTGTCTGTGCACTGACTGCGGCCGAGTGGCGCTTTTTGGACGAGCCGATTGTTTGCCAAGAATGTCAACTCCTCCTCAGCGTCGCAGGGATGAATACAGAAGAGAGGAAAACAGACGCCAAGACTCTGACTACAGCAGACCCTCCGAGTTCTCGAGAAGCAACAGCAGCTCTACCGTGAACTCTCCAAACCCACAACGCCGCAACTACCCACAGAGACAGAATGCACCTCCACAGAACATGCCTCCACCACAAAACTATCCCCCACAGAACGCTCCCCCACCACAGAACTTGCCGCCAGCTGGGCATCCACCTGCGGGCTACCAACCACCTGCACAGCAGATGGTACCTCCATTCAGACCTCAGCAGCAACAGCTAGTCAAGAAACGCACTGTGCGTCTTATTCCACTCACGCCGCAAGGCAATTTGGTGATTGATGTCCCTGTTGCGGAGCGTGTCCGTCAGATGGGCAAGCAAGGCAACAGTGAGGAGTTTACCCACTTGCGCTACACCGCTGTGACTTGTCCAGCCGATGACTTTTCCACAAAAGGCTATTCGTTGCGCCAGCAAGAGTATGGCCGTCCAACCGAGCTCTTTATTGTCGTTACAATGTACAACGAAGACGATCAGCTGTTCTGCAAGTCCATGACTGCGATCATGAAGAACATTGCTTACCTGTGCAGCAGAACGCGCAGCAAGACCTGGGGTGAGAACGGATGGAAGAAAGCAGTTGTCTGCATTGTGTCTGATGGTCGTGCCAAGATCCATCCAAGAACCTTGGATGTGCTCGGTATCATGGGCTGCTATCAAGAAGGTCTGATGAAAGACTCTGTAAACGGAAAGGAAGTCACTGCCCATTTGTTCGAATACACTACCCAAGTCGCAGTCACTACTGAATTGAAGGTGCAAGGTCATGAAAAGGGATTTGTTCCTGTGCAGATCTTGTTCTGTCTCAAGGAAAAGAATGCCAAAAAGATCAACTCCCATCGTTGGTTCTTCAATGCATTTGGACCACTCTTGCGTCCAAACGTCTGTGTCTTGATCGATGTTGGTACGAAGCCAACCCCAACATCTCTGTACCATCTCTGGAAGACTTTTGACTCCAATCCATCGGTTGGAGGTGCCTGTGGTGAGATTTATGCCGAGCTGGGCTCTGGCTGCAGCAATCTGTTGAATCCATTGGTTGCTGCGCAGAATTTCGAGTACAAAATGTCCAACATCCTCGACAAGCCTCTCGAGTCTGTCTTTGGCTATATTTCTGTGCTTCCTGGTGCCTTTTCTGCTTACAGATATGCTGCGCTGCAAGGCAAGCCATTGGAAATGTATTTTGTCGGTGAAACCATGCACGGCGGTTCAGACATCTTTGCTGCGAACATGTACCTGGCTGAAGATCGTATTCTGTGCTTTGAAATCGTGACCAAAAAGAACGAAGCTTGGATGCTCAAGTACGTCTCCAAAGCCCAGGCAGAAACGGATGTGCCAGATGGTGTTCCAGAGTTCATCTCCCAGCGCAGAAGATGGCTGAACGGCTCCTTCTTTGCTGGTGTGCATGCTCTTTCGCACTGGTACTTTATCTTCCGATCCGGACACAACATCATCCGCAAGATTGCTCTCGTTTTCCAGTTCATCTACAACTTTGTCAACGTCTTCTTCAACTGGTTTGGACTCTCATTCTTCTACTTGACCTTCTTCTTCCTGATCAACCAGAGTTCGGTTGACAGGAAACAGAAACCAATCACACCAACTGGCGACAGCAAACAAGATCTGCTCAACTCTCTGCGCTGTGTTTCCATCAGTGATTGCCAAGTCGTGTACGAAGCACTCAACTCACTCTATCTGATGGCTATTGTCGTTGTCTTCATCTGTTCCCTTGGCAACCGTCCACAGGGCTCAAAAGTCATTTACATCTCCATCATGCTTCTCTTTGCCATCATCATGGGTATCATGCTCTTCTTTGGTGGATTCTCAATCTACAACATTGTAACACAAACACTTGCCATTCAGGCTGCAGCTCAAGGTGCAGCTCAGGGTGCATCAGCGGACAAAAACACAGCCGTGAGCTTCATGAGTCTCTTTGTCGAAAATAGACAGTTCAGAGACATGATTTTGGCCACTGGATCGACTTATGGCATCTATCTGATCTCGTCGGTCTTGTACTTGGATCCATGGCACATGCTAACTTCATTCTTGCAGTACTTGTTCTTCTTGCCAAGTTTTAACAACATTCTGACCGTGTACGCATTCTGCAACTTGCACGTATCAAGATTGACGATAGGATGTCAGTTGGGGAACCAAAGGAGACAACAATGCTGCTGCACTGGGCGGTGTCACTGCTTCCAAAGGCAAAGATGGCAAGGAAACAGTCGAAGTCGAATTCCCAGCAGATCAGAACGACGTCAACATGAATTACGAAAAGTTCATCAGAAGTCTGGCACAACCACGCCAAGAAGAAAAGAAGTCCAGGGATGCCAAGACAAAGCAAGAGGATTACTTCAAGAACTTTAGAACGCGTGTCGTGCTCTCTTGGATCTTCTCGAACATGATCGTCATTGCATTGATGACCAATAGTGCTGTTCTGCTGTACCTCCAGAGCATCTTTACCATTGATCAAAAGAACAAGTCTGCAGGTATCAATGCATTCCTGTCGGTATTTCCTCTAATTGTAGTTTATCTTTTACTCTGTGCTCGTGCTTTCGGTCATCAGATTCATTGGATCCACGACATATCTTGTCAACCGCATGATCTTTGGTTGAAATTATTGTGCCTTGCACACGAAAAGTCTGCACTCGACAAAACTGGCACCAAACTTGATTAAAGCAAGAAATCACTAATTGGCTGATATTCCCTCAGTTATGGTATGCCATGACTACCTGGACATCAATTCTTCAGGTCTGGTTCTTTGGAAGTCTCTGTGAGGTGTCAGAGTCGGAATTGACGTGAAGTAAGCCCTTTCAGCCCCATTTAAGGTAAATCTCAGGAGATGCTGCCTAAACTGGCTGATCTTGACAATAGATTGATTATTGAGACAACGCAAAGTTGGCGCGGTTAGATATCTAGTCGCATTTCATTTTGCGTGCGACGAACAATAAATGTATCTCTACAAACACCATGCAATAGTCTTGGCATCTCTGGTCCCACAGAGGTCACAAGAAAATCTGTAAAAACATGTGACGCGAGGATGGAAACTTGCCTCAATGCTGTTGCGGAGAATCCTGCCAAGAGTGCGTTTGCTCTCTAGCGAAGCACAGAGTATTTTGAATCAGGAGCGTTTCCAAGAGGAAGTCGATGTCTGCATTGTCGGTGGTGGACCAGCTGGTTTGGCTGCAGCTATTCGCCTGCGTCAGTTGGCCATCGAGAAAGACAAGGACATTAGAGTGATGTTGGTGGAGAAGGGATCCGAAATCGGTTCTAAAACTCATCTAAGGATCACACACACTCTCTGGTGCTGTCTTGGAGCCGCGTGCGCTCAATGAGCTGATTCCAGACTGGAAGGAGAAGGGAGCACCTATCCATACACCAGCAACAAAGGATCGTATGCTGTTCTTGACCAAAAACAACAGTATTCCAATGCCACATCCACCACAGATGAATAATCACGGCAACTACATCGTCTCTCTCAACAACGTTGTTCGTTGGTTGGGTGAGCAAGCAGAAGAAGTCGGTGTCGAAATCTATCCTTCTTTTGCTGGATCAGAGGTTTTCCAACTGACCACAGATTCTCTACAACGAGGATGGCAGCGTTCGTGGTATTGCTACAAACGATGTTGGTATCGGTCGTGATGGTCTTCCAAAGGACTCGTTTGAGCGTGGTATGGAAATCATTGCCAAGCAGACTATCTTTGCAGAGGGATGCCATGGCTCTCTCACAAAGAAGCTAATCCACAAGTTTGATCTCAGAAAGGACAGCGAGCCCCAGACCTATGGTTTGGGCATCAAGGAAGTCTGGGAATTGGATCCATCCAAACACGAGCAGGGATTGGTTCTCCACACCATGGGATGGCCTTTGGATGCTTTCACGTATGGTGGTGGCTTTATGTACCACTTGGAGAACAATTTGTGTGCGATTGGATTGGTTGTCGGTCTTGATTACAAGAACCCTACTCTCAGCCCATACAAGGAGTTCCAGAGATACAAGCATCATCCATCCATTGCACACTACTTTGAAGGCGCCAAGATTGTGTCTTATGGCGCTCGTGCACTGAACGAAGGTGGTTATCAGAGCATTCCAAAGTTCATTGTGCCTGGTGCTTCTATCATTGGCTGCTCTGCTGGCTTTTTGAATGTCCCAAAGATCAAGGGAACCCACACTGCCATGAAGAGTGGTATGGTTGCTGCTGAAGCCTGCTTTGAAGCACTCACGGCTGAAGAACAGTCTGGACCATTGCTCTTGACCAACTACGAGAAGAATCTCAAGGAATCTTGGGTCTACAAGGAGTTGTATGAAGTCAGAAACGTCAGACCATCCTTCCACAACCCACTCGGACTCTGGGGTGGTCTTGCCTGGTCTGGACTGGACACCTACATTCTCAAGGGACGTGTGCCATTCACTTTCAAGCACGGAGGTGCAGATCATGCTTCTTTGAAGCCATTGAAGGAAGTGAAGCCAATCGAGTACCCAAAACCAGATGGAGTCTTGTCATTTGAGCTTCTTGAGAACGTTTCTCGCACTGGCACAAACCACGAAGAGAACCAGCCAATCCACTTGCGTCTCAAGCAGGGACAGCGACCACAGATTGAGCACAACTATGCTGTTTACGGTGGACCAGAGCAAAAGTTCTGCCCAGGTACTTGATTTGACAACAGCAGGTGTATACGAGTATGTGGATGACGAAAAGAACGGTGGCAAGCGCTTCCAGATCAATGCCATCAACTGCATTCACTGCAAGACGTGTGACATCAAAGATCCTAGCCAGAATATTGACTGGACTGTGCCAGAAGGCGGCGGTGGTCCAAAGTACGTCAACACATAAAGTTTCAAGCCATTTATAGCATGACTAATCCAAGTTTGTCAGATTCTATATCCTTGCATCTGTAGTTGTACAGGTAGTAGTGCAGATAGCCATCTCCTGGCTTAAAGTGACAGGCATCCAAGAATGTCTTGTTGTGCATCATGTCCAAGCAGTTGAAGACATCAAGCCCTGCACTGTCTGCAGCCACCAACACAGATTTGATCAAGAGCTCGAGTCTGTCCTTGTCATGTCCCAATCCCTTTGGCACATAGTAGAACAAGTAAGCTGCTTTGAGGTCAGTGTAGCGTGGATGTCTGGTGACTGATGAGGGAATGCAGTAAAACGATACAAAATCAGTCACTTGATCGTCTTCTTCGATCACGTAGCTGTAGATGACACCATCACGAGGCAGGAGCCAGTGTGCGATTTCCTCTTCTGAGAATCGTGCCGCGACTTCAAATTGCTCCAGATACTGTCCAAGCAACACCTGGACTTGTTTGACATCTCTTTGTTCCATCAGACGCAAGCCAGACAATGGTGCCTACATTCAATCCAAGTACTTCTTTCACCTTGTACATCTTGATCATGCGAGCGAGTGTCGAGTCTCTTGGGACATAGGAAAATCCAATGTCAACCAACTTTTTTGGGTTCAGGCTGCGGTGAAAGTACTGGCACTTGGTGAATGGCTTGGGAAGAAGCACACCAGCGGTGTAAACAGCTTGGAAAGTGCCAGTGATGTTGACTCTGCGTGTGATCTCTTTGATGAGCACAGGAGCCAATCGCTTTGAACGCAATTTCTTGTGGACACACAAAAAGTTGATTTCGACCAGATGCTGACCCTTTTCACGAATCTTGAGATCGGCAGGTGTGCCAGCGATGAATGCAACCAGTTTCTTGTTAGAAACGACGCGCACACCGAGATGCCACTGACGGTTGAATCCAGGTGGTTTCAGTGCCCTTGTCTTACCATCAATACCACAACAGAAATTCTGGACTGTACGCAAACCGAAACGATGCACCCTCATCCTCGACGTAATTCTCGAGCAACAGCGTGTAGATGCTCTCCAACTGTGCTTGATCATCAATATCCATCACACACCACTCAAAATCCTTTCCAAGAGGATAGGGTTCCTGACGAATGTCACCTAAACTCTTGTCTTCTTCGATTTTGCCGTCACTGTCGACAGTTTCGTCCAGTTGAGGCACAGGTTGTGTTTTCCAGAACTTGAAACTCTGGTCCTTGTTTTGCAGTGCGAGTTTCTTGAGCAATTCTTGAATTTTCGTTGGATCCTGAGACATCTTGCAATTGAGCAAAGAGTGATCATTCAAATTCATGATGCATCAAAATGACTTTTGCTTGCATCAGAAAGAGGCATCACAGATCTCGTAATTTTATGAGATGAAGGTGGATGCTTGTACTCAAACAGCCAGATCTTGCATGATGGACTGAATCAGAGTCAGACTTGATTCAGACCCAAATCACGTCTTGGAGTCTTGTGATCAGCAAAGGGTCTGTAGATCACATGGAATGAATAAACCGCCTCCATGATGCTCCTGACTGCAATATAGAGCTTGGCAAGGCATATTGACGAGAGTGACGTCATCCTTGGCGAGACAGTAATGTGACTGCAATGTGACTACAATGGGGCTACCCTGGGGCTGTTCATGAGCTGGTCTTGCGCAGCTGTCGAGTGGAAAATATGGTCGGCACAGACGGCTTTCAAGCCGAGGCCAACCGGTGTATCATCGCACGAAAACGCCACATTTTGGGTGTGCTCCAAATTAGTATCAACATCGCACTTCAGATTGAGAATTCGAGGGGGGGGCAAAACTCAGATAATGATCCCAAACTCCGCCGGCGTGGCTTTGGCGACATTTGCTTTCGGCGCTTCGAGGATGGATCTGGTGACCTCCTGAGCCTCTAGACAGCTCAGGGTGATGGTAGAGTGTTTTTTGAGCCAGTCATGTGTGACACAGGCCACTTGAAATCGCACCCAGCGCCTGTGGCACGGAGCCTCAGCTCCAAGAAAGCATCAGAGGAGGAATGCATTATAAATTTTTAATTTTCTGGTAGATGGCCGAATTGAGAGTGTTTGAAATCAGGTCGAAATCGTTTGTTTACACGTCTACGTCACCCCACCCTCAAGTTCTTTGCTCGCTAGAAGGTAAGTGGAGATTTCATGAGGTGTGCTTAGAAAGGCACGCACCCGCCGCCTTTCTTTGCCCGCTTCTTTTCAGCTGTATTTATACTAGACCGGCTCACACAAGGAGAGCAACACATAATGTCATCAAAGAAGAGAAACAACGTTAACCCAGTGACTTCAGTCGACTCATCGACAAAAGCAAAGGAAGTCCCCAGCGTCATTAATGGAATCAAACTATCGAACGAACCTGACTCAGGCAAGGTCATCACTGTCCTCGCTAACGACGGCATGACGGGTATTCAATATGACCCCAGGAGAGGCTATCGAGCTGAGTTACTCGAACAACAAGGTCATCGGCAATGGTTCGTTTGGTGTCGTATTTCAGGCAAAGCTCATCCCGTCCGGTGATTCTGCAGCCATCAAGAAAGTGTTACAGGACAAGCGCTTCAAAGTAACTGACTTAACACCAGAATCGCGAGTTGCAAATCATGCGTCTCGTCTCTCATACCAACATTGTCGGTCTCAAAGCATTCTTTTACTCAAACGGCGAAAAGAAGGACGAGGTCTTTTTGAATTTGGTGCTTGAATATGTCCCAGAAACCGTGTATAGAAGCTCCCGACACTATGCCAAACTCAAACAGTCCATGCCGATGCTCAACATCAAGGTTTTCAATCTGATTCCAGCTTTACATGTACCAATTATTCCGTTCGCTTGCTTATATTCATTCTCTTGGCATCTGCCATCGTGATATCAAACCTCAGAACTTGGTATTCATATTAATTGCAGTTGCTTGATCCTAATCAGGGAATACTCAAGCTGTGTGATTTTGGTTCAGCCAAGATTCTAGTTGCTGGAGAGCCTAATGTGAGTTACATCTGCTCGAGATACTATCGCGCGCCAGAGCTCATTTTTGGAAGCACGACATACGGCGTCACAATCGGTGCTTATGTTGATGATAGATGTGTGGTCAAGTGGTTGTGTGATGGCAGAACTCATTCTTGGGCAACCGCTCTTCCCAGGTGAATCTGGTGTGGATCAGCTTGTGGAGATCATCAAGGTCCTAGGTACCCCCACTCGTGAGCAAATCAAGGACATGAACCCCAACTACACCGAGTACAAATTTCCCCAGATCAAAGCCTGCCCATGGAGCAAGGTACTTTTGTTGACGTCAGGTCTTCCGCTCTCGAACAACAACACCAGAGTCTATCGAGTTTTTATCTAAGCTGTTGGAATACACCCCAACAAATCGTCCTACAGCCATCGAAGCAGTCGCGCACGAGTTCTTTGACGAACTGCGCAGCCCTGAAACAAAGCTGCCTAGTGGCAAGGAGCTGCCCGCCCTGTTCAACTTTTCACCTCTTGGTATTTCTATTTACGATAGAACTCTCGATTAGACCGGACCTTGTTCGAAAGTTGGTCCCACCTCACGCCGAACCAGCACTTCTTGCGCAAGGCATTGATGTCAACAAATTTCAGCCTGTAGTCATTCAGAAGCCTGTCATCACGAACGATTGAATGAAGATTTTTTATAACAGTTTTCAAAATGAATAACCCCTTTCTTTACGAGCGACAGCGCTATTCTGTCAACCGTCCAATCTGCGTGGTCATCTGAATGCACACGATGCATAGATGACAACGAACGCAAGGCATAGCTACGCTATAAAGCTGTGGTGATCAGGAATGAATACTCTTCATTGCAATGTTTCAATACACTCCGTGCTGCACTGCCCCAACAGTGAATGCCATGGCATGACAGCGAGCAGAGACACGAATGCAGCGCGAAACATGCTCCAGTTGCTGCTAGATCAATGCCGCGGACTAGAGCGACACATCTGCTTCAGAAGAGGCACACCAGTGACAGACCACGCACACAGACAATGCAGAGCTATACCCGAAAGGGCTGGGGCTCTGTTGCCCTTATAGTGGATATATTGCGTTGCATTTGAAATTGTGTGCCCACTTCCTAAAAGGAAGGCGATCATTTATTTTGAAAACCGTAATAAGATTACCCCAAGAAGAAGGTTGGTCCTGCAAACGAACTTGCTCGGAATTCAAGCAGATGCGGTTCTTCTTCCTCTTCAATCTCGACTGCCAAACCACTCAGGAGCATCTTTGGCTCTTCCAGTGGCTTGCGCTCTGGGCTCTTTGTCGGTGGCAGTGAGAGCAGCCTGGGGGTCGCCAACGGTTTCAACGGTGACTCCTTGACCATATCCCCGACAGAACGTGATCTGTTGGATGTATTCAATGGTGGCAACAAAGAACCTTCTTTTGGTTCGACAGCAGACACTGGCGGATCCTCTCGCGGCCGTGGATCTGAAATCTCCTCAATCACTTTGGTCAAGTCATTGGTCTATTGTCAACAAATGCACCTTGGCTGAAGTGATATTGATTTGACCTTGTCGCCACTTTCTGATCGCGATATCAACGCCATGAGGTTCCTTGACAAACAACTCTGGGAGTTCATGGATTTCAATCTGATCTTTGGGTCGTCTGGCAATAGATTTCATGGGGTAGCCTAAAATGTGCACGAGACACCAATAAAGAAAGAGCCAGATCATTGCTGCTATAAACTGTGAAGTGCGTTTGATTTCAAGAGGTGATGTGAATCTTCGGATGATGTAGAATGCAGAGAGGTAGATGGGTTGGCATGATTCAAAGCGCTGCAGCCTGCGTCTGAGGTATATCTGGTCATTGACACTCGCTTTGATGGGTTTCAAGACCGGCGACTTGGATTGTGGTGTGTCTGGCTTGGAAGAAAAGATGAGGTTGTCGTTCAAGAGATCTCGTGTGTCTTGTTTCTTGTAATCTGCAAATCCAGCCAGATAGAGTCTACAGAGATCTACATAGACACTGTAAACTGGACTAATAAACGTATCCATCACTGATTCTCTGATTTTGTACCTGTTGCGCATGGGTGTGCCAGTGTAGTACATGCTCAGGGCATCTCCCATGTCTGTCCACAGATCTTTGATCTTTGAGAGCGAGCGATCATCAAACTTGGACCTCGACGGCATCCATACACCCAATTCCTTCAGCAGAATGGCTATTGTGTGGAGAGAAATGTAGTATTGCGCCAAAGTTGTTTCATCAACACAATCGAGACCATTGAGACGAATGATACCCTGTTGTCGCTTGAGCACATGTGTAATCTTGGAGTGATTCATGTCAGCGAGAAAGAATCCCTGTCTCTGGACCAGACTTGGAATATCGCGCATGAATGGCTCTGTTGCTTGTGATGTATTCACTGGCTGGCGTTTCATGTACTTGATCTTTGGATGGCTCAGTTCCTGCACTGCCTTTTCGTAGCAATACGACAGTTCTGCAGTTGGACCACGTTTTGATCTGTCAATCATGTCGATAATGTCCACTGCATCGCCATAGTCACCCATGAGCATGTCAAAGTGTTTCCTCATTGCATTTTTGGACTCTGGAGACAGTGTTTCTGTAAGATCGATCAGTGGCACTTTGATGGGGTCCACTAAGAGATTCTGTTTCCAGAACAGCGGGACAGATCCTCGCAAGAGACAGAAAGACGCAATCTTGTCTCCTTTGATCAGTGTCACATCTGTTTCTGCTTCCATGGCAGTGTGTCCGTCTTCATTGACACCGCGTCGCCAGAATCGCGTACCAACTCGCTTCTTGCTTATTCTAGACACCAAAAGAAACTTGACTGGGGGTCCATCGAGCTCAATGACTGTAGATCCAACATAACCACATGTCAGAGGCAAGATAAATTGCATGGTGTTTGTACTCAAAAAAGGCTCCAGCAGATGATGGTTCCAAAAGAATCTCTGGTTGATGTTGGCAAAGTATCCCTTGACGTCGTCGTTTGTCGAAAGTGTTTGCAACCCAGCACCAAGTGTTGACTGAGGACCGTTTGTGAGATCGATGTCCAATGAGTAGAACTTGTCTCCAGCTGTAAATTCGTCTGAAAACTGCTTCAGCGTCAATCGCTCGTGTTCCTCCTCATCCAACGACAACGGAACTACCCGACGCCAGACTGGCAGTGCCTTGACCTGTGTTGGACTGTAGACAACGAAATCCGCTGTTGCACTCACCAGTCGTCGCTTGGTAACGATGAACAGGAACCTTGCAAACCCAAGGTCAAGCAACCCCACGATCCCCCAGTACGGAATCTCATAAACCACTTTCTGCTCTGTCACAGAGTACTCGTCGTACTGATTCTGCACCGTATAACGCTCTCTGTCTCGTCCAGCTTCACAAATCAAAATCTTGGTCTTGAACTGCCGAATCGATTGAAAACCAACATCCCCACGGTCAGTTTTGAATGCAATAGATTTTCCCGGCTCCTCTTCCTCGAGCGAGAACATCTCAAAGTTTGTCGCGTCGAGATGCTGCTCTCTCGCATCAAAGAGCTACGGCTGCTGATGGATGACCCAGGTGTGGTTGCTAAAACCAGAATCAAATGTCATGGGCAGCTTCCCATTGGAGTCTAAGCGCATCATGATTCACGAAACCAACAAACACATTATATCCAATATTCAATTCACAAGTGCCGCGTTTACAAGCAACTCACATGTCAAGTGGATCATGGAGGTCGTTGGACAGGGCCTGAGTCTGCCACTCAACGACTTGGATATCATTCAGGACAGTTTGAGCATTTACACACAGTGGCTCGTGGATCCAACCAGTCGACCCATGGCCATTATCACAAGACAAGATGACACTGTTTTACAGCAATTTTACCAGAATCTCTTTCGCCATTGCTCTCAGTTGTACTTGGCGCGTGTTCCAGAAGATGAATCTAAACTCCAGACCCATGTTGAACTCTGCAAACGCAATCTCAACACACTTCAGTCTGTTGCATTGTACCAAGGACATTTGTTTAGCAATGAAACGTGGCTGGTGCTTGTTAAAGTAGTTATTGGCATTTGTGATGCTTTGTTGAGACTGCCACCAGCCAAGCAGTCCAAGAGAGACAGATACGCACTAGAAGAAATGGAGCTTGGAGATGTAGGGAGTGTTTTGGCAGATGGATTGTGTGCCCATCTCATGTTTGTACCAAAGTTAATGCCAGGTGGCGTTGGATGTCTGGCTGCGTTCGTCTATTGTCGATACTGAGCTGTGGGACACATTTAGAGACCTGTTTCGAGCCTGGGCACATCGTTTGCATGTAGTCCAGTATTGGAGTGCTTGTCTCGTAGCCATGACCAAACTGGTCTTGCAGCGCTTTGGAGCTACAGATGTAGACGAAAACGAAGGTGTTCGACTGTTGATCAGTCTTCCGAACGGTGGCAGAGTCATTGAGATGGAGTTGAAACAAGATCATTTCATGTATGCTTGGTACAGAAACACATATATGCTTGGTAATCCAGTACAGTACTCGAGTGCAGTGTTCAATATTGCCATCAATGGCATTGCTGAAACTGTCGAGTTGTGGCAGAGTCAACGAGAGGCTGGTGCTCAAATCTATGGCAATCATCTACTGCAAATGTATGGTGACTGGCTCTTTGACGGTGCATTAACATCCTTGGTTGGATACGAAGAGGGAAGAGCAAGAGCTGTTGAGACCCTGTGCAAGATCTTTACCCAAAGACAGACACAGCGCTTCTTGCCAGTCTATCTGGAGCTGTTTTACAGATGTCTGATGAAATCACTCACTGGAGACTTTTTGGCTTTGACAGCTGTCATCATGAACTGCAACAGTCTCTTTGCGATGGAACTGGATGGCATACGAGTGACTGTTCCTTACTTTATTCAGGGATGCTACAGACTCTTGCCAGTACCACAGCAGGCACAGACACTCAAGCATCCACACGAAACCATGCGACTGGGTTGCTACAAACTGCTTGGATCCTTTATCTCGAGTCTTAATCGCTTCAGACTTGTCTTTAGCGAGCACAAATACCCAGATATCACGATTGCGCCAGCCATTGACAGTCGCTTGGTGAAACTCGTGACAAGTTGCTTTCCAGAGAACAAGGAAATGTCTGTAATCACATTCATGGTAGTTGCAAGAGCATGTTGGAGTCTTGCTCCTGGCATCTCTCATTCACGAGACAGTGCCACAGAATGCAAGATATCTGATTCAGATCCTGACTTGCTTTACAACAGATGAAGGTCAATGGCATCCACAAGTTGTCTTGACTGTCAGTCAGATTGTGTTGGAGAAAATGCTCATCTTGAATCACTGGTCAAACGAAGTCCTCTTCACAAGTCTTGGATTTCTCAACACATTGGCAGTCAGTTGGGGGCAGTCTAGTCCACAACAGTCACCAAGACAGATTCTGTTGTTGCTGTGCACGTTTATTGATCAGCAGATACAACTAGACAATGTCATTGACACACATGTCAGAATCATCAAAGCATATGAGACACTGGTCCAGTGGGCACTTGTGAACGAATGGATACACGACGACTACGAAGCTCAAAGGCTTCTCCTGAATGTAATAGTGCATGGTGTTGGACTCATGAACAAGGACAAGAACTTTGGGACAGTCAGTTCATTTCCTAGTGATACACCATGGAACACCAAATTGGTGTCATCTGTCTTGTCCCATCCACTGCTTGTTCAAACACCAACAGCTACACTGAACAAGAGGAACCAGAGGACATCAGCTGCACCAAAGATCTTCAATAAGCCATTGCTGCCATTTCTGTCTCACTTGCCAACCAGCAGCAGCAGTTCCGTCAACAAGATTGATGCTGGTGTGTCCACATTTGCTGCTGTGACAGCAAGCATCCAGATCAAGGCAGCAGCAGATGCCGCATTGTCTCAGTTTCTGACTTATCTGACCAACTTTCCACCAGAAAACGCTCCAGCTGGTGTGAGTCGTGTGAGTGCCTTGTTTGATGAGATCAAGGAGTACTATGCATTGGAAAAGCAACGACTCGAACTCTTGAAAGAACACACAAAATGCAGAACACTGCGTTACTTTGGCTATGACAAAAAGATGATCATTGGCATTCTAGAGACACCTGAATGGCTCAAAGACAAGTCGCACGAGCCACAGATAGTGATTGTGATCCGTGATGGACATGGCAAGTACAGCTTTCTGTCTCGATTCAAGTACCAGAACGAAGAGTCAAAAATGCAGCCATTTCAGTCGATGCCAGAGATTGTGTATCCAAAAGGGACTCCGATGGGTGAAAAAGTCGTGATTGACGCTGGATCTCCTGAAAAACGAGAAATGCCACAGCACCAATCGATCAATGACGCAACCATTGTCACTATGAATCAACTGATCAAAGAAAGTGAAGACATGCTCACACAGCTACACCAAAACCTAGAGTTTATGTCACAATTCGAGAAATCCACATCACCTTTGGATGTCTATCAAAGTGCAAAGCCACCAGACTATGTAGGATCCAAAGATCCCAACTATGCACCACAGCACTTTAGACTCTTTTTATCACAACTTGGATTTCTTGACATTCAGGCACAATCCAGAATCACTAGTCTGGAATTCTCTGAGAATCTGTTGAAAGACTTACAAAAGCTAGACAAACTGCCAGAGAGAGACTGTTTGAGTATTTCGATTGTGTATTGTCCATCGTATGGATTCCATCTGGATGATATTCTGCAGGATGAAAAAGTATCACAGGATTTTGATCATTTTTTGATGAGCATGGGCTGGAGAGTGAGATTAGATCTGCATCAGGGCTACAAAGGCAATCTCAACCCAACATCATGTGATTCAGCCATGTACTTTGCTGATTATTGCACAGAACTGATCTTTAATACGCCGCACTTGTTCAAACCACACGGTGAACTCTTGCGCAGAGGCTCACAAATAGAATCTAGAGATGACATGCAATCTCCAAAGAAACTGGCAACGATCGGATCAGCAGACAATATCACAAAGCCATTTGATGAGCACGATCACACTGAAAAGATAGATCTTGATCGAAAACGAACACGCTCTTACACGGTGGGTTCCATGGGACACAATCTGGCACGAGCACACTTTACAACGGTCACACAGCATGACATTGTTGCTGTCTTGTGGGTGTTGGAGCTAGGACATGTGGAGTCAATCGTGAGCTCGTTTCCGACGTACTTTCAGTTGTTTGTGATTGTGCATCCACTGCCAAACACACCTGGATTATATCTGATCAACATTGTATCCAAGAATAGTCTGTTTGATGAGTTTTCAGTATTGTGATTGACTTTAGATGCATGGACCGCTGCAAGATGGCATGATCGTGAACCAGCATCATCTAGGACTCTTGGTGCGTCAGACAGCTATCAGAGCCACAAAAAGTGGAGTGCTGTTAAGAAATCAGCAACAGCGGCCGTAATTGTGTTGACATTAGCGCAAACGCGAGGAAACTCAAGATTGAAGAGCTGTGCGCCAAGCACCAGGAAGAGAACGACTTTGTTTCTGATCTCTTTCAGTTGTAGTCTGTAATAAAGACCTAGAAGAGAAGCTATGAACAAAAGAGACAGACTTTCATTGAGATGAACAAGACTGTTCAGGTAGTTACAGTTGAGGTGCCCAGACCATCATTGTTTTGTATCCAATGAATCCAGAGACAATCACAAGCAAAATAGTTCGCAGACTGCGTTTGGTGCTTGTTCTGATTCTATCCACCTTTTCAGAGAGTTTGCCAATCTCTTTTTCAATTTTTGCCTCTTGCATCAATCCAAAAACCTGCCAGATCCAGCTGTTTGATCAAATCATCCGATTCCTCTTTCATCCTTGCCTTTTCCAAGTTGGCATCCAGTCTGATACCTCCATGGATCCTGTTGATGTCGTCTCTCATGTTGCCCTTGATCGTATTGACCATTTCTGTGATGCGTGCCAATTCGCCTTTGATGGTTGCAAAATCCTTCTTCTCCAGAGTGTTGATTTCATCTGTCAATAGTTGCAGCTGCTTGTTCATCTCTTCTTCCTCTTGCTGCTGCTCTGTCTTTGGAACCATGCTTTGTATTGCTGAAACCATGGATTCTGTGATGGCTTCATTCACCAGCAGTACCAGTCCCTTTGCTTGATCGTTGGTGAAGCCATCTTTTTCAAGCATTTTGATGTAGGGCTCCAAATTTGATTCTGTGAATTTGAACCTGACAAATCTTCTCAGCATAAGATGGGAAAGAAATTCAGCAGTTTAGTGGCCGTCCAAGGTCTGTTCAGACACAGACTCTGTGAATTTAGCAACCTTTTTGAATTCAAAGATGTCCAAGTCCTGCTCTTCACTGACATAAAAGTGAACTCTCTCCAGAGACTTGAAGACAAGCTTTCGCCTGTGTTCAGCGCGTTCGTAGCTACGCAAAAGCACTGCTCGAGGATGATCGTCTCCTACCAAAGCTCGGTCACTGCTGACTTGAATGCGTAGGTTGTCTGACCAGTCTGACACAAATCTAGAAAGAGAGCGGATTTCACTCATGAGTTTCTCTTGATAGGCTTCAAGTTCTTGTTCTGACTCCAAATGACATTGGCGCACGGTTTCTTGGATCTCTTGGAACTCTAGCAACAATTCGCGGGCTTCTGTTGTGTTCATGGTTGGCAAGCGTGTCCCAACGCGTTTTACTTGAGAAGCGTCTCAACAATCGAGTCAACATTCATCTTTCGCAAATCTGTATAAGTCTGTCCGGTGCCAACAAACAGAATCGGCCTGCCTGTAGTGAATGACAGTGAAACGGCAGCACCTACTTTCTCATCAATCGTGTCAAACTAGTGTCAAGCATTCCACCTTGGACAGAACCATACCGTCAATCGTTCTAGCGGATGCCCTACCAGAAAAGTCTTGGATGCTCTGGTTGAACTTTCTCACTTGATCGACAGCTTCGTTGCCAACCAGTGCCTCTCCTACGAACACAATCTTGTCTGGATCATTTGTGGCAACTAGTTTAGCCAAGGCACGCATCAAAGGCTCATTGTCTTGCATGCGTCCAGCAGTATCAATCAACACAACATCGTATCCTTGTTGTTTGGCAAAGATCAATCAAAATACCATAACTGATTGCATCTTTGGCGATGCCTGCTGGATCTTTGCCGTAGCCCTTGTCAAACAACTCGACTCTGCTGCCATCTTTTAAACGAGACAGATTCTTGACATGCACACGCAACTGTTCCACAGCACCAGCTCTAAATGTATCACAAGCAGCAATTAGAACTGATAGTTTGTTTTGGAGCAACCAAAAGCAGATCTTTGACAAATTGGTGGATTTGCCAACACCATTCACACCCACAAATGCCATCGTAAATGGTCTCTTTTGCTTCTTTGCTTGCTGAATGTCTCTAAGAATGTCAATGGATGCATGTGGTGTCAATACTTGTGCCAGTGCTTGTCTCATTTCCTGTTTGATTTGTGAATCCAGAGAGACGAGTGTGCCCATCTTTTTGCCAATGAGGTTCTTCTTGACTGTTTCACAGAGATGTGTGCTGGTTTCAGCAGCAACGTTGCGTTGAATCAAGTGTTCTTTCATCTTGACCATTGCTGGATCCAGTGTCTTTTCATCCAATGGTTTTCCAGTCGCAAATGATCCAAAGTAACTCAAGACAGATGAAGACTCCTTTTTCACTGGCATTTCCAACTCTAGTGTCTCATACACACCATTTTGAAACGTGCCTTGTGCATCTCCAAGAAACTGAGACGCATCTCTATTGCCATCATCGTCTGCACTGAAATCCAGCTGTTTCTTTGAGTGTGTTGTCGCTGCACCAGAAGCATCCCATTCACGCATCTCCTTTTTTGAATCTTTTTGTTTTCCCTTTGTCTCTTGAATCTTTTTGAACTTTTTGCTCTCTTGGAATGATCTAGGCTTCTTTTCTTTTGGTTTGTCCAGTGTATGTTCAATCATCTTGTCCAAAATTGGTTCAAAGTCTGGATATTCCAACACAGATGGATCATAGAGTGTGCTAAAGTGATCCAATGCTTGTTTGAGCAGTCCAGAATAGTCTTGCATGCCATGTGTCTTGAAAAGCACAATCAAGTCGTTTTGTCGGTAATGGTTGGTTCCCTGTGACAGAATGAGCTCTTTAGACACAAGTTCACTCCATTGACAAGGTACAAACTCCTTTTTGAAGAGGACTAGGCCATATACGTCAAATATCAAAACGCCGTCAATCATCCAATGTTACGGAAAGTGTTTAGCGCTCCTACACCAATTTGAATAACTATTGGTGCCTGGACAACTCAGCCGCAGTAGGGCTCCTTTGTGCATGTTGATACTTGAGATGACTTGCATCAAGATCATCTGAGACATCAATCACTCTGGAAAACAGCTTTGGGTCTTTATCTACGCACACTTTCAGCATTGGCAAGTCTTGGGAGACACAGATGATCCACATCTGAGAGAGATAGAAATTCAAGATCGAGGGACAGCCAGCGATAGCATCCTTGTAAGCAGACTGAAGTATTTGCGTTGAGCAATAAGAGCAACAACTGTCACAATCTGAGCAAGATTCCAAGACTGATCTCAGGGCTGTCCGACGATCCACAATCAACAGCTGACCTGGTATTTCTCTGGTTCCAAGGGGATCATCCTACAGACTGGCCCCAAGAAGCAGATCCCTGACCTGTTTTCACCAACTTTCGCGACTTGCAACTGGAACTTTCCTTGATGGAGGGAAAGTCTCGATTTGAGGAAATAAGGCAAGAGTGGACAAAGAACCATGCACCATATACCAAAGACAAGCACGATTATACAAAAAGCTCCGTCTTGTCAGATGTTCAACCAGCACATTTCGACAGTGTTTATAACTCTCTTGTGGAAGGAAGGAGGTTTCTACAGCCACTCCCACTCAGCTTTGTCACAGACGTCTTGCTTCACGGATGGAGGCGAGATGGACTAGTTCCAGTCGATTGGCCTCCCAAGCAGAAATGAATTTTATGTTTTTTATTTTTCTTTCCTCGATGCAGGTGTTGCTCATCGGTTCTGGAGGAAGAGAACATGCAATCGCAAGCACTCTTTTGAAGAGCAAGTCAGTCCAAAAACTTTTTGCTTGCCCTGGTGCTTCATCTCATGTGAGGAAATCCAGGAATGAAGGCAGATTTTGTGGACCTCAAGTCGATTGGAGAGATGGTTGAATTTGGACAAAAGAACAAGATTGACTTGGTTGTTGTTGGTCCTGAGCAACCTCTTGTTGACGGCATTGCTGATGCTTTCAAAAAAGTGGGCATTCCCGTCTTTGGTCCGTCCAAGAAGGCAGCACAGCTTGAGGGCTCAAAAGCATTCTCAAAGGACTTTATGAAAAAGTACTCCATTCCTACGGCTGCTTACTCTACTTTTACAAAGTTTGAGGACGCTGCCCACTTTATCAAAGGCAGAGGCAACTGGGTCATCAAAGCAAGTGGATTAGCAGCTGGAAAGGGAGTTTTGCTGCCTGAAAACGAGCAAGAAGCTTTGGCTAGCCTCAAAGAAATGATGCTGGACAGCAAGTTTGGCAATGCTGGAGATCTGGTCGTGATTGAGGAGCGTTTGGAAGGACAGGAAGTCTCTTTGCTCTGCTTTACAGATGGGTACACTGTCGTGCCAATGCCAGCGTGCCAGGACCACAAGCGTGCGCTGAATGGTGATCAAGGACTGAACACCGGTGGCATGGGTGCCTATGGCCCAGCACCAATCTACACTCCAGAGCTCCACAAAATCGTGGAGAAAACCATCTTGGAACCCACTGTCAAAGGCATGCGCAAGGAAGGTGCTCCCTTTGTTGGCTGCTTGTACGTCGGATTGATGCTTACGCCACAAGGACCAAAAGTATTGGAGTACAACTGCCGCTTTGGTGATCCAGAAACACAAGTCGTCTTGCCTTTGCTCTCCGATGACTCTGATCTTGCTCAGATCATGCTCGCTTGCTGTGAATCCAGATTGGATGCTGTCGAACCAAAGTGGAAACAAGCTTTTGCATGCACAGTCGTCGGTGCTGCCAAAGGCTATCCAGAAGCTTATGAAAAGGGAACACCTATCAAGATCCCTCAATTCCCTGAAAATGTTCAGTGTTTCCATGCTGGCACCAAACTCGTGAATGGACAACTTGTTTCCAATGGTGGACGTGTGTTGACAGTGACTTCTATCGCACCTACTTTGGAACTTGCGATTGAAACCAGCAACAAGCACATTGCCACAATTGATTTCCCTGGAATGCACTTTAGAACCGACATTGGACACAGAGCGCTCAAGTTTATCAAAGAAAAGAAGGAAAAGAAGACAACGTACGAAGAAGCCGGTGTCTCGATCGACCAAGGCAATCTTCTTGTGGAACGCATCAAGCCTTGGGTCAAGGCCACCATGCGATCTGGTGCAGATGCTGAATTGGGTGGATTTGGTGGTCTCTTTGACTTGAAAGCCACTGGATTCAGGGATCCTGTCTTGGTCTCTGGTACAGACGGTGTCGGCACAAAGCTCATGATTGCTCAAGAGATTGGCAAGCACGACACCATTGGTATTGATTTGGTTGCCATGAGTGTCAATGACGTACTCGTTCAAGGTGCTGAACCGCTCTTCTTTTTGGACTACTTTGCTACTTCCAAGCTTGAAGTGGATGTGGCTACACAAGTTGTCAAAGGCATTGCACACGGATGCAAAGAATCCTTGTGTGCGCTTATTGGTGGGGAAACTGCAGAGATGCCAGGTATTTACAAGCCAGGTGACTATGATCTTGCTGGATTTGTTGTTGGTGCTGTCGAGAGAGAGGATATTCTTCCACGACTGGATGAGATCAAGGCAGGCGATATCTTGCTTGGTCTTCCATCCTCTGGTGTCCACTCCAACGGCTTTTCTCTCGTCAGACACGTTGTCAAGAAGGCTGGATTGCACTTTGGCTCTCCTTGTCCATGGGATCCTAAGCTGACACTTGGAGAAGCACTCTTGGTGCCAACAAAGCTCTATGTGAAGCCATTGCTGCCAGTCATTCGTCAAAAGCTTGTCAAATCGATGGTCCACATCACTGGCGGTGGTTTCCTTGACAACATTCCTCGTTCGTTGCCAAAGAACAAGCAGGTGCGCATCGATGCACAAAGCTATCCACTCTTGCCAGTTTTCAAGTGGCTCAAGGAAACCGGAAACATTGACAACCGTATGCTGTTTGATCTTAGATGAACTCGCTCGCACGTTCAACTGTGGTATTGGTATGGTGCTTGTGGCTGATCCGCAAAACGCAGACAAGATTGTGCAAGAGCTCCAAAAGCAAGGCGAGCCAGTGTACAAGATTGGATTGGTTGAAGACACGCTCAAGGAACAAGTGGTGGTTGAAAACATGCATGCTTGGTGATAAATCAACTATATTCAGGTGCTGCTTCTTCGTACTCGGGCAGAGGCTCAACGTGAACCTGATCCGACTTGAGTTGCAACTCGTCAAAGAAAGTCTTGAATTCAAATGCTCCGCTTGACAATCCAAGTGTCAGACAACCGTCTTCTGGAATGCTGTCCCCCACTGGCTTCACCAGACCCTTGACACTCCTATAACCAAACATGGATGTCTGCACACTCGTCTGTGTCAGGTGAAGCAGAGGGATTTCGAAACTCATAAACAATCGGTTCGGTTTGTCTGGGATGATAATGACTCTGTGATTGGTGAGATAGACTTTGGTTTGTCCTTGCAAACACAGCGAGTTGCTTCCAGGAAACCCCGACCCTGCTTGAAAGTCCAATGATGCTGGCTGACAAAAGTGTATCTTTTCGTGGTTGTTTAGCACTGGTTCGTTGTTGTCGTTGATGGGGACTGTGTTGAGAGACATGAAAAGTCTGACAAGTTATCAACGAGATTTTGGTGGATCGCTTTAATCAAGCTCTAGTGTTCTCTGAGATCTATCCTTTTGCTGCGATGCAGCGAGAGTAGCCTTGGCTTTTGTCCATTTGCAGTCCCTCGCAAAGAGCATAGGCACCTGATGCATCTCCATTATCTAGGAGAGCGTTGTCAGTGAACCAACTCCATTCGTTGTCCTCTTTTTCACAAGAATCCACACCAGTGGTTCGCCAAACAGTTGGTGCAGCCCAAAGAATGCGAGCAGAAGGAACAAATCCCAAAAAGATATTTCTCGGACGTGTGTTTGGGCCTTGGAATCCAAGTTCCACCTTGGATTTCTCACCTGTTGCGATGATTCTTTCATACTGACCGTTCAATTCCCATTGGATAATATCCTTTGCAATACCTCCGTTCAATTTGAAGCTTGCAGTCCACTTTTGAGAGTCAAATCGCCCAGACTCCCGAGAAAGCACAACATTCTGCCCTTGTCCAAAGTAGACGGCAGGAGAATTTGGTGGCTGCTTGGCGTAATACCATGCTAGTTCTTGAAAAGGATCTTCGTGCTTATCACGAGCATAAGTCCAGGAACATCCGTTTTTGGCATAAGTGTTGCATCCTTCAGGACCACAAGCCTGGTACGTGCACTTTTGCTTGTATGGACGAGGAACATCTGGGTCTTCTATGTCCCAACTTTCGGGAACAATTCCATCCGGATGCGAATCGTAAAACAGGAAATCCTCCTTGGAACCTTTCTTGAATGAAGCAGTAACTTCAGCATTCTTAAATACAATGTTCGTGCCTAGTGGAAGGCTGGCATAGTCTTTCTTGGACTGGTCAAGCTTGAAGGTAGTCACCGTCGTTGGCTGGTGGACATCGGAATACGTGCGCTCCATCTTCGAGAGGGACTCAATTACGCTCTTGGCGTACTCCCTGAACTCTGGAGAGAGAGATTCGTCAGCAGCATCCATCTTTGCACGCTCAAGCATCGCAGAAAAGGTGGTTTCAGTGGCTACTAATGCTGGCACACAAGACACAGATAACAGGAGAGCAAGATTCGCAAAAAAACCATCAGATGAGTGAACACGTACTGAATGCGCGGTTTAAAAGCGACGATGGCGTCCCTCAGGGTAGCTTGAGTGCCGCACAATGCACATGTAACACTAAGAGTCGAGAACCACGGTGGCATACTGTGATTTCTCATTCTGAGTGCTTATTGCTTCAGTTACGCCATACTCGAAAACTGCAATAGCCATGATAGATAGGTTGAGGCTTGCTAGCGTTCTCGAACGACAGAAAAATGCAAAGTATGGATTCGGCTTTTCTAGCCGAGTCTGTGGCGCGACGCACGCAGGGTCGTCCCTGTGCTTAGGTGACACATGTTCCCATCCTGTCTCTGTGCTTTTGCAGGTCGCCTGGTGGGATAGAAAGACATGGCAAAGAAAAAGGAAGAGAGATGGATTCTACGAGACCGTGTTTATGAAACCAAGAGTGCAGTAATTGTCATCAGCATAATTGCACCTGCATGGTAGCTGCCAGATTGGGATGGCCTTTCTTCAACACTGTCAAACTCTCTGATCATGGAAAAGTTGCTCAGATATGGGGTCGTATAGCAGTAGAGAGGTGCTCGTGAATCAGGCTTTACAGAAACCAGCTTTGCTGTTAACGGATTCGATGTACATTTGTTATCATTGTAGAGCAGGACACTGTCTCCATCATATCTGTAAGCTTGCAAGAAGCTTGGATTATCCACAGTGTAGGCATACGGAAAGGAACCATTTGAAGGAGTGTAAGGGAATCCCTTGATAAACGGCCTTGTCCAACCTGGAATCAGCATGCAGGATTTCTGGATCGCTCTAACCACAAGAGCTTGCATAGCAGAGCAGTTGGTAGTTTCGTTAGAGAATGCAAATGTCTCGTAATGGAAGAGCATGGGAAAGGAAGATCAGGATTTGGAAATTTTGGTGGCACTCGGCCCGCATGTCAGGGTAGCTTGAGTGCCGCACAATGCACATGTAACACTAAGAGTCGAGAACCACGGTGGCATACTGTGATTTCTCATTCTGAATCCGAGTGTCAAATGCAGCATTTTCGATCTGCTTTCGAAACTTTGCTTGACGATGAACTTTCTCGTCAAATCCATCGTTTACTCAACAGTCATCATTGGAGGAGGCTATATCATCATGACAACAACTGCACCATCACCAGAGACGATGCGTAAGCGACTCAAGGATGCAGGCTACTCGGAAACGAAACTCAACCAAAAGGAACTGGAACAAAAGGAAGCAATTCAAAAGATTATTGAGCGTTCAAAGGAAGACAAGCCGATTTGGCAGTAAATCATTTAGCTGACAGCCAGTGGTTAAACTCGTTGTGGCTCTGCTGGAGATCAAACAGGAGCTGCCTGACTTGTTCCTGGTTGAGTTCGTCACTGGCTTTGAGCTGGTTGAGTTGGATGAGCCAATCACGTAGCTTTTGCTTGTTCTCGTACTGGACCATTTGTTTGTTCAGATGCTGGACAAGATCTGTGAGTTGTGGATGAATCTGGTCGACAGCGAGCAATCCAAGCTGAAGAGAATCCATGAGTGTGATAAACGATGACACTGTCTCTGCAATCTGCTTCTTTTCTCCATCCTTTTGGTGAGAGTGTTCCACTGTTGCTGGTACACCCAATTCAACCAGTCGTTTGTACGCTGCTGGGACTTGCAGCTGATATGTCTTGATAAAGTCTTGGATGTTCACTTGCTCCAGTTCAATGCTTGTTTTGTACTGTGCAATCAGTTTGAGACACAGTGGTGTGTAATCCTGTGGTGCAAGTCTGTCTGAGATATAAAGGCGTTCCAGGTGCTCTGTTGCAACCAGAATAGAGTACAAGTCTGCCAGATGATCATATTTCTGTCTCTCCGACTGTGGAATTTTGACAACGTCTGTCATTCTGTCCAAGAAGGAAAGCTCTGACAATGTTTTTGGCTTGAAGAACACTAACCTGTGCATTGAATCCAAGAGACAGGGCTTTACTCCTTGAAAAAGACATACTCTTGCCTTGAATCCAAGAGACGAAAGCCAATTGATTCATAGAACTTTTGGGCACCTGCATCAATCTGAAACAGATAGACTTCCTTGACACTCTCAAAGACTTTTCTGAGACTGTGAGTCATCACATCTCTGCCAAAACCTTGTCTTCTTGACTCTGGCCGTGTATCCAATCTTGTCACTAGTGCTTTTTGGCCAATGTAGTAGCTGACTCTTGACTGTGGCCTGTCATTCCAACCCAGATAAATTTGTGCTCCAGACACAAGTCTCTGTTCTGTTCTCTTTCTGAGCCAAGATGCACTGGCAAAGCCTGGTTCTGTATCCACTGACAACACATCTTCCAGATCGTCTAATGTTGCCCTTGTCACACGATGTCTTTCTGGAGCATCCATCAGCCATTCTTGAATGATTCCCATGCAGTGTGACACCACAGTCTCCATCTTGTATCCTCTACTGTTGAGGGTCTGAATAAACTGTTGTACTTGTTCTGTGCCGGTTGTTGCATCAAAGAACACAAACCGAGGTATTTCCAGAAGAGCTTCCACTTGATCAATCATCTCTAAACGCTCTTGCTCTGTGCATTCAATTGGGTTCAATTTGCAGTAGTTGCCCATCTCCCACTCTGGATTCGACAGTGTCTTTAAGACAGTTCCAAATTTGAGGTCAATTCTTTCGTCACAATACAATAGAGCATCCTCAAACTCTAGCGATGCATAAAGACAAGGATCATATTCCATCGGAAGAAGGCGAAGTTTCCTGATGAAATTCGTGGCTCTGATTTCTGGCGGAAAAGACTCGATATTCTCAATCATGCACAGTGTGGCATTGGGACATGAATTGGTAGGTCTGGTGAACTTGCGACCAAAAGTGGATGAAGACGATTCATACATGTTTCAGTCTGTGGGACACAATGTCATTGATTTGTACCAGCAAATGCTTGGAGTACCTGTCTACAGGCGCACACTCACTGGAACATCTAAAAACATTCAAAATCTCTACCAGAGAACAGAAGGGGACGAGATTGAAGATTTGTTTCTCATCTTGCAAGAACTACAGCAACAGATTGGATTCCAAGCCATCAGTACTGGTGCCATCTTGTCTAGTTACCAGAGACTGCGTGTGGAGCATGTTTCAATGCGATTGGGACTAGTGTCTCTGGGATACTTGTGGCAGATGGACCAAGAGCAGCTCTTGCAATCCATGATTGATGCTGGGCTGGAAGCCATTCTGATCAAAGTGGCGTGTGCTGGACTGGATCAAAGACATCTTGGCAAGACACTGTCAGAAATGCAGCCACATTTGTTGAGAATGCAATCCAAGTATGGCATCCATGTCTGTGGAGAAGGTGGAGAGTTTGAGTCTCTTGTTTTAGACGCACCCATCTTCAAGCAACGCATGGTCATTGATGAAACACAAACAGTTGTCCACAGTGATGACATGTTTGCACCCGTTGTGTATCTCAAGATTCTTCAAGTGCATTTGGAGCCAAAAGAGCCAACCAAACTCGTTTTACCACCACCACTTCTGTTTGAACCACTCGAAATACCAGATTTTGACTACCAGAGACCAGAAATTGCTTTCGATCTTGACGCATCTGAGTCTCAGCCATCCGTCTTTGTATCAGGTTCGTACCTGACTATCAATTGTTTGGAGTCACAACATGACAACCTTGAGCAATCGATTACAGACATGATGCAACAGATGCAATCTATACTCTCTGAGAATCAGTTTGAATGGCAGCATCTGGTCCAAGTAGCCATCTTTTGCAGAGAGCTGTCGGATTTTGCAAACTTGAACAAGATCTATGGGTCTTTCTTTACGACAGAGCCACCGACAAGAGTGACTGTTGGTGCCAGTATCAAATCAAGAGTGAGAATGGATGTAGTCGCTTATCGAGACCCAAAAAAGGAGAATCTCCACGTGCAGTCGATTTCGTATTGGGCACCAGCCAATATTGGTCCCTACTCACAGGCATTCAAGACAGATGGACTCTTGTGGATGGCCGGTCAGATTGGACTCGTTCCAGAAACAATGACAGTGGATACCTCAAATCAAGCAGCGCGTGCATGGCATCACATCAAGATAGTGGCAAGAAACATGTCCTTTGGACTTGAATGTCTGTACTGTATTTGCTACATTGATGATCTGAAGAAAAGAGACCAAGCACTGGCTGTTTGGAAAAAGGACATGGGATTGACACCACTGCTGATTGTGTCTGTCCCAGAACTACCAAGAGGTGTTGGATTTGAGTGGGCACCATTGCTGTCCAGAGATCCAGTCCAGCTCAAAGAAAGCAACTATCAACGCGGCAATGTGCGTGTCCAACACATTGAAGGCACTACTCCAAACCACAAATCCATCCTGCTGATTCTCAATGCACCTGTCGTTGACGAACAAGCAGTGTCAGAAGCCAAAGCCTTGATCAACAGTCGCATGGATTACCACTTGCGTGTGTTTTGTGATCACAGATTGGGGCTTCCATACATTCCTGTGCAAATGGAAGGTTTTATTGCCATCCTTGGGTGGAAACCAATCATTAGAACATCACATCTGGATCCTGCTCAAACTCTGTAAGGAGACTTGGAGCACCTTGTGCAGACTCTTCCTGAACAACAGCTACCATAAGATAAAGTACGTTTCTGTTCAAGTGCCAGCTTTTGCTTCTTCTTTTCCTGGACTTTTTTGAGTCTGAAGAATTCTTCACGATCTTGCTCGTCGAGTTCAGAGGAGATGAACTTGATCGTGTTCTCGATTTTAGGGATAATGACGTGCTCAATTGCATTGACACGTCTGTTGGTGACTTTGATGACTTCATCCAGGATCACGAACGCAGTTTGAAGAGAAGCCAATTCCACAAGCACCTGTACAGTCTTTTGGTACGTGTCTTTGCATTGATTGACTTGCTGTCCACCCCTGCCGAGACCAGTGAGTTCAAACGCGTTTTGTCCATCCACAAGCATCTCGAAAGCAGGGATCTGTGTGCCAGAGACGTTTTCAGACTTGGCTTTGACCTTGAGTTGTGCCAGCTTCGCAGATTCTCTGATTTGGAAGCCAATGTCTCCCATCGCGTTTTTGACTTGAGCATACGAAAAGGAAGCGACCTGCATGACTTTACCCATTTTGAGTTTGGCCTGGAATCAGTTGAACTACTTCAGAGATCTTCTTGACGACTTCACGGAATCGTCTGGTGAGTGCTTCAGACTTGCGTTTGAGAAGCGAGTGACCGGTGTTGGCACCCTTGAGTCTGTTTTTCATTGTTGTGAGAGCCCTTGAATCAAAAATAGGACATTCTGGTTGGGAAAATGTTGAATCTCGCATTCGACATTCCAAAAACGCGTCAAGAGTAGGAGGACTGTCAGAGTTTCCTTTGGTTGGGGTTTGGTTTGTTTTGGTGGGTGGAGATACCGGGTGGATAGCTAACGTCATTCTCTCGAGATTTGTTTACCTTTCCCTTCTCTCATCAGACTCATGGGTGATATTGCCGAAAGAATTGCCAATGTGCGAAGAGAAGCGGAGGCTCTCAAGGAGAAGATTAAGCAGAAAAGAGATGCTCTCGCTGATACCACATGTATTATCGCTTACTCTAGTCAAGGCTGTCACGGCAGATGTGGAGCCACTACCTCGTATCGGAATGAGGGTCAGACGAACGTTAAAGGGTCATCTCGCAAAGATTTATGCAATGCATTGGGCTTCCGATAGAAGACACCTCGTGTCTGCGTCTCAGGATGGTAAGCTCATTGTCTGGGACGGCTTCTCAACAAACAAAGTGCATGCAATTCCTCTTCGCTCGTCTTGGGTCATGACCTGCGCCTATGCTCCTTCTGGCAACTACGTTGCTTGCGGCGGCCTTGACAACATCTGCTCCATCTACAACCTCAAAACAAAAGAAGGCAATGTGAAAGTCGCTAGGGAATTGACTGCGCATACCGGCTATCTATCCTGCTGTCGATTCATTTCCGATAGACAAATTATTACGAGTTCTGGAGACATGTCTTGTATGCTCTGGGATATCGATGCTGGTATCAAGACCCTGGAATTCAACGATCATACTGGAGATGTCATGTCTCTCTCACTCTCTCCTGACAAAAACGTCTTTGTTTCAGGAGCTTGTGACGCGACCTCCAAGATCTGGGACATCAGAACCGGTCGCTGCGTCCAAACGTTTACAGGCCACGAATCGGACATCAATGCTGTCCAGTATCTTTGTTTATCGTAGATTCTTCCCCAACGGCGAAGCCTTTGGTTCCGGCTCCGACGATGCTTCCTGCCGCCTGTTTGATCTGCGTGCTGACCGTGAGCTCTGTCAATACACCCACGACAATATTCTCTGCGGCATCACCTCTGTTGCTTTCTCCATTTCCGGTCGTCTGTTGTTCGCTGGTTACGATGACTTCAACTGCAATGTCTGGGATACCCTCAAGGGTGAACGCGTGGGTGTCTTGACTGGACACGAGAACCGTGTTTCCTGCCTTGGTGTATCTTCAGACGGAATGGCCTTGTGTACCGGATCCTGGGACGGTATGCTGAAGGTTTCGATATTCACAATAGGTGTGGGCTTAGTTTTGCGGAAGGTTCGATCTTGCATATACTCTTGCCAGATCATCTTTATTTTCGTTTGTTGAGTTAAACTCATTTTGAAAAATTCAGAACATTCCAAATTGATAGAGCAAGACTTTGCCTTTGGCATTTCCGATTGCAATGTACTTGCCATTGTTTGAGAACTTGACATCAGACACGTATCCAAGAGGTGTTGCATCTGTTGGCCAGTTCTTGACAACACGCATCGATCCAGGATGAAAGAGACGCAGTGCATCTTTGGTCATCTTGCTAGCAAGACACAAGAGTTGTGAGCTTGGATGAAAGACAAGTGTGGTGATGGTCGTTGTCAAGTTCATGATCATCTTTTCTGGATGTGGTGAGACTGTTGCAAATGCTTTTGACATGCTGTAAATATTCACGACGCCAGAGTCCTGTCCAGTGGCAATCCATTGTTCGTCTGGTGAAATGGCGATGGCTGATGGTTTGATGCAGCCGTGATCGATGAACTTTCCAGTGCATTCTCTGGACTCAAGATCAAAGCGGTAGACGTAGCAGTCTGCATCCATGCTGTATAATGTCTTTTTGTCTGATGAGAATTGCATGCACAGTGCTTCAGCGTTCATCTTGAGATTGCCAACCCATTGCTTTGTCAATAGAGACACCAGAATAATGTATCCATTAGAACCCAGAATGGCGAGGTAGTTGTTGCATGGTGAAACGAGTGAATGCTCATACGTCTTTTCGGGTCTTCCTAGATTCAGGTTGTGTACCTCGAATGCCTAGAATCTTCTGGACTGTTGTTGTTTGGAGATTGTAAACATAGAAATACGGTCGTTTGCCAGTGATGATGATCTCATTGCCGTCATTCGTGAAATGTGCACTGGCAACAGGCATGTCCTTGATCTTGAGTGATTGCAGCTTTGGATTGACTTTGCCATCGATCTGGAAGATCCTGACTGTCCTGTCAAAGCCGCCTGTCAGTAAGACAGCAGCATTTGGGTGAAAGTCCACTTGTTGAACGACTGCCTTCACTCAAGATATATACCTGACTGTATTGTGCTTGATTGGCATCCTTGAGACGGACAATATCCAATTTGTCTGGATTCACGGTTGTTTTCCTCTTGATGAGTTTCTTTGTCGTCGAAAACACAGTCTCAACAGGTGCAGATGCCTGTGCCCAGTTGGGTGTTGGATGCATCTTCTCATACTGCTTTCTCAGACGCTGCTCATACTCTTTGCCAGAAACTGTGTGCTCTTCAAAGTCAGTCTTGAGCTTGCGCAGTCTCTTCTTGTCTTGAATATTGACTTCAATGTCATCCTCATCCTCCCACACTTGCTGCTCTTGTGCTTCCTCTTCTTGGCCAAGAGTGTCTACAAAAAACTCCACCTCTTGATCCTGCTCCAGGACTTGGTTCTGAGTATCTCCAAACACCAGCATTTCTAACTGCTGTTCTTCAATGTCAGCGTCTTCTATGTCGCTCTCTCTCCCTCGCTTCATATGGTAATGTCTGCGTGCAACGAAAAAAAATTCAATGTCGCAACTGAAAGATGTTAGAAATTCAGGAGAATTAAACTATTCAGATGCATGATGGCTGGGTTCCAACAATGGTGCCATGGAAGATGCGGAATTCCGCCAGCATCTGGTAGTCAGCTACTGGATCGACGATTTCTCAAGGATCCGTCGATTTGTTTGTTATTGCATGAGAACAGACGTTCGATATAGAAAGGCGTGGGAGATTCCGCGGAATTGGGGGGTACCGCCGAGTGACTCGGAAGATCCCAAAGCATGGAAATGGTTCGGCAATATGGCTTGTATATCGGGAAATAGGCTAAATTATCCATCCGGTCAAACGTCAAAGTCACGTCAAATGTTGTCCAGTGGCACTTTTCAACCAATGCAGCACCAAGCTAGATGCAACTCAGTCACAAGAAAGCACCGTTTAGTGAAGAGAACAAAGAGAAGATGCATGATCCGATGCAAGTACTGCCAATTCTCGGGTCTCAAAACGATTGACATTCTCCTACACTTGGACGATCCAGATCTACGAAGCTGGATGATGCTCTGTGATGTTGCCTTGTATACAAAGTAAACTCGTCTAAACATGCCTTGTGACATGCGTGATTGACATGAGTCACTCCGATTTCAATCCCAAATACCAGATCGAATGCCGTACGTTGTCAGAGTGACTTGATGACCGAGGTTAATAATAGCTTCGGCTCAGCAGGAATGGGCCAGTGGCAAAACAAAGACCAACCTCCACCCCCATCCATGGATTGCCAGCCCCACCTGATCCTCCTATAAAAAACAACAAATGCCCCATCTGCAAGTAAGATGGGAGATCATCCATTCTTCGCAAAGTACGAGCTTTTGCAGACATTGGGCACTGGCGCCTTTTCTGAAGTCAAGGTCGGTGTGGAACGAAGCACTGGACAGCAGTTTGCAATCAAAATCATCGACAGATCGAGATGCAAGGGAAAGGAAGACATGATTGAGACAGAAGTCAACATCCTCAAGCGCATCAGACATCCCAACATCATCCAGTTGTTTGAAATGTATGAAATCGATAGCAAGATTTATCTCGTCATGGAGCTGTACTTTGTTTGACTCTAGTGTCACTGGCGGAGAGCTCTTTGACGAGATTGTCGGTCGCGGAACTTTTCATGAACGCGATGCTGCACGTGTGGTCCAGAAGATCCTCTCTGCAGTCGAATATCTGCACATGATGGGCATCGTGCACCGCGACCTCAAGCCAGAGAATCTGTTGTTGTCTGACAAGACATCCAAGTCTCCTTCTGTCAAGATCAGCGACTTTGGTCTCTCAAAGATCTACAGCGAGCAGCAACTGATGCGCACCGCTTGCGGCACACCAGGTTATGTTGGTATTTCTCTTGATCGTAGCTCCTGAAGTTCTCAAGCGACAAGGATACGGACAAGAAGTCGACTTGTGGTCCCTTGGCGTGATCACTTATATTCTCCTGTGTGGATATCCACCATTCTTTGACCAGAACAACACCGAGCTCTTCAAGAAGATCATGGCTGGCCGCTACCAGTTTGACAGACCTTGGTGGGACAACGTCTCGGACAAAGCCAAAGATTTTATCAAGAAGCTCCTGGTTCTAGATCCACAGCAGCGCTGGACCGCTACTGAAGCTCTCGCACATCCATTCATCGTCGAGCACTGCGGCGTGTCTGAAGCACCAAAGAGGACAACAGAAATTCAGCCAATCTACACTTACATCGAGCCAAGAGGAATGTCTGCTGCTGAGCAGATGGAAAAGCGCAGGCTCGAGAACCAAAATGCTCCAGCACCACGACCACTTGGCAAAAAGTCTCCTGTGGATGACAGTGACAGGACCATCACTTCCCAAGAGCTGCCACAACCATCGAAAGAGGCACAGAAAGTACAACAGGCAAGAAACTTTACTGCCAAAGTGCACCGCATTACTTCTTGGTTTAGAACAGCAACAGTGTCCCCTCAGAAGCGCCATTGATAATCACAATAAATTCTTGACAACACTTACAAGTACTGCAAGATCTTGCGTTCCTTTCCAAACCAAAAATGGTTGCAGTCTTCAACCACATGCACGATCTTGGGATCTGGCACTTGGTCAGTCCACGATTTGAACGAAGACACGGACGTGAAGTTGTCCTTGTCTCCGATAATGAGCAACTTTTCAACATTTGTCAGTGACTGCATGAGATCAATGTAGTACTGTGAGTGGAAGGCAGTGAGTGAAAACATGACACCCGCAGGGTAGGATATCAACACAATCTTGTCCAGATGACGACAGTTGGTCGCTGCTCCCAAAGACACTAGTGCACCAAACGAGTATCCCACAAGTGTGATGGATGCGCAATGCTCCAAAACATAGGCACAAATCTGTTCCAGATCCTTGACTTCCTCTTGTGCAGTCCAAGATGTTCTCCCAGCAGACTGTCCCACACCTCTCTGGTTGTATCTCAGGACAGAGTATCCTTGTTGTGCATAGTGCTGTGCTAAACTCATCACAATGTTGTTGTTCATGTCTCCACCCAGTGGTCCATACGGATGTGAGATGATGGCACACTTTACTCCAAGTTTGAGGAATCTGGCTTCCAAATTGTGAATCTTCAACACTTGCTCTTCCATCACAAAATCGAAAAGAGTAAGGCAACGGCAAGTCCTAAAAATGCATTTGTCCACTTGATCTCCTTTTGGATCTGAGAGAGATCTTGCTTGCCTTCCAAAACAGCTTGGAATGGAATCAGACTCGTGTTGTCGTACTGTGTTTGTGCGAGCTTGCCACTGTTTAGGAATCGCTTATCTTGGTGTGCACCACCTACAAACGCAAATACAATCGGAAAGCCATACAGAATGCGTTCTGCCAGAAAAGTCGATCTCAGACACGATCCCAAGCCTGCCAGTCCAAGTGAGAAGAGCATTGGGTGTCTGGTTATGCGTTTGATACCATCTTTGGGTGTCTCCTGTGCATTGTCTTTTGTAGAACGATCCAAGTGGATTTCCGGCAACAATTGTGACAGCCCCACAAAGCCAAGGCCGTGAAAGAAAAATGGCAGCAATCTGCCGCCAAATGGTGTGACTGATGTCCCTTTTCTGTATCTCAGAAATCCGTAAGCGATGGATGCACATGCAGCTGTCGAGAGTGAGTTGTACACCAAGTGGTATCTCTTTTCGTTGCCCAACTGTTCAATTATCCATTGTCTGTTTTCCGACATGATCAGATTCTCTGCAGTGAAGCACGTCCATCCAAGAGCAATGATGCGAGAGCCTTTGTCCATTGAGAAAAGAGTTCAGCCATAGTCATTTTATTTGTGTGTGATACAAGGAATGAATTAGACACTATCCAAGATCTTTGGTTCCTTGTAGTCCTTGGAGCCGACAACAGTCTTGCCCTTGTCATCGGTGCCTTCACCGTGGAGCTCCAAGAGCTTGCCGAGGTCGAAACGAGGAGCCTTGAGGATCTTGACCTTGCGGACGTAGCAGTTCTGCAATGGGAAGATGCCTTGAGTAGCCTTCTCGATTTCCTTTCCAATAACCTCAGGAACGAACTTCTGGACCAACTCCTTCAAGTCGCAGGAGGCGCTCTCCTTCTGGATGACCTCGAACATCTTCTTGCGGATGGCACGGATCTGAGCAGAGGAAGCATAGGTGGTCTTGCGCAGCTGGTTCTTGCGGCGCTGGGTGAATGCAATAGTGAAAATACGGATCAAGTAGCCGTCGGTGGTCTTGACGTCCATGTGAGCCTCAATCAGAGACTGCCACTTCTTGACCAAAGAGCGAAGCTTGTCAGAAGTAAAGTCCATGCCGTGGAAGTTGGTCAAGCAGTTCTTGCCAGCAATTTCCTGGATTTGCAAACGGACCTTGCGGAAACCATCTTCCATGTTGTTGTTCAAGTCAGCAAGAGAGACTTCGAGGACACGGTTCTTAAGGTAATCCTTTGCATTCTCTAGAGTCAAACAAAGTACTCAATCCCTGGGTTCTGTTGACCAAAGTCTTTCCAACATTGCGAACTTCAAAGAAAGAAGGAGCCTTGATATCATACCAGTCCTTTCTAGCGAATGGGTCAACGGTCTTCTTCTTCAATCCCTTCTTGCCCTTGGACAATCTCTTGTTCTTTCCAACAGCCATTTGAGTAAAGTCTTGTTTTCATTTTCGCTCTTGAAAAAACCTCGGAGAATTTCGTGCGCGCTCATTGGCTGAACCATCCTTGCACTCTCTTGGTCGGGAAAAAGCAGAGACTAGACATACAGGACAGCAGCTTGCATTCTTTGGATAGGGTCTGTGGGGTATAAATTTTCATGAGCTCTATTTTTCTTTACCATGCACTCGCAAATCAAAGACGGCTGGTTCAAAGAAAAAGACAACCTGTGGCCAGGACAGGCCATGTCTCTCCAGGTCAAGGAAGTGCTCTTCCATGAAAGGTCCAAGTTCCAGGATGTGCTCGTTTTCGAGTCAACCAACTACGGCAACGTGCTGGTGCTCGATGGTGTCATTCAAGCAACAGAGAGAGACGAGTTTGCCTATCAGGAGATGATTGCTCATTTGCCTCTGAATGCACATCCAAACCCAAGAAAGGTAAGGAACTGGGTCGTGATGACTGCTTTGCCGCCCCAGGCAGAAAACTGGTGTTGAGAGACAAGCGATCGAGTCTGAACCCATGTGTCTAACATCAGGTTTTGGTTATCGGTGGTGGTGATGGTGGTGTCCTCCGTGAAATTGTCAAGCACGACTGCGTTGAGTCTGTTGTCTTGGTTGAAATCGATGAAATGGTCCCAAAAGTCAGCAAAAAGTATCTGCCTGCCATGGCTGCTGGTTTCCAGCACCCAAAGGTCTCTGTCCAGATTGCTGATGGCTTTGAGTACCTAAAGAACAACCCAGGCACTTTTGATGTCATTATCACAGACTCTTCTGATCCAGAAGGACCAGCTGAAGCCCTGTTTGGCGAAACCTTTTTCGATCTTATGCGCAATGCTCTCTTGCCAGGCGGCATTGTTTGTACACAAGGTATGTAAGAACGGCAATGATGACATTTTCATGCATGCACCACGCTGAGATATTCGATGGTGATAATCAACCATAGACGTGAAGGATGAGCCAAACTATTGCTAACAATAGGTGAATGCCAATGGTTGCATCTTAATCTAATCAAAAACGTCTTTGACGGTGCCAAGAAGCTCTTCCCTGTTGTTGAATATGCTTGGGCTGCCGTGCCAACGTATCCATCTGGACAGATTGGCTTCTTGATCTGCTGTAATGAGCAGGACAGGAACATGAAGCAGCCAGTGCGTTCGTTCTCTCCTGAATTCGAGAGAGCCAAGCTCAAGTACTACAACTCAGAGGTCCATGCTGCAGCCTTTGTTCTGCCGCAGTTTACTAGAAACTATCTTGGCTTGTAAAAACTCCCTAGACTTTTCCCTTTAATCTTCGTTTGCAGGGTCTCTTTATTTCAGTGCGCGTTCAAGTTCAAATCGCTGAAATGCAGTCTATCATTAGATTTTCCAGTTGTAATTGTCAAGAGAGAAAGGTTCGTAAAAGAGCCCTTCCTTTTCATACAGATCCTTGATGACGGTTTCCATATCCACAGTTTTGGTGCCTCCAAGCTCTGGGGGTGCATTGTCCAATGGCATGATCGTCGACACTTGATCAGATTTGATGAGTGCCCACTTGGATGCAAAGTCTTCAGTCATCATCGGACGGATGATCATCCAGACCATCGAGAACATTGACGGTGGATTTACGAGCACAAACTTGCGTAATCTGATTGGGAATCTGCCCTGCAGGATATTGAAGAATCGCTCGGCATAAGACACACCAAAGTTGCTCCATCCCCAGTCTTTCATGTCACAGACAAACGTAAAACCGTACTTGGCTGCTAATGGGTCTTCTGTGAAATGCTCCAACATGAACACCAGTGCTTTCACCACATGCTGATAGGGAATCTTACCCGGGTAGTACTTGTTTGGTCTCATGTAGATGATTGGAAACCCCTCATTGTCGTGTCCGAGTGGGGCAACAAAGATCCCGGTCAAGAGAAAAGCATGGACATCCTTGATGCTCAGTCTGACATCAGGAGACCCGCATGTCTTTCTATACCAATCGGTGTAGTTTCTGACCAACGGCAAGCACAATTTGGGATCGTTGTGTTTGGCCCAGAGACATTTCTTCAAAAAGTGGTCATTGACGTGCACATCCTGCAGATGTTTGTCCTGTTTGATCAGGTTCTTGAGACTGGCGAGTGCAAACACTTGCTCCTGCTCAGGTGCGAAAAAAACTGCATCCATGGGAAAGAAACCGCAGTAGTGTGGAGTACAGCCAAGATGAAGTCATCTCTCGAGGCAGTGCACACACAACACCGCATTTTGGGGCGGTGCGCGACGGGCTGTGCGCGTCCCATGAATAAAAGACGACTGCTCATCACTTTCCTACAGCAATGTTTTCTTTGTTGATCGCTACCGCTGTTTCCGCCAATGGCTACGAATACTGCCAACGTGAGTTCGCCAAGAACAAGCACTCCTGCGCCAAGCAATACGGACCATCTGGTACCGCCCATGGCAAGTGTGTTGATGAAGCCGTTCACTGTACTGATCTTGATCCTAGGGCTGAACAAGTGTATTTCTGAGGTTGATCAGAAGATCAACGGCAAGTACTATGCCGACTATGAGTACGACGAGTACAAGAAGCCAGAGTACAAGAAGCCATCTTACGAGTACAAGAAGCCTGCTTACAAGAAGCCATCCTATGACAAGCCAAAGTACGACGAGTACAAGAAGCCTTCCTACGATGAGTACAAGAAGCCTTCCTACGACGAGTACAAGAAGCCATCTTACGACGAGTACAAGAAGCCATCTTACGACGACTACAACGGCGGCTTCCCTTGGTGCAAGCACTACGTTGAAAAGCCTGCTTGGGGCGGTGATGGCAAGCCTTATGGTTTCGAGGATGGCAGATCTTGCATTGCCAAGGAGGGCAAGTACGGATCTGGTGACTACAAGTCCTACAAGTACTTTGCCGCTGACTACGACTCTTACAAGAAGCCAGAGTACAAGAAACCTGAGTACAAGAAGCCTGAGTACAAGGAGTACGAGAAGCCTGAGTACAAGGAGCCATCTTACGATGAGTACGAGCCAGAGTACAACGACTACGAGAAGCCATCTTACGACGAGTATGAATCCTACGATGAGTACGAGAAGCCATCTTATGATGAGTATGAGTCCTATGATGAGTACGAGAAGCCATCTTACGACGAGTACAAGAAGCCAGAGTACAAGAAACCAGAGTACAAGAAGCCTGACTACAAGAAACCAGAGTACAAGAAGCCTGACTACAAGAAGCCAGAGTACGAGAAGCCATCTTATGACAAGGAATATGAGAAGCCATCTTACGACAAGGAATCATCTGGATCCTACACCTGTGAAAATGACGGCGAGCAGTTGAAATCTCTCAAGTCTCCTACTCTCACTCAGTGCGTTGCCATCGCCTGTGCCAAGGGACAGACCAAGGAGTACACCCAGAAGGCCCTCAAGCAGTGCTATGCTCTCAAGAAGCAGGCTGAAGCCACCAACGGAGGCAAACTCCCAGCTGGATGGTAATTTTGTCAATGACTGTCAATGAACATGCTTTTTTATCAAACTTTCAAAGTCGCTTGCTGTCTCCCAAAACTCTACTTGCGCTTGGATCTGGTCGCGAATATGCGGATCCTTGAGCATCTTGTCCAGTGCTCTGTTGGATCGAACCAAGACCAGATCTGACTTTCTCAGTCTCGTCGATGGACAAAAGTCGTTTCTGCCGTCACCGCCGTAGATCACACGTTCAAACGGACCGTGTTCTTGAATGTATCGCTCCAACTCTCTTCCTGCACTCAAGATAGATACCCTTGCACAGGTTGACTGCACACTTGGGACATCCATGCGGCTCGACAGTGTGTCTTTTGATGGACACGCGTTTCTCCAAAATTGCTGGATTTGTGATCACTTGAGAAATGTACGGGTGGATTCCCTTTGCCTGATGTGATCCATGATACCCGAGTGATGACATCAATGTAAAAAGTGTTGGCATCTGAAATGATCACAACCTTTGAGAGTCTAGAAAAGTGCTCAAATGCTCTCTTCATGGCTGGGTCAAAGGGAATCGTCTCCAAGACTGAGTTCATGTCCTCTTGAGTCTTTCCCAAGTCCTGTACTTCCTGTAGCAACTGGTTCATGAGATCTGTCCACTGTATCTTGCCCTGCAGTGCTTCCAGCTTCTCAAACAGTGGAGGAGACAGCTGTTTGAATATGTAGTGGTCAGAGTCTTCATCAATGACTGTAAAATCAAAATCAAGCGCAACCAAGTACTTCATTGGAAAGATTTCTGTAATTGCTGCAGACGAGACATTCTCTACCATCATTAAGCAAACCTCTCTGATTTCCTGCTGGATCTGTGTTCTATAAGGACCATCTCTGCCAATGGATACCATATCATCCAGCCACTGCTTTCTGTCTTCAATTTCCTCCCTGAGCATCTTGGTTTCATCAAATTCCTCTTCAACAACAACGCGTTTCTGTGGCTTTTTTGTGTCTCGCTCTAATCTATCGAGATACTTGGTCTTTTCTACACTTGAATCCTCTTTTCTTAGTAAGTGTACTCTGTGGACTGGTCCTGAAGCGATCCGCGACATACGCACCTGAATCTATCACATCCTGTCGAGTCCTCATGCGTGGCTTATTGTACCACTCGAATACTTCGGCTGCTCTTGATGCCTTTTGAACTCTGACTTCCAATTCGCGTCCAGGTTTCATGTCTCTGAAAGGCTGCAATGGCAGTGGGTTACCAGCTATAATCAACATTGAAGCCAGAAATAAGCGTGTCCAACAAGTCTTGCTGTAGATGTGACAGTTTTGATGCTTTCATCATGTCTTTTGTCAAATCATTGACCTTTCAAGAGGGCTCTGGTTGTCGGATGCAAGTGTTCGTCCTTTGCCATTCGTTTTTGTCGTCTTTGCTGTGCTTCTCCGTGGTCTAGCTGTAGAGACATGAGCAAAGTGATTCCGCGATTGTCCAGAATAGATCCAGTTCTTCATCTGCTTGGGAAGAATACGCTGAATCTGATTGGAAAGAGTGTGTTTGAGTTTGCAAATGTTTGATTGACAGATGACAATCTGAGACGAATTACACTACAGGAGACTGACTACATCGTCAGATGCTTTGCATTTGTTGTGTAAGCATAGGCACGGAGCCATCAGTCTACAGAGTTCTCTGTGCTTGACTGTATACCTTGATGGTGCAGACCTTTGGGTGTCTGGGCAGTTGCTTGTTGACTCTTTGCTCGTCACGATCCGATGAAAGCTGTGCTGACACTGCTTCCTGTCTCTCTTCCATAGCATCTGAACACTATCGGCACATTCTCGTCAGAAACACCTGAATCAGAGATGGGTAGATCTTGTCCTTCAGCAACCAGAGAATGAGTGGGATGCTGTCAAATGTTGCATCGCAGATGGAGATCTACAATCAGACAAGATACTGTCTGTGACGAGACAAGCGCTGGTGTTGGGATGTGACATTCAATCCAGAGTCATCAGAATCAGACACTGCTCGTCGTCTGCACGTCTGGAGCCACGAGAGACACTAGGATGCTGTTGGGTGGAGAGAGTGGAGATTGGATGAAGGTCAGAGACTGGACTGGTTGATGGTTCAGGAAGATTGCCAGACTGTGTGGTGTCGTTGATGCGACCAGATTCATCCATTTGCGAGTCACTAGAGCCATCTGAATCAGAGAGAATCACTGCATGTCGTGGATGCTTGACTGGAATCACAGATGTTGGTGTTTGAGTCAGAAACAGATGCAATGGCTGGAATACGCGCAGGCGACCATCATCAGCACAATTACGAGATCAGCGTCAGATTGTTCAGAGTCAGAGTGGACGGCACGGTGTTTTTGAATGTCTGAAGATGGTCGATCAGATGCAGAAACAGACTGAATGGCTTGTGTACCCACGGGAGACTAGAATCAACGCATGTACTGTCTGTTTGCATTGCTGCCTGTCTTTTCGTTTGACTTACGCTTCACGCTGCCTTCTACGCCAGACTTGGGTCCATGAACTTGCCATCCACACGCATGTTGTCAATTTCACCCAGTCTCTTTGAATCGGATGCAGATCGTCTGTTCTGACAGCCCGTCTTGAGCATCAGATCCAGTCTTGCTTTGATCCCGATCAAATCTTCATGCACTGGTCGCAACTCGTTCTCTCCATCCACCTGTTTTCGAGATGCCAAGAGCTCGTAACTGAAGATAAAAAGGTGAGGTTTATTCTCCAAGCGGTTTGATATAGCCGTGTGGCTTGGACATCGGTTTAGACGTGTTGCTAATACTATATACCACTGTATAGGGGTTATATAGCGCTATATGCCCCCTTTATAGCACTAGGAAACTGGGCTTTATAGGACTATGCAGTCAGCCAGTTGAAGTGTAGCTGGACAAAGTTTATTGCGGTTGAACAATTTCTGGTTGCTCTTCTGTAATCACTGTACGACTAATCACTTTGGCTTGAGATGCAAGAGTGTGTGAGTTGGCAAGACGCTCAAACACATCTGAACCACCAAGCAGCTTGCGTCGCTCTTCATCCTTCCTCGGTTCATCTTCTGGTGCAGGTGAAATACGGCGACTGATGGTTCTCAGTGGAGAAGTGCGTCCAGAGCGTTCAAGATCAGCAACAGCTGCGATCGGTGGTAGCTCAATGTCAGACAAGCGAGATGTCCCAACCGAGAGCGAGCGTGGGATGCCCTTATCAATGGTGCCAAAAACTTCCTTCTTGACTGTGTCCAGTGCTGCAAGTGAGCGTGTGGGAGACGGCTGTCTTGGAATCAAGAAATCTTTGGCTTTCTTTTGCTCTTGCTGCCACAGCTTGCGTTCTTCGTTGATGACAGCTTGCCTCTCCTGTTCAATCTTCTTTCTCAACGAATCTTGTTCTTCTTCTTCCTGCTGTGCCTCTTGCACTTGCTGTTGCTGATTGATCATGGCTGTGCGCAAGACTTCCACCATCCTCTTCAGATTCGATATCACAGTCTCTCGTTCTTCCTCACGCGCTGTAGTATCTTCCTTTTCCACTTTGAACTGGATCAGATCTTCCAAAAAGAACCCAACAGCAGTCTCGAGTTCGATCCTATCCAGAGAACGCAGAATGTTGAGTGCATTGTCCCAACTGAGATCCATAGCTTGTGCATCTGGATCACTCTCATCAATGAAGCCCATGCTTCGTTTGTAAATCTCTTCCAAATGCGTCATCTTTTCATCAATCACCGAAACTTCAAGATCAATCGCTTGTACTCGCTCATCCATGTACTGTGGTGTGTCTGGATCATAGACATTGGTTTGCTCATAAGTGGCTTGAACAACACGTTGTCGTTCTGCAATCAGTTCTCGCTGCTCGCCAACGAGTTTGTTTCGTTCTTGCTTCAGTTCTTCAAGCTTCTTTTGTGTCCTGCGACACAAGACACACGTTGCCAGTTCCTTGTCGACCATCTGTTTCTTGAACTGTGCTCTGATCTCGACACTGGCAGAGTCGACTGCTGGGTTGTCGATCGTCAATCTTGCAGGAGAACTCACTCTCTGGAGCAAATCACTCACTGGTCCAGTCAGCGTTCTCTTGCGCATGCGATCTTCCTGTCTCGATGGCAATCTCGTGCTCATGCGTGGAGAAGTGATACCAGACGTGATGGTTTTGAAAATCTTGTTGGGTGTCGCTGCCCGCTTCAACAATTGCAACACAGATCTCAGTTTGTTTTGAGACTTGATCACTTCTTCGTTTCTCTTCTTGAGCATCGCTCTCTGGATGAGATTGCTCTTTTCAAGTCTCTTTGTGGCTTCAGTAGCATTCTTTTCCTTTCTGCGCAATTTGGCAATCTCTCGCTGGTTTGCTGTTGCCATATCTCTGTGTTTCTGTGCTTCTCTTCGCAATTCAAGCAGCATGCGTGATTTCTCAGCTTCTATGAGTTCAAGTACCTTTCAAAGCCTCAATAGTAGCTTGGAGTTCTTTTGTAAGCATGTCAGAACGAGATCTGTTGGAGTTTTGCATTCTCGAGTTTTCACCCAATTTGCGTCTGTACTCTGCAATCTGTGTCTCTAGCTGCTTCTTTTCCTCATCAAACTTGGTTTTTGCCTTGTTCTTTGAGCCTCCAGCTTGCATCTTTGAGAGTGCCAGATCTCTCTCGACTTGGAACTGAGCCATCTGAGACTGCAACACAGACAGTTTCTGTTCATAGGCTTTCTTCATGACATCATACTCTGCGTCTCTTCTTTGGATTCTGGCAACGAGTGCCTCGTGTTGGGCAATGTCATTCTGGATCTTGTTGATCAAGAGATAGACATCTTCTTCTGCCTGAGGTACTTCATCTTGCTGTGACAAAGGAGACAGCTGCACATCTTCCTGTCCAGATTGCTACAGTCAACAAGATTACCAATTTGGAGATACTCAAGAATCCCTTGGATTCATCCAACAATGGTGCATCTTCGTTTGACAGTGCTTCACGCAGCTCAATGTTCTCTCGAAGTGCATGCATGAGCATCTGTTCGTGCATTTCATCCTTTGTGGGTTTCTTGGCTTTCTCTACCAACTGATTCATTGGCTTTTCAGGCTCTTCTTCACCCCATGCAATCGGCAGTTTGCCTCCCTTGCGACTGAGTTTGCTCATGGCTTCCTTTTGCCAAGCGAGTTTGTCTTCTGCTTCAGACAGTTGTTGTTTCAGCTGAGAAATCGTGTTGTGGAAGCCTTGGATCATTTGCGTCATTTCCTTGTCATTGTAATCATGCTTTGGCTTCTGTTCATCCACAATGTCAATAATATCCACCGAATCTTCGTGTTCTGTGATTCTCTTTTCGACAGTCAAGTCCTTTTGGTACTTGATCCATGATGGATTCAACAATCTTGCTTTTTCCAACTTGATCGTGTCTCGTTCCTTTTTGGTGTCCAAGAGTTCTTGGGACAAGTTCTTGACTCGCTCCAACAAGCGGTTGCAGTAGAATCTGGATTGATCCAAGACAAACTGAGACTGAAACTCTTGTGATTTCAGGTTCTGAATTTCATAAATGAGATCTCGCTCACGTCTTTGGTGATACTGGTTCTCTCGTTGTTCCAGGATAGGCATTTGTGCTGCATCTACAGATTTCACAGTGCCAGCACGCATCATGGCAATTTCTGTTCTCAGTTGAGATATTGTGGCTCGCAATTGCTTGATTTCACGTTCTCCGTTGCCAAAGCTCATGCCACCACCCCATTCCTGGTTGATGAGTACTCTGTTCTTGATGTTTCTGGCTCTGTTAGCATAGTGGAGCGTGTTCACGGTTTCACCATAGTTCATGTCGCTTGGAGAGATGCATGCGAGCATCAGTGTCTGTGAGTTGCCACCAAGTGAATCTTGCAGCATTCTCGTGAGTTTAGAATCTCTGTAAGGCACATGTGAAGACCTTCTGGTTTCATCTCCGAGCGCTGAAATAACGTTACCCAGAGCCAAGAGTCCTTGGTTGATGGAAATGCCTTCCTTCTTTCTGTCACCTTCTGCATTGGTGCGTTTCAAACGCTCAGATCCAGCCAGATCGACAAAGTGAAACTTGGAAATGAGCTTGCGATCTGGCAAATCACTGGTCGCTGGAATGTCTTGTCTCAACGTAACTGTGAAAATAGCATGGGATCGAGAAGAAGACGCATTCATGTCTGTAGATCCCGTGGTTCTGCAGAGCGTGCCTCGCTGCAAGACATTCAAGAGTTCTTCAGGAGACGTGACTGGCTCTTCAAGTACATTGTACCAAACAATCTTTCCACTACCATCTTCACGAATAGAAGGCCCAGAATGCGTGCCTGAGGCAGATCTGGGTCGTGGATTCAACAAATCAACAAGCTCTTCGTTGTACAGCTCCAAAAACGAGACAGTCACATGGTGCTTGAAACTGTCACCCATCTTCCGCTTGCTCTCTGTCAGATACCTAAAGATGTTGTCGATAGCGCGTGGCACGATACCTGAACTCAACCAAAATACCTTGGTTCGCGCTGTCTTCTAGAGCGTTAATGCTGTCGAGTGCTATTCCCATAGAGTAAGTCTTTCCACTTCCAGTCTGTCCATAGGCAAGAATAGTAGCGTTGAAGCCCTCGAGAAACCGATCCACCAGTGGAGCCACTGCTTGTTCGTAAACAGATTGTTGGAGTGCTCTGGATTCAAACACATGGTCAAATGTAAAAGATTTGGAAGAAAAGGAGTAAAAAGTATCAGTTCCAACACCAGACGAAGGTCCACCTCCAACAACGATTTGTTGTGTTCCAGGAATAACTTCCACACACTCTGAAGAGTTTGCAAGCAGCTCTTTTGCGGCCATCGGTCTAATCCTGACAGCCACTTTGACGCTTGCGTTTGACATCTCGGACAAGTCGCGTTTGCAACATTCAAAATCAAAAGTTCTTATTGACGAAAGGGGGTCTCGTTAAAGTGTATCATTTCGTTTTCGCCAGCGATAAAGTCTGTCTGTGGTTGTCTTTGGTAATAACCTGCGCCAACAGTTGAACCGTTGTAGTGGACAGGACTGATGGAGACATCAGACAGTGGTCTAGACTGGTTGGTCGTGGAAGACAAGAACGATGCTCTGTGTAGTCCTTGCTCAGAAGACGTTGCAGAAAAAGCAAGATCTTGTCCAGACACCACACGGTAAGGCATTGGTTGCTGAGGTCCAGGAAGATAGGATGCTTGCTCTGGTACAACAGACACCATCTCATCACCAGATCCAGGAAGATAGGCAACTGGCGCATTCTCGACAGATCGAGCAGAGGGCGATACAGATGGAGCCATGACTGGATAACCTGTTGGTATCATTTCTTTTGCAGGCTGAGTGAATGGAACATACTGCTGGGGCACCACTGACTGGTGCGTGGCTTGCTTTGGATTTGCAACACCAACAGTCACACGAATGGGCTGTCCCCCACGATCTAGACTGCTATTTGCTTGAATAGGAGCCATGGCAGGTGGCTCAGATGGTGGATTCACCTGGACAATTGATCTCAAGACATTGGACTTGGCACGGTTGTGTCTGATGACAGCAAACAGCACAAGTGCAATCACGGCAATGACCACCACCACTCCCACAGAGATGCCAATGACTGCACCTGTGCCGAGACTGCTGCTATTGTTACTGGACAGCGGAGACACGACTGGTGTCGTTGAGGTCTGTGCAGAATCTTCAGCACATGGAATTGCTACCATCAGGTTCAATACTTGGTCCACAATGCAATGGTCGCTGTGTACCAGCTGCAGAACACAAATTGCCAAGATTGCAGCAATAAAACTGTGAAGCAGTCGATGCTTCAGCACCACGTGTGCACACACTACCCAGATTGAGTGAACCCCATTCTGCTGGCAAAGGACCTTTCAAATCTGATGTCAGCCGAAAAACCTGGATTGTTGTCAAGATAGATGCCGTTAAACTTGATCTTGCCAAGTTCTGGCGGCACAGACCCACTGAGTTTGTTGTTATCCAACTGAATGCCCTCCAAAGATTTCAAATCACCCAACGTGCTTGGAATGGGACCAGTGAGTTGGTTGCTATCCAAGTAAAGACCCACCAGACTTGACAACTGACCCAAACTGGATGGAATACTTCCATTCAGTTGGTTGTGATGTATCGACAGAAACCGCAACGCAGATATTTGTCCCAAACTAGGTGGAATTGTGCCAGTCAATTGGTTATTGTACAAACTCAGTGTCTGCAGTTTGGTGAGTTTGCTGAAATCACTTGGAATGACACCTGTTGCACTGGTATCGAACAGTTCAATGACTGTGATTGCACCGCCAAGACAAGTGATGCCGGACGTTGAGCAGCAGTTGGTGGCGTTGAAAGGTCTAGTGGTCTTGAGTTGTGGCCAGATGGTTTGCATCACTGCACAGTCTGCTGGCGCTGTCTCAGACATTGGAAAGAGCGCCGTGAAGTTTGTCCCAAAAACGTTGTTCAATGGAACGTCACAGCCAACACTTGACAGTTGATTGTTGGCAGATGCGGTGATAGATGCGGTGACACCTGTGTGACTCGACTTGATGACTCGTCTGGGAGACTGTGTGACATGGTGCGGTGTCATCCCCATAAAAAGCCACTAGCTTTCCCTCAAAATCATGCAGGTTGTGAAGCTTGAACCGCAAGAATTCTTGGATACAGCCAGAACTTGGCTGGACCAACACTTGATTGATGCCAATGTCCTCGAAACAAGAGCCACTGCTCAGATAAGATTCAAACGCAACAATGACTACTATGTCATTCTCGAGGACCAAACTGTTGTCGGAGTGTTTACTGTCTGGACAGACACGAACGGTCTGTTCATTCCAAAGCTATCAGATCCTGTGGTAGACACAATGAGAGCGTTTTGTGACGAGCACTTGAAGATCCAGACGATTGAAGGTCCAGTTGGCTGTGTTGACAGATATTGCCAAGGGAAAGAGACTGAAGTAGTGATGCTAGTGTCTGTCTATGTCCTAGACCAACTGATTGAGAAGACTGGTCCTGGAAGTCTGATTGACGCTACAGATCTTGCTCTTGAAGATAACCTGGTGCAAACTTCCCTCGATTGGACAGCTGCTTTTGCCAATGAGCTGAATATGCCATTTACACCCGATCGAGAGTCCCAACATAGAGGCTTGGTGAGAGGTGCTATTGCCATCTATTCAGTCAACAATAAGCTAGTCTCTACCGCAAGTATTAGTGGTGGTGGTCAAGTTGGCAGAATTGGATGTGTGTACACTCCACCGCAAGAGCGAGGAAACGGTTACGCGTCCCACACGGTGTCTTTGTTGTGCAAAGCCAAGTTGGAGAAATTCAAACACATTATGCTCTTTGCAGATGAGATGAACCCAGTCTCAAACAAGATCTACCAAAACATTGGATTCAAGAAGGTTGACAGCAACAAAAAAGTCAAGATCCAGTAAACAGATCTGAGCACCTACACCCTTTATTAGACTATGCTGAAGGTGCCACGTTGATCGACTTGCTCACAGCCAAAACCGCGGGAACAGCGTTCGCTCTCGCCATTTTGACTGCTTTTTGGGTAAATGTCACTGAGACAAAGTAAACAGATCCCTTTCTCTTCTTTTCTCCATACTGTGCCTTCTCCTCATCCGAGCACTTGCGGCGTTTGGCTGTACATCCTCTCTTTTCGACATAGTGCTTGAAGGATTTCCAGCAAGCATTTACCAAGTGGACATCTGATGTCAACCAAAGTACTCGGTGGAATGAGTTCAACGGTTTTGTGTTGCTCCTTGAGGTCCAGCTGCTTCATGTAGTGGTTAAACAAGCTCTTGGCTTCATCTAGTCTCCTCTTGGCTGCTTCAGAGATCTCCTGGAAGCTGGATCTATCGAGTTTGTGCATGGGAAAGAATCAGGCAAGATTTAGTGCGCTTTTTCAGCGAAGTTCCAGCGCTTGAGCATTTTGTGACCATCGAAGAATGAGCAAAGTGCCACCAATGAACTTTGTTCATCCTGAACTGGCATTTGAAACATTGTTTACTTATGACTGCTTGGGAAGCGGGGGTCTGAAGAAGCCAGCACCAAAGTACTTGGCTTTGGGTTCTTCCTTTTTGACAAGATCTGGATTTTCGAGTTCGATGCCTTTGACAGGCGTAAATGCCACAGACGATGCCAGACCAGATGCAGCAATCGGATTGTTGGTGTGAAAGGTCTTTTGCTTCTTGATGGGCACTATAGTCAATCAGAATACTCTTGATCTTGGTTTCTTGAAACTGTCTAATTTTTCCACTTCCAGAACCCACCATTCCCAAGCCAATGGTTTCGTCTCCAAATCCAACTTCCTCCTCTTGCTCTCCAAAGGCCATTCTGTTCTGTGCTTTTGAAAGTTCAGTAATGCCCATCCTTTCTTTCATCTTGCGTGCTCTTCTGCCACCTCTGCGCTTCTTTTTGATTTCATCTGGTACTGGAAGTGCTTTGGTTTGCTTTTGTGGCGGTGGTTGGACCAAAAGATCAATCTTGCGTTGAATGTCTTGCAGATACATTTGTCCAATGGCTCCATCTGGTGATTCTCTTGCTGCATCTACACGTGCTGCGAGTGTTGCTCTACCAGATACCACACGAGCCACTTTGCGTTGGACATCAGATGGAGCATTGGCAATCAGTTCACACTGGTATATCACACCTCTGTTCTTTCCCAACCAGACTGTTGACAAACCAAGGGTAGAGAGTTTGTTGGCACCCAAGACCAGGACATTACATGATGGAATTTTTGCCAGATTGGTCAACCCACCAGCAATCGCTATCAATTTGGCAGCAACATTAGATTGCAGGATCTTTGTAAGATTTGGTGCCAAGAGAGTCATGCGAGACTCGACGTAAGCCAGCAATTGCTGTTTTGAGTCATCCATTTCAAGATACTTGTCACAACCTTGCATGATTTCGCTTAGTTCTTCACCAGATAAGAGTCTGCCACTGGTTGTGGTAGCAGTGACGTTGATGACCATGACAGTGGCTGGCTGCAGAAATGACAGATCCAATCGTGAGACGTTTTCCTCGTTTCCGATGGTTTTGACCGCCATCATGTACTCTCTTCCAGTCTGTATTAAAGACACTAGTTCTGGAAACCGCCTTGCAAAGCGTTGACTGACATATTCCTTGACAAGTCCCAATTCATACTGCAACTCGAATGACAGTGAGTTGGCGTTGACTATAGTTTGGTATTCTTCATCTTCTTCCAATCTAGAAGTGATCTCTCTGTTCATGAGTTGGTAATTCGAGATTTGTTCCAAAGTGCTCTTCAAGAGCTGTGAATCAGCATGTCTTGTCAGTCCTTGAAGAGAATCCATGTCCATTTGGATTTCTTCCTGTTCCTCTTCACTTCCCAAGCTCTCCAGATCATCCAACAAGTCCATTTCTAACTTTGCCGGAAAGTTGAATGAAATCTCGCAGTTGTGAATACTGCTCCAAGCACAAGATCAAATGTGACCTTGCTAGACCATGCACCAACTGTTTCAAACGAAACCAGCGTTGTATTTACACAGCAGAGAGTGTCAAGTCACTGGAGCAACTGGAAACGAGAACTGAGGAAGTACTGCGGGATTTTGAGACACTGTCACCCATTAGAGGCATAGCAACACAGGAGTGGACATCCATCATCAACTTTGACGACATGGAGGAAGTTACTATTCCACAAGAAGTAGAGGATGGGATTGGTCAGTTTTTTATTGACATGATATCTGAAAAGAGTTTCTTGAACATTCCAAAGCAAACCATGTCAAAGTGGTACCTAGAGACACCTCTGTGCAAAGAATGCTTCATCTGCATCTCTGCCTTGATCTGTCCAAAGCATCTGTTGAATGGATATGATGCTAAGCTGGCATCTAGACCCTATTTTACACGTGCCAAACAAATGATGATGCAATCTCTCAAGAAACAGCATCTACCAAACGTATTTGCACTTGCCATGCTGTATGCTTACTGCAGAGATGTTGGATTAGGTGCAGAAGCCTTGAATTGTCGAAGACATGTGAATGTGCTTGCAACAGACATGAAACTGAACGAATCTATTCTCACACCAAAGACACAAGAGGAACACTATGAGAGATGTCTGAGAATCAACGTATTTTGGTTTCTCTGGAACATTGACATGTTTGCTGGCATATTCATGGGACAGGATCCACTGATTTCACACGAAATTGTCAAACTTCCATTGCCCATCACTCCTGCTGAATTCGACTTGAATGCCTACAACAACAACCGAAAACACAGAGAAATGCTGGAGATTGGGATCTCAAATGCTCTCGGATTCTTTCCCATTCCGTTCAAGATCTCACTATCCCTGTCTTACTTTTTGATGGTCAAGATGTTTTCTCTTGTGGATATCTATACCCGTGAACGCAAGCGATCTCGTGTCTCGTACAGACCAGATTTGGATTACAAGGAGGCAGCGTTGGCGGGATCCTTGTTTGAATGGGAAAAGTCTCGAGAGCTGTTGCGTGATGCTGACATGAGCCAACAAAACTGGAGGTACTTTGCCAACGACATTCTCTACCATGCATCCATCATCTCCCTTTATACAGCCAAGTTTGCGAGACAAGTCAAGTGCTTTGATGATCTGATCAAGCATCCGACGTTTACAAGTTGCATCAAGAGTGCACAGCGTGTGAGTCATGTTGTCAATCTGATGGCTCAAAACAACATTCTACCACTCGTCCATGTGCGATATGTCTCACATGGCATCTTTGCTGCCACTGCCATCCATGAAATCCTGATTAGAGAACACGCTGATCTCTTGGTGGCTGCCAAAGCAAAATCTGATTTTGAAATCAACTTGAATGCACTGGAAGTCTTGGCAAAGACTTCTTTACCCTCCCAAATCGAGTACTTGGTTGTTCTTGAAAGGCATGCTCGATTACCAGATCTTGCTTCTTCCTCGATTGACTATTCAGAGCTCTTTCACTTTGTCACAGAGCCAGTCTATTACTAAAGTCGCTATTGATGTTGAGAGAAGACACTGGCTATGTTCTTCAGGGTAGAGACTGGCTGTGTGCATCTGGAGGGAACAAGGGTCTTGAGCCAGATTTTCGTGGTTTCTCTTCACCATGCCAAAACGCAACAGAACACCGAAATCCTGTCAGTATTGCTTCAAGAGAAAGATCAGATGTGATTTGGCCAAACCATGCTCAAATTGCTTCAGGAGGGACATGAAATGCACTTATGTCGAATTTGAAACCACACAACAAGTTCCCGCCATCGACAACCAACAAACACAGTCACATGTGCTCTCACCTATCCATGGAATCACACACCAGGACTGGAGTGCACAGCGTGTAGATATTGCTCCTGGATCAATCCAAATCAGCAAAAAGTTGAGTGATTGTGTTCTAGAATACATTGCAGATCGTCTCTCGACTGATAGTCTCATCTACATTCCAGCACTTGTCCTCATCCGCATGGCAAAAGAGTCCCTGTTTTGCATGAATAGCATCTGCTGTCTGACGATCACCATATGTCCTGTAGAGCTGCTGCAAGGCCAAGACAGAAAGCAGCTAGCATTTGAGTTCTATCGCAGGGCTCAGCAGCAGTTGGGAAAAGGAAGCGAGTTCCAAGATTACCATGCGACATTTGCTTACTTGATGCTGTACATGTTCACGAGAGATGTAGGACTTGGGATGGAAGCCTTGAACTTTAGGAGATTGGCAATAGCACAGATCCTGCAAGATGGATTGCAGTTCCAAAAAGCAGTCACCCAAGAAGAACACGAACTGCGCTGTATCCGTGTGAATTTGATGTGGTCGATAGCAAGTCTTGACCATTATGCATCCATTCTCCTTGGATCTGATCCACTGTTGGAACATCAGCAGCTGAAGATTCCACTCCCGATGGGCAAACAAGACTTTGATCTCAAAGTCTTTCAGGAAAAGAGACTGCGTCGTATACCACTTGAGATTGGCATATCGTCTGCTGTCACATTTGTCGTGATTCCAGACTTGATGTCTCAGCCAGTGTCGTACTACCTGCTTGGAAAGTTGTTTTCACTGATTGAAAAGTATTTCAGAGATCGCATGACTTCCAGATACACAGATCCACAGCTGGATTACAGGCTTGGTTGTTTGGAGGCATCCTTGCAAGAGTGGAACAGCAAGAGAACACAAATTCCAGATGCATCCTTCACTTCCAAGCACTGGAGATACTTTTCAACCGACATCCTCTTTCACTCGGCCATTATCCGTCTTTTTACGGCAAAATTTCTGAAATACGGTTTCAAGAACTTTGACCAGCTGCTCCAAGACGACAAGTTTGTGACATGCATTACTAGTGCACAGCGCATCACACAGATCATCAATCTGTTTTTGCAGCACCAAATCTTTGAAAGCGTTATTGTCTCTCGGTACATTTCACGCGGTGTTTTCATTTCGTCAGCAATCCATGAGATTCTGATCAGGGAGCATCCAGACCTGATCCTGGTAGCGAAAGCACAAGCGGATTTCGACACCAATCTCAATGGCGCTGAGCTTCTGGCCACGCAGTCCATGCCAAGCAAGTTGGAGTATGAGCGATTGGCTAGACGGAAACGACTCTTGCCAGACTTTGCTTCACAGCTGACTGATTTTGACAGTCTGTTTCAGTTCTACTTTCAGTAAGATCGCTTCTGAAATTGCAATTTCTGCGTGACCGAATGGGGTCCAGGAAATTCTTTCGCCATGAACCAGGTTGCGCATGCTGAGCAGCTATTAAAGCAGTCGGTAGAAGAATGGGAAAGGTCGTCTCAGTCAATAGCTACAACCAAGGCGCCTATCCCAAAGTCAGTCAGGTTCAATGTCCTCAATTTCTTCATAGAGACGTGCAGCAACCCAGACGCACTCTTCTTCCTTCCGAAAGCAGTATTCATGTCTCTAGCAAGCCAGTCTGACATTCTAGCGAACGCCCTATGCGCCGTTTCTGCTTTGATATGTCCTGTTGACTTGTTGGAGCAGATGGACAGAAAAACAGTCGCTAATGCTTTCTACCAACGAGTGACACACTCTCTCATGACAAACTTTCGAGTACCGACCCTTGCACATGTCCTCGCACTCACCATGTCTTTTATCTACTGCCGTGACTCTGGATTAGGTCCGGAAGCACTCAACTTCAGGTTCCTGGCTGCATCGTCTGCTTTGGAGATGTACCAAGTCGATATCGCTATACCCATGAAATCCAGCGAAGATCACATCAGACGATGCACAGCCATCAACATCTTTTGGTTTCTGTGTTCGATCGATTGGTTCTCTTCCATTCTCCTGAGCACAGAGCCAGCCATTCCACACCAAATGGTCAAGATACCCCTTCCGATGGCTGAGCAGGATTTCGATCTTGCACACTACAAGAGAAACGAAGTCCTAGAAATCGGCATCTCGAGTGCTGTTGACTTTATGCCTATTCCGAAACGAAAAACCAACTGTTGCAGCTACTTTCTGCTGATGAAGCTGTCCTCACTCATTTCATTGTATTTTAGAGCAAGAAGAAAGTCTATAGATCAGACTGGGATGGATTACAGAGAGGCATGTTTGGAGGCATCGTTGTTTGAATGGCGAGAAGGATTTCAGCCTGTTCCTGACTTTGCCTTTGAGCGAGCCAAATGGAGACCGTTTGCACTAGAGATTGCCTATCATGCTGGAGTGATTACACTGTACATGGCCAAAGTCATTTCCCAGCCAGTTGGCATGGTCTTGCAACCCAACTTTGAAAAGTGCATCAAGAGCGCACAGAGGATCACAGATGTGATATCCTTGTTTGTAGCACACCAGATCTTCAAGAGCACAACCGTCATGCGATTCATCTCACACGGTGTCTTTGTGTCTTCTGCCATTCACGAAATCCTGATCAGAGAGCATCAAGATCTACAGATTGTAGAGCAAGCACGCATGCATTTCAACACCAACATTGTCGCTGCCAGTGGATTGGCAGAGTTGTCGCTGTCATCCAAAATTGAGTATGAGAGATTGCTCAAAAGATTAGAGTCTTTGCAAGAACACCACCCAGAGACAGATGCACTCATTCAATTCTACTATGACCTTATTGGATAAACCACTTGAATTCTTTCACAGAACAACTCTATCACTGAATCCGGTAGAGATCTTTGATTCATCTGCCACGAGCCAATTTGATCTTTGAGCGCAAACTTGATGAAGGAGAGGAAGAGATCCTGTATCACTTGCTCCAAGAGAAAAACAAGATGTGATGGTGGCAAACCATGCCAGTTCTGCTTCCAGAGAAAGCTGGGATGTGTGTATGCTGGAGAAGAGGAACCAGAGGAACCCAAAATCGACACCATCACTCCTGGAGACCCACTCACAAATGAAGTCAACCAAATCCACTTTCAGAACTGGAAGAGTGTCAAGAATGTGGTACAACCCATCAAAAAGCTCGGCGTGTCTTTGGAAACCAGAGACAGACTGGTGACTAGCTTTGCAGCAACGTTTGTGAAGGAGAGACTGACTTATCTTCCACCAGAGACGTTTATTCAAATGACCAAGAAATCGCCATTTTTGTTTCACAGCACATGTGCCATGTACACACTCACAGTCGGTCAAGATCAACTGGAGGGACATGACAGAGTGCAACTAGCAAGACTATTTTATGAGAATGCGATTGCAAGTCTGAGTGCAGCGATGGAGAAACAAGAGATCGAGAACATTATAGGACTCGTGTATCTATTCATCTATTGCAGAGACTCTAATATGGGCACTGCAGCACACAACTTTCGATCCATGTTTGCTGGTGGTGCATTGGACATGAAATTACACGAAATGGGACCTTCAGAGACAAGAGAGCAACGATTGAAGCTATTTTTGAGGATCAATGTCTTTTGGATGGCTTACATTACCGATCATTTCACATCTGTTGTCATTGGCTCTGAACCACTGATTCACGATCAGATCATCCGTGTCCCTCTTCCAATCCACAGACACAGATTTGCTTCTTTAGAACTCACAAAGCATGAATCACAAGATATTGGGATCATGTCTTCCCTAAACGGCTATGTCCCAGTCAGACCCGGATTATCAAACGCAGCCACATTCACGCTGCTGGTCAAGATCTACTCTCTCATCAGGAGATACACACAAAAGAGACTCAAACATGCACTGGATGACTTTGAGATGGAATATCAAGAAGCAGTCTTGCTTGGATCTCTCAAAGAATGGAAAAACAACTCTCCACACTTTTTACCAGACCAATACTTTAATCATGACAACTGGTATCACTATTATCTTGTACTTTGTCTGAGATTAGGTTATTATCCATCAATCAGCTATCATTGCACTATACACTCCAAAACTGCATCTGTTGATGAACACGAGCATGTTCCAACTCTTGGATTCAGAGGCATTCAAAGAGTCACACTTGGCAGCCACCAGAATCACTGAAATCCTGAATCTGTTTCTGCAGTTTGGAATCTTCAAATCTGACATGGTTCAGCGATACATCTCACAGGGCATCTATAATTCCAGCGTCATTCATGATATCCTGATTCGCTTGCACTCGGATCCAGTTGTGAACGCAGCAGCACACAACAGCTTTGAAACCAATCTTCTGGCAGCCAAGGAAATGTCACATTGCGGCCTTCCAAACATGATCCAATACCAGAGACTCGAGCAGTGCAAGAAGTCACGTCCCATGGATCCATCGATGGCATTTGACTTTGACTTTTCACTGTACTTTCCCCAGTAAACACAATTCAGTCTCTAACCAAGTGTGCCATCTACAGTTCAATCAGGTGTACCATCCAAGACAGCAATAGGTTGGACTTTTGGATTTCTGGAATTGCTGTGTGGATTTCGTGGTGATTCAAGATTCCAAATGTCATGAGACCAATGCTATACATCAGTTTCCTGGGACATGGTCTCGTTGGGATGCCACGTCACTTTCCCAACAACTGAAAACTTTCGATGAAGGAAACAAAAAAGAGAGTGGTCAAGGCATGTGAACGTTGCTTCAGACGCAAGATCAAGTGTGACGGTGGTAAACCACTGTGTGGCCACTGCTTCAAAGCGAAACAACCATGCATATATCAAGACACACACGGCGACCAAAAGAAGCAGCAATCTCCAATTGTCTCTAATGGCTCAGAGAAATCCGACTCTATTGCTGCAGACTCATGGACACAGGGAATCGAAGACATGCACAGACAAGACTGGCGTAAAGCGGCACCAGTTCCTCCAACGATAACAAAAAAGAACCTCGTCGTTACACTCGAACTCAGAAACGCTCTCTTGATGAACTTTATGGATCACATGTCATCCGGTCGATTGCCGTACATCCCAAGAGAAAAGTTTCTTGGAGAAGCAGAGACGTCTCCGCTGTTCTTCAACACTGCATGTGCTGTGAGTGCAATGAATGCACCAACGGAAATTCTAGATGGACACGACAGACGCGAATTGTCACGCTGTTTCTATGAAAATGCTTGTGCTTCACTTGCATATGAACTCGAGAGACAATCTTTGGCTTCCGTCATTTCTCTGATGATGCTCTTTATTTACACACGTGGTAATGATCTTGATCTCAGACTCACTCATGGGCACATCCAGTCTCAACTATCGATCCATGTTCACTGGCATGGCTTTGGACATGAAATTGAACGAGAATCCAGCAGAAGCAATGACACAGGAAGAACACGAAGAAAACTGTGTGAGGATCAACTGCTTTTGGTACGTGTACATTGGAGACCATTTCACATCAGTCGTCCTTGGAACAGCACCACTCATTCACGACACACAGATTCTGGTGCCGTTGCCAATCTCAAGAGAAGAGTTCAACTTGGAAGTCTTCAAGAGACGCAGGCCCACAGTGCCGTATGAGATTGGCATCATCTCTTCCATGTCAGGATTCATTCCCATCCCGCCGTTTGTCAACCAGACGAGCATGTACATTTTGTTGATCAAGATCTACAGTCTCATCAACAGGTACATACAGTCTCTCAAAAAGACAAATCCAAACGCACCTTCCTACGAAAACGATTACATGCAGGGATGTCTGAAAGCCAGTTTGACTGAATGGAAATCCAAGATGCCACTCGTCCCAGATGGATTTGAACCCAGCCAGCAGTTTACAACCAAGTGGTGGCAAGTGTATTATATTGTATCCTTGTTCAACATAGGTCATTTACAGTTCTGCAGTGATTTCACTCAACACAGCCAAACTCACGATTCCAGGAGAACACGATCCAACAGAACTCTTGTTCTCTCCTAGTTTCCTCGAGTGCATCGAAGCTGCCAAGAAGATCACAGAAATTGTTTCGATGCTGGTGGAACACAATGCCTTTGGCAATCATGGCATTCAGAGGTATGTCTCTCTTGGGATCTTTTCATCCTCCATCATCCACGAGATTCTTATTCGCATCCATCCAGATGAGGCACAAGTGCAACTGGCACGAGTGAATTTTGAAACAAACATGAAAGCAGCACAGTTTCTAGCCAACACTGGACTGCCGAATCTCTTGCAGTACCAGAGACTCAAAGAGAGACATGCCAACCTACCACAGCAACAAGCATCGCCTCCTGGGTTTGAGACTTTGTTTAGCTTTTACTTTGATCCCAACACAGATGTCAATCCAGCACTCTTTCCAGACCAGATGATCCAGCCAGAGCTCTTTACCAGCGACCTTAGCTTTTTGTCGTAGTCTCTCCAAGTGTCTTTTCATAAAGTTCTTGTTTGATTTCTTTTTGTTTCCAAAATTGCAAAATGCTGCCAAAGGACATTCTGCTCTCAAAATACCAGAAATTCCAAAAAGACATTACTAAACAAGTCAAAAAGAGCAAGACCAAACTCGTCCTCAAAGTCATCAAACGCAAAGACCCAAACGACATTCAAGCAACCAAAAAACTGGATGTCAAACAGACAGCACTTGGAATCATACAGCAAGCACTCAAAAAGTATGACAATGATGAGCTGTTTGAGTTGCTGGGGTTGAAAGAACCCATTCAAGTAGATGGACGCATCATGAACCAAGAAATGGACTCGACAATACAAAAGCACATTCAGCAGTTTGATAGGACTATTTTGGGTATCAGACTTCCAAAGAAGCCAAAGCAAAAGCAGCCAAAGCAGATTCAAGAGAAAGAACCAGAAGTCACAGATGAGGATCGGTACAGTGATGTGTCATCAGAGATCGAACTGGCAGAGAGAGCACCACTGAAGAAGAACAGAATGGGTCAGAGAGCACGTCGCATGTTTCTAGATTGACTCTAGGCTCTGGGAGAAACAGTATGGCGAGAACGCCAACCACATCATCAAGACAAAGAAAGAGGAAAAGAAGAAGGAGGAAGAAAAGCAAAAGAAAGAGAAGCTGCATCCGTCGTGGGAAGCTAAGAAACGCGAACAAGAAAAGATGAAAGTGAGAATGGAAGCTAAACCCACAAAGATTGTCTTTGATGATTAAGTTTTGCCACTGCAGAGCCCTAGGATCAAATAAAGGACATGGCTGTACAGAAGGCGGACATTGCTTCTTGAGAATAGAAAATGCAATAGCAAGCACAATACCAACGACAATGAGCATGATCATGAGGAGAAAGATCTTATCTCCTGCCAGTCTTCTGATTTCAATCCAATTACCTCAAAAAGATACGCATCTGTTTGTCTGCTCGCTTCAGATTGCTTTCTACTTGCTCTAGACCTTCTTCAATCTCATTGATCTTCTCTCCTTGCTTCTTAACCTCAAGTTGCACCTGTCCAGCAATCTACCATCAACTAAAGCACTTGCAGTGTCTCTTCCAAGGCTTTCTTTGCTCTGCCAGTGGCTTGCTGTGTCTGTTCTTGAGTCTGCAATGCTTGACGTGTCATATCAATGGCAGTCATCTCATCTATCGCTTTCGTCAATCCAAATACTCTTCTTCTTTGTCTGTTCCTTGTCTTGATTTGTTGTTTCAGCCCATTCCACATCTTGCGACAGTTTTCCAAGACGCTCTTCATATCCCTTGGCTTTCTTTTCCCATTCTGTCTTTTCAGAGCCTTGGAGACCTCTTATCTCTGCTAGAATGGACCTGTGGACTTGTTTACCGCGATTAATTCTGTTTCGAAGATACTGGCATTTCTTGGTTGAATTTCAGTACCTCTGTGCGTTCAGCACCTTTGAGACGTGGCATTTCTTTGTCCAGTACAGTCTGGATGCCATTGATAAGTTCATTTATCTGCTCGTTAAAGTCTTCCAAGTCAGACGACATTGCAAAGCGTGACGCGCTCATTGAGGACCAGCTTTGATGTTCTTGGCATCAAAATACTTGCCCATGTTCTGCCAGCACTTGTAGTAATCCTGTTGCAGCACTTTTCCACCTGCCTTGTCTTTGTGAAGTGCCCATTTCGAGACAGAAAAGAACTTGTAGCTCTCGAACATGAACGCAAGAGAGTTTTCGCTGATCTTGATTGGCTTCAATTGTTCTGTGGATGCCTTTTCAAACACTTGACGATCTGGACCGTGTGGTGTCATCATGCTGTTGTTAATTTAGATACCTGTGCAGAGAACCACCGCCTGGAAGGAATCCATCTGCCTTGGCATCATACTGTCCATGGATCAAGCCCATGAACTCTGACATGCAGTTTCTGTGGAACCATGGTGGTCTAAACGTGTTTTCAGCGACAGTCCATCTTGGTGGGAAGATCACAAAGTCACAGAGTGCAGTGCCAGTGAATGCTGATTTGGCAGTCAAGACAGTGAAAATAGATGGATCCAAGTGGTCAAACGACACTGTGTTGATGGTGTTGAACTTGGAGAGATCGTACTTGCATGGACTGTAGTTACCATGCCAAGCAACCACATCAAACGGAGAGTGATTCTGCGTGCATTGGAATAGATAGCCTTGGTACTTGGACACGATCGTGTACTCGGTCTCCAGATCTTCATACCAGGCTTTTGGATACAAAAAGTGACGTGGATCAGCAAGACCATTTGCACCAATTGGACCGAGATCTGGAATCTCAAAGTGTCCAAAGAAGATTTCACAAATGTAACCACGCGTTGGTCCTTCAACATCAATCGAGAATCTGATACCACGTGGAATGATCATGATCTCACCAGGCTTGACTTGGAGTCTGCCCATCTCGGTCTTGACAGTCAACTGTCCTTCTTGTGGCACAAACAAAAAGTCACCGTCAGCATTGTACATGGCTTTGTTCCCCATCGAAGTGTTGCACAGATAAACATGAACTGCTAATCCATCTCTGGCACCTGGAGATCCAGCACCCATGACAGTGTGCAAACCTTGAACAAAGTCCCTCTTTTCGGTCGGAATCTCAAACGGAGACCATCTCAGTTGCTGTGGTGTTGACTCACATTCGACCGAATCCAAGTGGTCGTGCACAACAGAGAAATCACGAACGAGATTGCTAGAGTCGATGCGCTTGAAAGGCTCATGTCCAACAGAAGGACGAATACGATAGAGCCAGCTACCATCAGATCAACCACCTCTTTTGGTTCTCTTTGCGCTGCGCAGTGAACGCAGTTCCAGACAATTGCTCAGCATAGAGACCATAGGGCACCTTTTGTGGAGCGTTTTGGTTTCTTGGAAGTGCTCCTTCGAGTGCCTCAGTTTCGAAATAGTTGCCGTAGCCTTGATTGTATTCCATTTGGCAAGTTGGTCAGCCGACGCGCATCGATTTCTGAATCATTCCAGAGTGTTGGACAGCTGACATGTTGAACAGCGCATCTGATGCTTCAGAAACTTTACTACAACAGTTGCAGATAGTTGCTTGGCGCAATGCCTTTGACAAGCGTGCCATCTGGTTGGTTGTACTGGACCTGCCACCACTTGCCCTTGCTGTCCAAGACAGTGAGCTTCTGACCCTTTTGGAAAGAGATTTCGTTTGGATCTGCTGGATTGGCATCGTCTAAGATGAGAAAGAGTACAAGAGTACAATGCCTGTGCCTGCACCGACACTGGACCTGGAGAAGGAGGCATGCGGTTGTCAAGAGAGCGAATGGTGTCGTTCTTTGGGAGGGTGTCGTTCTTTGGGAGGGTGTCGTTCTTGTTGAGAGTGTCCTTTGACATGACACTTGGTGCTCTATAGGATGGTGCAGCATTGGCGGTGAGATCCTGGGAAGTGCCGAGGTAAACGATCAACAGGAAGAGTGGAATGCTCAGGAAAATGAAGCCAGCGGCACTGAAGCCTGCACCGACAGAGAGAGAGCCAGGAACGGAGGTAAAGACAATGAAACTGCCGAGTACATTTGGCATGGTGCCCAAATACACAGCCGTGAGGCCCAAGACAGCCAACTTGTATGCGTCTAAAAGGTCATTCAAGAGACAGTAAATGATGAGACCCACAAGTCCAATCTGGAAGAACAGGAGGTACCAGGCGATACCGAGCGAGTTAACGCCAACACCGGCTACGGCAGACTGCATGATGCACACACCCAGAAAGTGCAAGAACACACCGATGACAGAAGCAGCAAGACCACCCTGTATCATAGGGGACTGTGAAGTTATTTTGGTGAAATCCATGGCAAGTTTGGTGCAAACAATTCGTGATCGACAAAAACAGCAAGACAACCCCGAAAGTTGGATTTCCAAGCAATGCAAAAGCAAATGCAATATTTTTGGGAGTGATTTTCGACCATGACCGTTGCGACTTTCCCAAATGCGAGAATACGTACCGCTTGGCGTCTCCTTTCTCGGTGTTGTGCTCAACATTATTGGTGTCGCTTTCATTGCACTGAATGTCACTACTGGAAGAGGGTCGGCTGGCACTGTCGCTATTCTGTGGTACTATGCACTCTATCATTTGATTACGGCAGCCATCCAATCCTACGCTGTCTACACTCGCACTTACGAAAAGTACCGCTATGCGCTGGTGCTTCTGATTGCTATTGGCATGTGCTATGTCCCTGAAGACGTCCAGCCTGCACTGCAAAACATCCAAAAGTTCAATACCGCAAAAGACACTGGTTTTGTCAGCGTTTCCCTCGACACACTCTTGATGGGTGCCCAGCTCAAAGTCGCTGGCCTCATCCTCTACGCATTTGGCCAGTTGCCTCTTCTCGTTGCTTTTGGCTCAGATGCCAACTCTTGGGTGCAAAGAAACTTCTTTCAATAGATTTTTACTGGATGGTGATGGCATTTCTCTTTGGTTGGTCCTTTGGCAAGTGCAATGTGAGAATGCCGTGATTCAAAGTTGCCTTGACACCTTCCTGGTTGATGACACCTGGCAACTGGATCGATCTGGAGAACGACTGCTTCTCGATACGCTCAGACACGATCTTGTTCTTGTGAGTCTTCTCTTCTGCCTGTTTCTGGCCAGAGATGGTCAAGATGTTGTTGTCAGAGACCTCAATGTGGATCTGAGACTTTTCAAAGCCTGGGACTTCAGCTTCAACTTCAAAAGAGTCCTTGTTCTCATGGACATCGATGGCAAAAGGAGTCGTCCATTGTTCTCGCGCATTGTGGCTCAAAGAGCGGAAGAAAGGATCGTTCAAGAATGGAGCAAAGAGTGTTTCTGGGTAGCGTGCTAGAGACATGTCGAGGGAGGATTTGGCCGGTATTTAAGTGGACACGCTTCGAGAAGCTTCTCGAATCTGATGCAACCGTGACTCATCGCGCACAGATGCGACATTAGATCTTGACAGCACGTTTCTTCCAGAATGTTCTTCAATCCTGATCTCTGGTGCGATATTAGACTTGCCAGTGGATGCTGATGACATTTTGCTGTTCTTGCCAGCATAACTCTTGGTCATCCTTGTTCTCTGGATCTCTGTCAGTTTCTCAACCATCTTCTTCTTGTCTTTGGCATTCAATGCATTTGCCAGAAACAACGCGATTGGCAGTTGAAGATAAAAGGTGTTGAGGTAGGAAATATATGCTGCTGGAATAATGGCATACAATGTGATATAAACAGCTTCTGAGAGCATGTAGACCACAAACGACACTGCTTCAAAGTCAAAGACATTTGTCAAAATGTCGATAAATGTGATTTCTCTTGAAGTCAGAGAGTGTGCGTGCTGTACGATTGAAAACACGAGTGCTATTTCGTAGATCCAGACGATAATGTGTTCTTGATAGACTGTCAAATCATCAATCTTGGATTTGCATGGTCCAGCACCTTGCCATGGACCTTCTGTGATCGGTAGAGCAACAACTCCTTGGTATCTGACGACTGAGAACACGACTGATGCTAAACGTATGATAAACAGTCCCACCAACAGCCATTGCTTCTTCTTGGTCCTGTCTTGGACATTGAGTAGCTGATAAAAGTCATACAGCACAAATCCAAGCAGAAAGAAGCCATAAGCCAAGTGTCTTGAGAGACTACACTCATAATTGACAGTCAAGAGAAAGCAGATACAGATGAGAAAGCCAATCAAGATACAAGAGATGATACCCATTCCAAAGTACAGAAACCGCTGTTTGAGGCGCTTACAAATGAAATACAGGTATCCCATCGTCAAAAGCTCAAAATTGACTGCCAGGAGGTAGATAAGTAGGAGCATATAGAGTGTATCATTGAGAGTTGCTATTCCGAGTAGATACATTTGCAAAGTGACATCATCTCGGTCTTGATAGAAACTGGAAACGGTCAAGCGATTTACTGAATAGTGATAGCAGTCTTCTTGGGCAAGTCCTTTGGAAGATGAATCTTGAGGATGCCGTGGTCAAGTGATGCTTTGACTGCGTCTTGACTCACAATTCCAGGCAACTGAACGGATCTGGAGAACGACTGCTTCTCGATGCGCTCAGACACGATCTTGTTCTTGTGAGTCTTCTCTTCTGCCTGTTTCTGGCCAGAGATGGTCAAGATGTTGTTGTCAGAGACCTCAATGTGGATCTGAGACTTTTCAAAGCCTGGGACTTCAGCTTCAACTTCAAAAGAGTCCTTGTTTTCAATCACATCGATGGCAAATGGGCTGGACCATTGTTCACGGTTGGTCTGAGTCAAGGATCGGAACAATGGGTCATTCAAGAGAGGTGCAAAGATCAAGCTTTCTGGGTAGCGTGCAATAGACATGCAGAAAAGGGAATTGCTGGAATTTTATGTGATTTGGGTTCGCGAAGCTTCTGGAACGCGCTCAATCGATCTTGATTCTCTTGGCATTGAGCAATGCTTCCTTGCCAAGTGTCACAGAGAGAATGCCATCTTCCAATTTGGCAGTGACCTAGAGTAAACACTCTTACCTTGGATGGATCAATGTCAGCACCCAATCTGATCCTCTTTTCGAATTTAGGGCACTTGAAGGCATCTGGAGTCTTGCTGTCTCCAGTAATAATGAGTCTAGAGCCCTGAACATCGATCAAGAGCTCATCCCGCTTGTATCCTGGCACATGTGCCTGAACCAGGACTTGCTGCTGCTGTGAGCTCACTTGGACAGGAATTCTGCAAATAGAGAATGGATCCCAGTCAGAAAGAAGTGTTCCAACAAAAAAGTCTTGAAGCTCCTTGAAATCTTTGTCCATGATTCGTCTTTTGAGGCGAAGTTTGAGTAGCTTGACAATCACACCAAGAGCAGTTGAGAGACTCAAGAAAATTACAGCAGATGAGGCATTGCGAGTGCAGGTGGATGCTGGCGGCTGTCATGGGTATCAGTACAAAATGGAACTTGTCAAGGACCAGGAACCAGACGACGTTGTATTTATTGAGGATGGTGCCAAAGTACTGGTTGACCCACTGACACTGGACATGATCAAAGGCTCCAAAATTGACTATGTGGATGAACTGATAGGAGCCAGCTTCCAAGTCGTAGACAATCCCAGGGCAGAGTCTTCTTGTGGATGCAAAGTCTCTTTCAATCTCAAATGAGCTTCAGTGCATCCAGGATCGTGAATAAAACATGTCGATTCAATGTGCGATGCTGCATCATCTCAAACAAGCGGTTGATGCCAGTGGTTGCAGTCTCTTGCCCAAGCACTGATGAGACCATGGATGCAAACGTCACAAGTTTGGATTTGAGTTCCATCTTGGTGTATTTTGGGTCATTGGCAACGAAATGCTCCAACAGATGGATAGATGGTCCCTCTAAATGCTCTAGAAACTCAATAATAGTTTCATCGCGCATCATGAATTTCAACAGAATCTTGCAATCTCTATCATAAGACAGATTACTGCTCCAGATCATCTTTGAATCCAGTGACAGAAGATACAAGCTCTGTGGCAGCATTGTATCTGAGATACTGTGATTGTTCTTTGAAATCAAAACATTCCAACAGCAAATCCAAAAATGATGTCAACAGAGACAACGTGACACTGCCAACAGGTGCAATTTCTACACCATGTGACTCATTGTCAGACAGTCTCTCACTATCAGACATTTTCTCGACATCCGAGAGTTTGTCAATATCAGACACTTTTTCATCAGAATAGTCAGAGTTCTTGTCCAAATCACTAGAATCTGACCAAATCTGATCCTCTGAAGACGATTCCTTTTGCTTCTCATCGTCAGATCCCATCTTCTTTTGTCTCCACGAACGACGCTTTTCATGCAGAAACTCTCGCATCTTAAACGGCTTTGGTTTCAGATTAGAGATTGTTTCTGCCAGTTTGCGTTGTGTCTTTTTGACTTCATCTTGAAACTGAAACAAACGTTGTCGTCTTGTGGTTCTAAAGTCAGAAGACAGAAAGTTTTTGAGTTGTTCTGATTGACAAATGTCTGGTGTATCCACCAATCGCTGCAAATACCGCTCCAACATCTTGGTTCTTGCTTGTCGTGCTTCCATCTTGGCTTTTGGCCACAATCCAATGGTTTTGGAGGGAAGATCAAAGTCATTGACGATTGGAAAGAGTTTGCGTAGTTTTCTGTGCAAAGCATCAAAATCAGAGTAGCGTCTTCGCAAAGACCAGCCAGATTTGTCTGTTTTGACAATGTGAACCAGATAAAACGTAATCTCATTCTTTTCTTCTGGTTCAATTGTGATGGTGCACATCCCAGGCACAATGGCTTCGCGTTGTTCATGTGACTCAAATCTAGCTTTTTGTCGACTGAGTTCTCCAATATCCTGTTTCAAGGACTCTCTTGTCTGTTCCAGAATGTACAGCAGCATGGGAAACGTCTCGCTTTGTCTGTTTTGCTTTGATTTCCAAATCAACAAGTCAACACAGTCAATTCTAGCCATACAAGAATCAATATCATCCTTGATCTGAGAGAGTTTGGATGTGGTTGCCAACAGTTCTCCAGGAGCAATGAACTGAACAAATTCCTTTTCTTGGATCAGATCCTCCTCTGCTGATGATTCCAGTTCCAGTTCAATGGTTTGCTCTCGTTGAAAGTGCTGATCTTGTTGCTGTTGGATGCCAGTCATTCTGAGTGCTCTTGTGAATTTGGATACCATATTGATCCAATTCACGAGACAGAGACTTCATCAGATTGCTCTCATCATAATACACTTGCTTGTATGAAGTATCACTTGTATCCTGTCGCTGTGTGATTCTCTGCTTCTCTTGATCACTCGTGAACTTGAAAAAAGAGTCTGAATGTTGAAACTCTGCAAAATACGATTGTAAATCAGACAGAATGTGTGCTTGTGCCTTGACTACACACAGATAATCGTCATCTTTGGACTCTTCCATGTCTGACAACAGTGGTGCAATGTATCTCTCAAACGAGTCCAACAGGTAGTTTGGAAATTGATCACTGATGGGTGCCACGTGTTTGAGATAGATTTCTTGGACTTGTCTTCGCAGTCTATCGTGTGCTTCCAGTGGGAGAAAGTCTATTTTTTCGTTTGTTTCTGGTTCAAATGCAAGATCGTCTGTTGAGATGATTCCGGTTGAGATTCTCCATACCAATCGTCTGTAAGATTCAGCATGCAGCCAAAACTTCAACTTTTGCATCGAAATTGGATCCTTCTTCTTTTCCAGAAACTCCAAAAAGTAAATGACACTGCTGCTCTTGGATTGATCCAGCATCGTGTGGTAATAGTTTTCAAGCAGTGTTTGTAGATCCAAGACTGGTTTCTCTTGTTTTTCGTTCGTGACTTCATCTGACATTACTTGCGTCAATCGCTTTCTGATTTTGGTCTTCAAGAGTTCATACGAGTGATTGAGTTTGCGCATTTCAGCATACTTTCTCGCATCACGTTCAGCATCCAACAGTTGAATCTCACTCAAACGCTCTCGGACTTTTTTCAACTCTTGGTTGGTTTCATGCAACAGAGCAGTCAAGTCAACAACAGAGTTCATGCGTCGAGAGTGTTTGATGGTGACTTCAATCAGATTCATGCGCTGTACAAAGCTCAGGTTGCCAGATTTGCCTCTTAACAAGAAAAAAGGTGGAAACTGATGAAATGCTTGATCCAACAGTGCCCTAAAGCCTTTGATGGATCGTTGCATGACAATTCTGTGATTGGCTTCTTGCAAGAGTTTGAAATTGAGATAATCTGGGTCAGAAAGATTGGATATCAATGGCAGTGCAATGATATTCAAAATGCATTCTCTTGTCAAGGTTTTGATGATTTTAGATCGAATGTCAAGTGGTTCCAAGACATGAATCACAAACTGACGCAAATAGTTGACTTGTGCTTGTTCAGATCTTGCAGCAGGATGCAGAATACCATTTAAAGTCATGCGATTCACAATTTCTTCGTTAATCTTGTCCAGATGAAAGAACCATTGCGAGCTTTCATCAGATTGGTCGGTTTGAAACTCGTTAAACTCATCCAAATGCCCTGTTTGTCGTCGCTTTGTCAAATCTTGTGATTCCAAGTCTTTTCGATACTTTTTGTACAATTGCATGTGTTGCTTGAGAATGGTAAACGTGGTTTGTAAAAATGACTCGTGCAGCTGCTCAGATCTGATCTTTGTGATCCAAAAGACCAGATGTGCACTGATTTGACTCATTTTGTAATCCAAGAAGCTTTCTTTCAAATTCTCTTCAATGGGTTCATCCATGAGTGATGTCTGATGGACTCTTTTGAAAATTGTCATGAATGGTGTCCTCTGCTCCAGTTGTTGGATGATAAACTTGGAAATCAGGTTTTTGACCGACAGTGACAAACCAGAGCTTTCTCTTGGTTTGGGAATGATAAAGTGTCTCTTCAAGAGTCCATTTCTGAGTGGTATCTGTGTTCTGTTGATCTTTTGGGGTCTGAGAGCGTACACCAAGAATCCAACACAGAATCCAATCAGAAAGAGTGTTCCCAAGACAGCCAAGAGCGGTTTGACATCAAAGTAAGATGCAAACAGTGCAATAGGCATGAGAATACGAATCATCAGAGGAAAGAGAGTCACTAAGAGATAATCTGAGAATGAGTTTATGTAAGACTATCTGAGTAGAAAGAGTCTGACGGGGAACAGTCCTTCAGGGAATCCCTCTTGGAGCTCTTCCTTGACAACAGAGAGACCAGCATCCTCAAAACACTGCTTGAACTCATCCAATGTCCGTGTAAAGGATGAATCCTCTTGGTCATGCACTCTCTGTGTTCTGGCAATGTTCTCTTTGATGCCAATGTGTCCATTTGGAGTCAGCTGTCTCTTGCATCTCTTCAAGAACGCAACCAGATCTTCATCTGTCAAATGAGACAGCACCCACTGACACCATACAAGATCATATTCTTCCTTTGGGTCAAAATCTTGCAATCCCACTGGGTAATAGTTGAATCTGTCACTGCCCAACAGAATCCTGGCTTGGTCCAAAAACTTGGGTTCCTGCTCTACCAGATCCACTCTTTCAAAGAGATGCTTCAAGCAAGTGTCTGTCACTCTACCGATCCCTGCTCCACAGTCCAATGCTCTCTTTCCATTCAATCCGCTTAGAAATGCTCTGTTCTGGAGTGCATCTGGTCCAGACAGTTGCTGATATCCTCCAAGCATCCCATCCACTGTTGAATCTACTTTTTGCCAGTATTGCTTGGCGTCCTGGTAAAATGCCATCGAAAAGAAAAAAATCACATACAGACTGGATGCTACATGGAATGCTTTTGTGATGTGCTATTTTCGTTGCTTGACGGAAGATCTCAAGTCACGCGCCAATTCTTTCCAATGTTCGTTCGTCAAGTATCGAAAATAACACTAGTTTGCATCCAAAAGATCTCTGTCGACTCTCCTCGTCATTGACCACAAAGCAGGAAAGATTGCTTCTGGCAACCTCAACGCCGTCACTGCAGCTCAAAAGTTGAATGGAAAAATCACTTGTCTCGTTGCTGGAAATGAGGGAGCAGAGGAGGCAGCCAAGCAAGCAAGCCAGCTCCCTGGTGTTGAAAAGGTCTTGCTCGCAAAGGATCCAAGTTTGGACCATCTTCTTGCTGAATATCACTCTCCAGTGATTGCTGGTCTTGTCAAGAACGGTGGATTTACACACGTTGTAGGTGCCCACACTGCTTACACCAAGAACGTCTTCCCAAGAGTCGGTGCTCTCTTGGACGTGTCTCCAGTCCCAGATGTGATTGAGATTGAATCGGCTGATGTTTTCAAGCGTCCTATTTACGCTGGTAACGCCATCGCCAAAGTCAAGAGCAACGATCCAGTCAAAGTCATTTCTGTGAGAACGACTGCTTTTGCTGCTTCTGAAGCACAGGGTGGCAGTGCTGCTGTTGAATCCAGTGCTCCTGAAAAGGCACAATCTACTACAAAGTGGTTGCAGGAGCAGATTGCCAAGAGTGATCGTCCAGAATTGGGTGCTGCCAAAGTCGTCATTGGCGGTGGCCGTGGTATGAAGAGCGGAGACAACTTTGAGCTCTTGTACAAGCTCGCTGACAAAGTCGGTGGTGCTGTTGGTGCTTCTCGTGCTGCTGTGGATGCTGGATTCGTGAGCAACGACTTGCAGATTGGACAGACTGGTAAGATCATTGCTCCACAGCTCTATGTGGCTGTTGGTATCTCTGGCGCCATTCAGGTATTTTCGTTCATGGAAGCATCTGGCTGGCATGAAGGACTCCAAGACCATTGTTGCGATCAACAAGGATGCTGAGGCCCCAATCTTCCAGGTGGCTGACTATGGTTTGGTTGCTGACTTGTTCCAGGTATTTTATTTGAGATTAGGCTGTCCCAGAGTTGACGGAAAAGATTTAAAATCTATCTCATTCCCATGACAGCACCGCTTGTCTGCTTGTTTCGCTTGAGATACGAATGTGTAATGTCCGAGAGCGGAACGCGGTCTGTGCGTTTCTTGTTTCGCAGTGTGTACTGCTGGCTGAGAGGATCCCAGTTCTCCTTTTCAGCTTCGTCAATCTGTTTCTTCTTTGGGAGTAGCTTCAGCTTGTCTCTCTGTTCATCTGGTTTCTGTAAAAGGTGAGATTTGAGTCTGGGTTTCAGCTGGATATGTGGTTTCTCTGTCTGTTGGCTGTTCATCTTGAGTTTCTCTGTCTGTTTGCTGTCCATCTTGAGTTTCTCTGTCTGTTTGCTGTCCATCTTGAGTTTCTCTGGCTGTTGACTGGATTTGACTGACTTTTCGATGGATTTCACTGGTTTCTCTGACTTTTGACTGTCTCTGACTGGTTTCTCTGTCTTTTGACTGTCCTTCTCAGGTCTAAGGACGCTTTTGACTTGTTCCTTGTCCAATTGCTCAATACATAGTTCCCTAAGTGACTTTACTTCACGGTAGACTTCAAACTTCATTTTTTGCGTGGGGAAGCGACTTTGCGAGTTGGCGAAGTGCGTTTGCGTTTTTTCAACTCTGCAATCACAGCACGCTTGACAATCTAGCATCATATAAAGTACTTCAGTGTTGACTGCGATTTTGGCTGGTGCCAAGCGACGCTTGCTGTCGATTTCAGATGGCTTTAAATCACCAACAACAGAAAGCTCTTTTGCAATCAAGCGAGGGATGCGTTCTGGCTCGATATGAGCAGAGATGGTGGGTTTGGCTTGCAAGCTCTTGAGATCCAGTCCTTTTGAGACTGCTGTTTTGGTCACGAGTGAAATGGGTCTGGAGCCCTTCTATAAGTGATAATACCATCTGCTTAATCTCTTCTCCGACAGCTTTCTTGAGAATAGCAGTGTTAAGCTGCTCTCTGGCTTCCTTGACCTGCTTCGGTGCGTCTTTGCCAATCGCACTCGACACAACTCGGGCCTGAATCGCTGCAGCAATCTGGTTCTGTCGAGCGATTTTGGAGTCGGCAGGGAAAGTCTTTTTGGAGATGACTTGTTTGATTTGGTCGCCTTTTGACAAGATCTCATCCACAAGAGACTTCATGATTGGGTTGGCATCTTCTTCCTTTGTCTTTTTGGAGACACCTTTCTTGGTTGGGGAGCTCGCTTTCTTTCCTTTTCTCAACGAAGGCATGGGAAAGCTTTCGGAGTTTCCACCTCAAACTCGACCGCACATTCGCTCCACACTGCCTTTATTGAAAAACAGGCTTTCGAACAGTTACAGCACTTGATCTTTTTGTAGCTGAGCAATCTCTGACTCTGAATAGCCAAGATCTGACAAAACTTCAGTCGTATGTTGTCCCAATGTCGGTGGAGGAGAGCGAATGGCACTGCCTTCCCCAGAATACTTGACTGCCGGTCCCACTAGATCAATCTTGCCGACTGTCGGATGGTCCACTGTTTGAATCATCTTGCGATGAATGACTTGTGGGTGGGAAAACGTGCTTGGAATGTCATTCACTGGTCCAAATGGAATGCCAATGGGTTCTAGAATCCTCAGCCACTCTTTCGTTTCCTTTTGTTTCGTGATGTCTGAAATGATCTGGATCAATTCTTGTCTGTGCTGGACACGCTTTGAGTTTGTTCCAAATTTGTCCAAATTCAGTCTTGGATCGTTCATCACTTGACAAAGCTTCTTGTACTGTCCATCGTTGCCTGCTCCAAAGACAATATTGCCATCTTTGGTTGGGAATGACTGATAGGGAACAATGGATGGATGCGATGTACCCCATCGCTTGCCATCTTGCTTGCCAATCAAGTAACTGTGTGCAATGTTGGCTAGAGAAGCCACTTGAGACTCCTAAAATCAATCACGATGCCAAGAGCGAAACATCAATCTTTTGACCTTGGTTTGTCTTTTGCCTGGACAAGAGTGCTGCCATGATGGCTCCATGTGCATATAGGCCAGTTGTCAAGTCTGTAATCGCAACACCGACTTTGACGGGATTGCCATCTTGCTCTCCAGTGATGTGCATCAATCCAGCTTCTGCCTCAATGATAACATCATATCCTGGCCGCTGTGCATAGGGTCCATCTGGTCCATAGCCTGTTATAGAGCAGTAAATGAGTTGCGGGTTGATCTTGGACAAATGCTTGTATCCCAGCCCCATTCCATCCAGCTTTCCAGGCACATAGTTCTCCACAAAGATGTCACTCTCACTCACAAGCCTTTCGACAATCTCTCTTCCCTTTTGGTGCTTGATATTGACGGTGATGGATCGTTTGTTGCGATTGACTCCCAGAAAGTATGCAGACTCTTTTCCATGCAGTATCTTGAATGGCGGTCCCTTTTGTTATCTCTAGAACCCACTGTCGAGTGTCGTCTCCTGTTTTGGGTTGCTCAATCTTGACGACACTGGCTCCCAGATCACCCAAGAGCATGGTGCAGTAGGGACCAGCCAAGACACGGGTCATGTCAACGATTTTGATGCCACTGAGAGGACCAACTCTTGTCATGCCTGCGGAAAACTGGCGACTCAAAGTGGAGCACGGTAGACAAACCTGGCACTATGAAGAAAACACTGTCCAGACACAGTATGACAAGTACTGGCTTGGTACACTCAAGGACAAGACAGTGTACCCAAAACCCAAAAACGCTTTGGATGCTGCCAGAAACGGAACCCGATTCTTTTCGAAATTGCAGACGGACGATGGTCACTTTGCTGGAGAGTATGGTGGTCCTATGTTCTTGATCCCTGGGATTGTGATCACCATGTATATCACCAAGCAATCGTTTCCAAAAGGTTATACGGAGGAGTTCATCCGTTATCTCAAGAACAGAGCACACAAGGAAGATGGTGGATGGGGTATTCACATCGAAGGACACTCGACTGTCTTTGGCACTGCATTGAACTATGTTGCTTTGCGTCTCTTGGGTGTTCCAGCACATGATCCTGTCTGTGTTAAGGCTCGCAACACTCTGTGGAAGCTTGGTGGTGCTACAGGTGCTCCTGCTTGGGGCAAGTTCTGGCTTTCTGTTCTGAATGTCTACGATTGGGACGGCAACAACTCTATTCCACCAGAACTCTGGATCGTACCTGAATTCCTGCCAATCCATGCTGGTAGAATGTGGTGTCACACGCGTTTGGTCTATCTGCCAATGGGATACTTGTATGGCATCCGATTCCAAGCACCTTTGGATGATCTGATCCTGCAACTGCGCGAAGAGTTGTATCCAGAGCCTTACGAGACCATCAACTGGAAGCAGCAGCGAAACAATGTCTCTGCAGCAGATGTCTATTTTCCACACACTCCTTTGCTCAACTTTTTGAACGGTGTCTTGGGAGTGTATGAAATGCTTCCAAACAGTTTCATTCGCAAACATGCACTTGCCAAAGCGTTGGAGCAAATTAGATACGAAGACGAAAACTCTGATTATCTTGACATTGGACCAGTCAACAAAGCCATGAACATGCTGATTGTCTGGATTGTCGATGGACCAGAGTCTGAATCTTTCAAACGACATCTTGCGCGTGTGCCAGATTTCATGTGGATGAGTCAGGATGGCATGATGATGAATGGCACCAATGGATCTCAGCTCTGGGATACTGCCTTTGCCATGCAAGCCTTCATCGAGTCTGGTCTTGCTCAAGAGAAAGAATTCCACGACATGTCTAGAAAAGCATTGGATTTCATTGATGACATGCAGATGCGCAAGAACCCTAGAGATTACAAAAAGTGCTACCGTCAGATCACGAAAGGTGCTTGGCCATTCTCGAACCGTGATCAAAACTACACTGTCAGTGATTGTACTGCAGAGGGATTGAAGGCTGTGTTGCTCTCACAGTCTCAATTAGGGTATCTTGCATCATCTTAGGTATGTAGGAAAGCCAGTGTCTGATGATCGCTTGTTTGATGCCATCAATGTTCTCTTGACAATGCAGAACGCAGACGATGGATTTGCCAGTTACGAACTCATTCGTGGTCCACAATGGCTTGAGAATCTCAACCCAGCTGAGGTCTTTGGCAACATCATGATCGAGTATTCTTATCCAGAGTGCACGACCTCTGTCTTGCTTGGATTGTGTGCATTTAGAGAGCTCTATCCAGACCACAGACCAAAAGAGATCCAAAAGACCATTGAGCGATCTATCTCTTACATTCGCAAGTCTCAGCTTCCAGATGGCTCCTGGTTTGGATCTTGGGGTATCTGCTTCACTTATGCCACTTTCTTCGCTGTTGAATCCCTAGTCCATGCTGGTGAGATTTACAAGACCAGTCCACAGCTCCAAAAAGCTTGTGAATTTTTGGCATCCAAACAAATGAGTGATGGTGGTTGGGGTGAGTCTTACAAGGCTTGCGAGACTGGTGTCTGGGTCAACCATGAACAGTCCCAAGTCGTTCAGACTGCTTGGGCACTCTTGTCTCTGATGGCAGCTCGCTATCCAAACAAGCAGGTCATTGACAGAGGCATCAAGGTACTCTTTTTAATTCCAGTTGATCATGTCCAGACAGCTTCCTAACGGTTCATGGGCACAGGAAGCCATTGAAGGAGTGTTCAACAAGAACTGCATGATCTCCTATCCAAACTACAAGTTTATCTTCACCATCTGGGCTCTTGGTCGCTACCACAACCAGTACGAGAAATAAATTTCCACCGATGGCGCACTCCAAGCAAACCAGCATCCTGGACTTGAGAAAGCCACAGAGAAAATAAGCTCAATTGAACAGGACTCTGATGCATACAAAGTACTCTACGCCAAGCTCCATGGACCTGTATCCTCTGACCCTCAGTTCAAAGAAACTCAAAATGCCGTCGTTAATCAAAGCAATACAGCAGCTGATTTGGAGGCACTGACCCGAGACTATGATGACAGCTTTTTGAGACTCTTTGCTGCCAATGGCGGTACTGCAATATCAAGCCATGGCAGTAGCGCTGGTTCTTCCAAATCTTCGGTGCATTTCCGACCATCATCTGCTGAATCTTTGACCCAGTCTCCAAAAAGACTTCAAGAGAGGCATCTGTGAGAATTGCTGTCAGAGAAAGAGATAGCGACAGATGTGTGTTGTCTGGAGAAAACGATTTGGAAATGGAAGAGAAAAGGATTTGAAGTGTGCAACATCATTCCACACTCGATCTTGAACACCACTAGCTGGAGAAGAGACTATCTCAGCGAGATCTTGCCATAGCTTCCAACTGATTTCTATGACAAGATTGAGTCTGGAGAGAATGTTATTCTCCTCAATCACGAAGCGCATCACATGTTTGGCAATTTCGTATGGTTCACTGTGATAAAAGAGAATCAAGATCCAGATCAGACTGTTTATAGAGCCACGCAAGTTCTAGAAGACGGAATGCTTGCTGAAGAGAATACTGGGAGAAAGATTCTAGGTGATGACAACAGCATTGTCTTTCAATCTTCCTACAACTAGCCACTATGTATCAGAAAAGAGACCCTCTCAGCCTTCTATCAAGTTGGATGAGCTTTTGGCACGTATCTTGCATCTACGCGGTGGCACACAAATATTTCAAGAGGATTCTGATGAAGAAGAGGATATAACTGTAAGAGAGCCTCCAAAGCCGGCAGAGTCGGATTCTATCACCAAGTTGTAAGACTGGACCAGAGGACTGTCTGAAGACACTATATGCGATACTGACTTGCTTAGTGGCCGATCGATCGAGTAAATTCTTGTTACTGCCACTTTTTGCTTTCTCACGTGATCAATGTCCATCAATCAGGGTTGTTCAATCTTTCCCAATGCCAAGGACTGTCCTCCTGGTGCTTGACGACGGCCCCTACTCACCACTGGTCATTCAATGGACACTGTCACAAGTCATTGAACCCTCAGAACAACTTGTCATTGCAACAGTTCCTCGAGACTTAAGTACCCTCCTTGACAATAGCATTTTCTGGTCGATCCACCAATGGCTATGCAGAGCAAAAGAAACAAGCTACTAGAGAATTAGAGCTGCGACTGAAGCAAGCCATCATGTGTTGCAAACGCAAATCAAATGTTTCTGTGACCATTCGAGCGCATGGAACAGAACTGGAACAAGTGGAGCATTGTGAACAACTGATTGCAGAATACCAACCAAGGAAGATCATTGTGTATCTGCGGGAGCAAGGGTGGGTGAGCAAGTTTGTTGTTGGAGACAGATTGAGTGCATTGTGCAGGATCTGTCCCAGGAAACCCACTATTCTGTCTCAAAGGATGGTCGAGAGACTTGAACTCATGGATGCCTTTGAGCCTGGGTTCTGATTGAAAATACCAATGTTTATTCCATCTGGATGCTTGAAGATCGTTTCCTGATTTTGACAGGCTCGGACATGGACAAGGACATGAAGCCATCAAAAATAGATCCAAAGGATCGCGTACGAGGCAAGAGCGTTGGTGTTTCGTCGCCGTTTCTAAAGAGCGACTGTTGAGAAAGGAAGGAAGACACTCGCTTGAGCATACCTTCTTCTTCGTGATCATAAAGCGTCCTTGTTTCTTCTTGCATCTGCCGTTCTTTTTCCAGTCTGCGCTTGAACCACACACGCCAGGATGAATACTCGATCCTGCGATTGAAGAGCTCTTGCTCTAGCTGTGTATCAGTCTTTCCCTTGACATGCTTCCAGGTATCCACAACATTGTTGCGTCTGTCAGAGATCTGATCGACCATGTGGTGTCCAGATGATGCGTCCAGGAGTGCAACAAGGGCTCGGTTTCTGTCAGTGTTGGATTGCTCATCTGCTGTTGTCTTGAGATCACCAGCAAAGAATCGCTGCTTGTTGCTGTATGGGTGGGAGGGACCCTGAAATTTGACTGACTCAATTTCGATCGAGTGACGTCTGCCAAGCCCTGGACCTCTGCGTGCCAGTCTGTTCATCAACAATGCGCCATAGCGATGGCGTGGGATCTGCTTGAGTTTGTTCTGCTTTTCGACTGGCGGTGCGTAATTCTAATGTCAATGAAGATACCTTGAAGTAGCCATCCCAAGAGAGGTTCTTGAGTTTGGCAACAGCAGAAATCTCTGCCTTGACTTCGTTTGCAAACTCTACTGCCGTTTGGGTTTGTCTCTTTGGTCGTGGTTCCAAATACCAGACTTCTGCTACAAGTGCCCATCTAGTCATGAGATAGAACAAGTGCATTGGGAAACTCTGTGCTCTGGCGTGCCAGTAAGCATCGGCGTGTTTCTTATCGTATTTGATCGCGACTGGCGCAACAATCGCATCGAGATCAAATGCTCCCTTATGGAACAGGACGGTATACTCGTTATTTACACACGTTCCTTCAGGGAAGATCAACAATGGCGATCTGGATGGATCATGAACGTGTTCGCGCAATCTACCATCACAAAAAGTACTTTCTAGACACAACTGCCCTGTCTCCCTTTTGACTTCTTTCCATCAAGAGTGATCCATTGAGTGTCAGTAGGTTCTTGAGAAAGAAACCAAGCAATCCTGGCTGCTTCTGTGCCACGACAGCATGTGGGAACCCATCCGCACTCAGAACGATGTAATCGATGATGGAAGTGTGATTGGAAACAAAAATGTGTGGTTGCAAAAGTTTTGGCTTCTTGCCATGTCGCTTAATCTTGGCTCCCCACGATAACAAAAATGCCTGACAATAAACACAAAGAAAGGCTCTCTACCATCAACGAATTGACCTGCAATGCTTCGTTCTTGAGATTGAGCACCAGAGGCAAAAGGGTGAAAAAGATCAAGGAACTGGAGACGATCAGCATCAATCTGAGATCAGTTTTGAAAACCGATAAGGAAACAGAATGAAATACCTCCATATCCATCCAACAAAGGCGTTCGGACCATTCACGATGATCTGGATGATGTCGTTTCTGGGTTTCTGCTGGAAGCACTTGCTGAACTCATCCTCTTGTGATTTGGTATACCTGTGCGATAGCCTGCGCACCGTACTTCATGAATGCCAGGACGTCCTGTAGTGCAAAGCCATTCTTGTGGCCGTGTGTCTCCAGCGTCTGTTCAAAGCCAGGCATGACTTCCACCACCGGAGACCGTTTGGGGCCGATTCTCTTGAGTTCCATTGTCGCAAACGTGGCAAGTGTCTGGTGACTTTCGCGATTGCGTTTTTTTGTTCGTCGTGACACAAAATGCTCTTGAAACTCCAAAGACTGTCACAAACATTCTTGAGAGACCGACCACTGTTCAGCAGGATCGAAATCCTGTCTGCAGAAAACGGCAAAGTAGTATCAAAGTTTGTTGTCGAAAAAGAGCACTTGAACATTAATAAGCATCTGTTTGGAGGCTATCTTGCATGTCTTGTGGATATCGGTGGCTCATTCGCCATTGGCACGCAATCCGAGAAACTTGGCGTTTCCACAGATCTGCAACTGTCATTTCTGCGGTCTGCAAAAGAAGGAGATGTAGTCATCATGGAGTCACAGCTTGAAAAGATGGGCAGAAACGTTGCATTCACAACTGTTAGATTGTCTGTCAATGGCAAACCAATCGCACACGGCTCACACACTAAATTCATGGGAGAAACTAAAGAAAAGTTGTTTTAGAGAGTGTCAATGGCTTTTCTGCCAACATCGCTTGCATCTGAGAAGAATCCATCGATGCCAGCTCTGAGATAAGCTTGGATTTCAGCAACACTGTTGCCAATCTCTGTGACGTTGGTGCTGGATCTAAGAGCGTTTGGAAGAAACTGGTTTTCTGGACGCATGGTCCAGGTGTGCACTTTGAGTCCGACAGCGTGTGCGTTCTTGACAAGATCTGTGGGTTGTCCAAGATCATTGTTCACTCTTGGAATGATCCATTCCTTGTAAGGCCCAACAACATCGGCATAAGTTGCGATTTCCTTTAGACCTTCTGGAGTCACAAGATCATCGTACTTGCGTGGATCACCAGAGAGCACAAAGTCATAAGGTCTGTTGCCGGTGGAGTCAATCAACTGAACCAACGGCAATTTGGTCAGATTGCGCATGTACTTGAGATTTGCGACTTCAAACGACTGGATAAAGACAAGAGAGCAAGGTGTCTTGAATCCAGCATCATGCAACTGGTTCACGAGCTTGTCTTCCATGGCCAATCCAAGCTTTTGGAAGTAAGATGGATGTTTGGTCTCTGGATACATGCCAAGCTTTCTGCCTTGTGCATTGGTGTTTTGGACAAGCTTGATGACTTCTTGCAAGGTAGGAATCGAGTACAAGTCATTGTATTGGACATTCTTTGGTCGAATGTCTGGAATACGCTCTCTGGCTCTCAACTGCTTGATCTCCTCAAGCGTAAAGTCTTCAGTGAACCAACCAGTGACATTCTTGCCATCAATCGCTTTTGTAGTTTTTCTACCAGCAAACTGTGGGAGTTCAGCAACATTGGTGGTGCCAGAGATTTCGTTTTCATGTCTCACAACCAAGTGACCATCCTTTGTCGAGACAAGATCTGGTTCAATGATGGATGCTCCCATCTCGATGGCGAGTTTGTACCCTTCGATGGTGTGTTCTGGTCTATAAGCAGGAGATCCTCTATGAGCAAGCAGCAAGATCGGATGCATGGAAAGTTGTGTGTCCTCCATTGAAAAAACGTGTTCTTTGAAACGTGAAGTTGAGGGTCACACCAAGTCTGGCAGATCGTGAGGGTTGAAATAGTCATTTGGCTGAAAAAGTGAAACAAAGTGTGTAGATGCCAAGGAAGTTCTCATTGCTGTCGTCACATACCCTTGAAGTTGCTGTTGCATCAAGAGTGTCTGATGGATGTCAGTTGTTAATATCCATGAGTTCAGTCTGCCCTGAAAGTATTTTGTGTTATAGCCGACTCGACTCGGGATGCCAAGCCGCTGCCAATCGACACGTTGATGACCGAATGCCAATTCACACGTTTTCAGAGGTACAAAAGCAGTCTGAACCCCACACGGCATGCCTTCTGTTGTTCCAGAGTCTACCCAGCAGTCCCTCAAGCCAAACAGACCAACATCTGCACAATCTCAGCAACCAAAGGAAACAGCTGCGAAGCCTCCAGTGATTGAAGTCAGTCCAATGATCATGCACAGCCAGTTTGTGCGCTAAATTAAATTATCTTTTGCCTCAATCGCTCTCTGTATTCTCGAACCTTCCACACGCTCTCGGAACCTCTCGACTATAAATCCCACCTTGATTTCATGTGTGCATGAAGTACAGAACCACTTGCCAACCGTTTGCAGAGAGAGACTACCCAGTCGATGTCTATGAGACAGATGAATCCTTTGACTTGCTCTGTGACCTGCCAGGATTCCAGAAGGACCAGATCTCTGTCGAAATCACTGAAGGACGCACACTCCATCTGTCTGCCAAAAGAGAAGACCATCCAGAAGGCAAGCGACTGCTGTCTGAACGACCATCTCCTGTGTTTGAACGCTCACTCGCTTTTCCTGTGAATATCAACCAAGACCAGATCCAAGCATCGCTCTCTGATGGTGTCCTGAGACTGAGGCTGCCAAAGGAGTTGCCCAAGCGCACTTCAATTGTGATTGAGTAAAATCACTGCACATTTACTGTTTGTTGGTCCAGATGTTCAATCGATCCAGACAAGGGTGTTCTTGCCACTTTTGGCCGTGATGAGAACCCAATCTCAAACTCTTCCACTTTTTTCTTTTGAATCGCTGGCAGTACCTGCGTCTCTGCTGCCAGAGCAATCTTCTTTTCCGATGGTGGCTAACATTATTGGATCTACCGTTCGCATCCACGAATACTCTTCTCGAAGCAGCTGCTCTCCAGATTTGTACTGTGATGTAGGTCTCAAATCTGAATCGTCCTCCATCGTCATGAACTCTTGCTCGTCATCTTCATCGTGTGTGTCTGCTTCTTCGCCATCTTCAGACAAGTTGTCTTCTAAGTCTTCATCTGGTTCTTCTACAGTAAAATTGGTTACCACTGTTGAGCTTTTCAATCACAAAGTCAATTTGTTTTGACAGTTGTTCGTCAGAGAATTGCTTCATGTACATCAACTGCTCTTCCATGCCAATCTTTTTGCCTTCTTCTCGAATGTATTCATCGCTAAAGAGAGAGTAGAGACAGCCATTGACATACGTCTTGACTTGACTGTTGTCGTGTTCGATCAGTTGGTTGAGTGTCTTGAGAATCTTTGGTGGATTCTGACATGCCTCTTGCTTGCCTTTGCTTCTGAGACACAGATTCATGAGCAGTGCAGCACCGTATTCAATAGAGTATTCAGACAGATCCTCAAGGTCTTGGAGAATGTCAACGAGATACGAGACCATCTGAAGATCGTTCATGGCAGATTGTGCATTGCGTCTGAGTGACAGCTTCTGTAAGGCACCAAGGATGTTCTGTCTAAAGGGTGTATCTGTCTTGTCCAGTTTCAAGGCATGGACCATGTCACCGACCAAGTGTGAAGAGTTGTATAGGAGATACTCTCTGCCAATGCAATCTGTGGCCATGACATTCAGCAATCGAGCCATCTGCTCTCTTACTATTTCACTCTGGCTTGAGAGCAAGTGAGCAGATATGGATTTCTTGTTGGTTCTGAGATCCAATACATCACGTTCAATCAGCACTTGCAACTCCTTGCGTCTGTCTTGGCCACTGGGTGCCTTCATCAACAGCTGTCTCAGAGATTGAATCAGATAGGCTTGTTTTTTGACAAGACTGGATTCAAGAGGTGATTGCCGCAGGTCCATCTTGATCTTTTCATAATCCAGTCTCCCAACCAGTGGTTTGACATCAACTGGTGGAATGACAGCTTGTTTTGTGATCTCAGTCTTGATTTCAGCTGGATTCTTTCGTAGCTGAGACAATCGCTTAACAATGTCTGCCAAGTAGGTAGGCGAGATCTTTTGTCCACTGACAGAACTAGCCAATGTCTGAACCAGTTCAGCAGCCACTGTAATGACTTGGTGGTAGCCAGCTTGACAGTTTTTGAGCTTGGTTTGTGTCTGTTGTTGCAACAGCGTCAGATCCTGCAGCTGTCTTTGGAGTTGATGGACTTGTGTCAGATCTACCAGTGGCTCTGTTGGTCTGGTCAAGATCTCGAACAACTCTGGCTTCTTGGTCCCAATTCTGTCCAAGACTCTGTCCAAAGTCTCTCGGATCTGAATGTGCCACTCATCTGTAAAGAGCTCTGAGAACGAAGGGTGCTGCTTTGGGTCTGGAATGTAGGGCAACGCATAGTATTGCATCAGTTGTGGATGCGATGCAATTTCCTTTCCTCTAATTTCCAGAAACTGCTTGAAAAACGCCATTTCTCTTTGATTGTCTGCATTTCTTTTGAGTGGTTGAATGGCCAAATGCACCTGACACTGAATTTCCAGCCGTGTGAGTGAAGCATCGTCGATAGTGCCCAGATGCTCGTTCCAAAGAGCGTTAAAGAGCTCTGTATCGCCAATTTCAAGTGCCTTTAGGAATTTAGCCTGTTTTCAAACGCCATACCTTGACTGGGTTTCCAGTCTTTTGAAAGTCTAATGAAATGCCTCGTTCGAGTGTCTCTTTTTGAAACGAGACAGCAGTCTGTGGAAATCCAGATACTAGATACTAGCGTGAATAAAAGTGCCTGTAGCACGATATTCGCTGCTTTCGTGTCGAGATTCATGTCAAGAAACGTTGACGCGTTTATTGAAGTATGCCGCACACCAGGCGAGCACCACTGTTTCCATTCACGAGTGAGTTCGGAGTGTCTGTGAGACCCAAATCATCTCGTAATGCATGAACCACCACTGTGCGTCCAAGAACAGTTGTCTCATCTGGACCAAAGAGACTCACGAGTGGGTCAGTAAACTCTATCACCGCAGTTCCCTGCTCATCAGAGATGAAATTGCCCAAATCCCCCACATGTCGCGTTGTTGCCAGTCTGTCGCCGTGTGTATTGTTAAATGGATTGAAATGGCCACCTGCTGCACCACAGTCTGGAAAAATTTCACCAAGTTGGTGAATGTGCCAGCCGTGGACGGAGAGTGGACTCAAACCGGCAATTTCCAAACGCACCAAGGCTTGTGTGTCCTCTGCCTGAATGACAGAAGCAAGTCCGACGATGGAGAGATCTTCGCCAAGGAGATAAGCGTCTGCTCGTCTGACAAGCGGTGCTGGGAGTGCGAGTGCAAGACGCATGTGGAAAGGAACGCGTTTGGATGTTTTAATGCTCTGGGAGTTGGGTGATCCATTTGACCATCTGTTCATAGACGACAAAACTAATGCCATGAACACCAAAGGAACGTACCATCTGGGGACCCAAACCTTTGTAGAACCTTGGAATGCCGCCTTCCTGATACAGTTGCTTCACTAGCTGAGATGTCGTCAAAATAGGTCGCGGTTCTAAGAGGCCTTGTTTCTGCCACACTGATTTCATCCTATGCTCAACACAAGTACACATCCATTGGAAAGACAACAACCCATGACAACGATCCAGCGAGTCCACCAGCCACAAGAGAGGCATAGACAGACGGTGTGTTGCCGTGTGCCAAAAGCTGTTTGACACCTTCATAAATGCCAAAATAGAAACTGACACCAATGATATCCATCGGCAAATGAATGTGGTATCCAGTGTAAAGCCCAAACACACCCTTTTGTCGCACTATCTTTGCAATCCATGACCAAATGTTGCCTCCACTGTTCTGCAATTGTCGCTGTACTTTGATAAACTCGATGGGTGCACCTGCAATCAACTAATAAACCCATGGAGCACATGATCGTTCCTGTAATGCCACCAGCAACAAGTGCATTTGGTATCAATCCATACTTGAGCTTTTCCTTGGCTGTTGTATAAATATTAAACGAAACGGAACGCAGTGTGATGGCAGTGGTCAGTACCGGAAGCACTCCTCTGTAGAACCCAATCGGTCCCTCTTTTTTGATGACATCCCGGAAACAATCCAGCAGTGTGTTGTAGTTGTGTGCTTGCATTCTCGTCTTGATCGAATCAAAGGGATAGCCAGCACTCACACCAGCCAACGCAGAGAGCGATGCTGAAATAGTGATTTTCTTCTCTTTAATCCAAGCAGGGTCCATTCTAGTTTGCGGCAAACTCGCTCGTCATCATTTTTGACATCATTTGCTTGGCTCGCTGGCGCATTGAAGGACCGGTGCTCTCTTTTGGTTTCTTTTGATTGCCAATCTTGGCCATCAATTGCTGCGGCGGATCTCTCAGGGCAAATGCTTTGGCCAAGTGTCCCAAATGCAGCTTTTTGATGTGGAAGATGTGTCGTTCTTGCTGCACGTGTGTCGCATACGCTCTGACTGCTGATGTAAACGCTTTCTGTGCCATTTCCTTGTTCTACCGTAAGATCAAGTACAGATTCATCAGATTGCACAAATCTCTCGAGGATCATGTGTACATCTGTGGCTGCCAGTTCAAATGGCTTCATCTTGGATGACTTGGATGTTGCCAATGGTACCAAGTACTCCAACAGAGACTGAATCGACTGTTCTTGCAGTGATATTTTGTATCCTTCCAAGAGTTCAAGATACTCGACTTCACTCGGCATCAGAAACAGAAATGCTTTTCCCTGTCTTCCCAAACGCGCAGTTCTACCGATACGATGAATGTAGTCTCGTGAATCTGATGGTGGGTCGTACTGCACAACTTCAGAGACGTCTGGTAGATCCAAACCTCTTGCTGCCACATCTGTACCTAACATCAACCAAGATACAGAACAGGATTGCTGATTCTGACTTTTTCTGACAGAATCCTTGAAACGTTGTCATTCTTTCTTGCTGAGACATACTGCCGTGCAGTTTGTACAGAATGCTGTTTGGAAGGAAGCCACAAGTACCACCGACTTTGAGTGGTTCTTGTTCGGTGCATCGAACGAGTGCATCAAAGTGCCAATCGACAGCATCACCTGTTGCAACAAAGACAATGACCTTCTTGCCCTTTTCTTTTGTTGCCATTCTCAGCAATCCTAAAAGAGAGACCAATCGCAGTTTGGCTGGTGCCATGACATAAAACTGCTGCAACTGCTGTGGCACAGAGATATCTGCATCTTGCTTCTCTTCTTCTGCTTTGACAAACATAGGATCTTGCAAAGCAATATTGGCCAGATGCTGGACATTGGGTGCAATTGTTGCTGAACACAAGACAGTTTGTCTTTCCAACGGCCATCCCGGAATCAAGGCGCGGGTCTTGTTTTGGACACCTTGGTTTCGTTTTCTTTCCAGAATTTCCAAGATTTCCTTCAAAGTCTCTTCAAATCCAAGATGCAACAGATTATCAGCTTCATCCAAGACAAGCCATCTCAAATTAGACACATTGAAGCTATCTGTGGTCTTGAGATGATCTAGTAATCTGCCAGGTGTACAAACAAGGATCGTGACACCTTTTCTGAGTCTGGATTTCTCAGACTTGCGCTTTTCTCCACCAATGATTATCCCAGGCACGATCCAGTGTTTCTTTGAAGTGTATCGCAGGATGTCTTCCAAAACAGTGTAGATTTGCTGTGCCAGTTCACGTGTTGGCACCAACACCATGCAAAGTGTGCCAGATGTTCGTGAAAAGAACTCACTGTCGTCTTCGCTTGAGATGATTCTGTGCAGAATGGGTAACAGAAACGACAGTGTCTTACCAGAACCAGTCTGTGCCTGGATGATAAAGTCTTTTTCGGTTGGCTGGATCAAGAGTGGTAGAGATGCTTTCTGGATGGGTGTAGGCATGGCAATCTTCATCTTTTCCTTTAAATGCTCCACCAGTACTTTTGTCAATCCCAATTGTGTGAAATCTGCATTTGTGAACGTTGGCACTTGCTTGACTTCCAAGTTCTTCATTGGCTTTGCTTCCACTTCTGGATTGGCAGTGAACAAGGATGTAATGTACTGCTTCTCTACTTTCTGCTTCTTTTGTGGGTCGTTTGACTGACTTGCACCTCGCTTTCTTGTCTCTTTTGCTGTTTCCTTAAAAGTCTCTCTCACTACTGGCTCAACAGCTTTGGATTCACTGTTTCCTTGAGTTGGAGTCTTGCCCTCCTTTTGCTTGTTCATTGAAAACACTATTTTCTTGGCTGCAATCCTCTTCTTCATCCATGATCCCTTTTTCAGTTGGTGCTGAATGGCAGTGACTTTGGGAGTGCTGTCATCAATCGCAAAGTTGAGCAACATGGCAAGTTTTTTTGTTTTTTTGGAGTTTGTTTCGCGCCAACATCTCATCATTTGCACACAATGGTATTCTGGTTGAGATCTACACAGTGCATGTCTCAACAGTGCTTTCCATCCAATCTGTAAAATCGCATGAGAGTCATCATAGGAAGGATGGAGAGATCATGGATGTGAACCAGCGTCTCTAGCAACTCTTTCCTCAAATGATTCGCGGTCCCTTTGGACAAGTCTTGATTGCCAAACCACTCTCACTCCCACCACCAAAAACACTCCAACGTTCGAAAAAAGCAACTGTAGAGCAACAAGACACATTTCCTGATTGTGTGAACGAGTTCTACAACTACCAGGATTTCTACGTCTCAAATTCACAACTGGACTTGGAATCTGCAGTATCAGGATTGTCTAGCAAATCATCGATCCAGCGACTAGAGTGCTCCGGAAGATTGCTCTATTACTGTCAGGGACATCACATGAACGGTCATTTGACTCATTCAAGAAACAGACACCAGAGAGTGGAGACACAAAGTACACACCAATTCAAAGCATCTGTTGGATCTAGGAATTCTACAGCATCTGTATCCATCCCTGATCGTGTGTTTTGATACTTTCAAGTACATGTCCAAGATGTCCCTAGAGCCCCAGATCCAGATGGCTTGGGATGCCATTCGATTGGAAACAACCCGGTTACTGTCGATCCTTTACATGCTCTTTCTGACACAAGATCCAAGAATGCGCTCGTTTGTGTCAGATTCTGAGCCATTTCTGCCATTGTATTTATTCCAAGTCTTTAATGATGTTGCCACAGGCAGCAGACAGCACTTTCCAGTCAAGAAACTCGTTCTGTTGTTGGAACATGTAGTAGCGTTGTGTGTCTGTTGTAAAGACAAGCAAGAGGTTTCACTCAAGGCAGAGTTGAACACGTATGAGCAGTACTTTGCCATCATGAGCCACAGATACCCTGCCTACTGTCTCCCAGAGCCAAGCCAGCATCTGCAAGTGTCCCCACGTATCTTGCAAGGCGTGTCAAAGCAAGTGCAGGAATACCTGATCAAGAGTCACAATGGGCCTGGACCAATGGAATGGAAACCATTTGCGACTGTGCATCCGTTTGTGCAAGACAGGCTCTTGCCAATCGCGTTTGAAGAATCTGTTGATATCTTCAAGAAACACAGCTACATTCCAGAGCATGTACATCAACTGGCACAAGAAAGACACTTGCTGAAGCAAACAACTGTCTACTGCCAGCCAAAACCAGACATTCAAATTAGAACTCTGAATGATCGATTTGTGATGTCTTTGATGCCGCATTTGTCCAATTTTGGATCTATGCTGATGAAACTCTTGTATTACTTGAATCTCGCTGCACAGACAGAGTCACAAGTTAACAGTCCACTCGCAGAGAAACTCGAGTTCAACATGTACCGTCAAATTGTCACACGATCCATCTCACACATTCTGGTCATGCTCTTGAAAGCTACAAAAGCACATCGTACGGTGTTTGATTGTAGATCTGATGACACGAGAGTATCTCGGACAAGCATTGTTGGATGGCAATTGCATTATCTTGGTGTTGAAGATGCTAGTCACTTGGTACAACAAGGACACCTTGGATTTGACAACGGATCCGAAGGAACTCTTGTATCTCTTTTCACACTAGGTTTTACAGTTACTGCACCAGAAACCACGTTGCACCATGGGAACCACAACCACAGACTAGAATCACAGAAACAACGACTCACTTATTGGCCATGCTTCAAAAGATCACAAAAAACAAACCACAGCGGATTTTCACGCTCATTCAGTGGAGATCATCCATGATTCTCAAACGCATTGTGAAACTACACACTGGCAATGCACTCTTGTATGCACTCAAGCTGTTGAAGTCTCAGATTCCATATCTTGGACGCAAGTGGAAGACTGCAGCCAACCTCAAGATCATCTCACTCATCTATCACCACTTGCAGCCAAGACTTGTAGAAACTTACCTTTCAGGTGAACTGGAAATGGATACACAGGAGGCAAATGTATTCTATCTTAGTCTAGAGACAAGAACACGATACCAGGACTTTGGTTCAGGCGTACTTGGAACGCAACTATCCACAGCTGTGTGAACCAACTCCTGCAATGGATTTGCACTATGCACTGTCTGTTGCTCAAAAAGGCATTCAAGAGAGAGATCCCATCCACAAGAGTCTCTTCAAGCGAGAGTTTTGGGGAGATGTGGATCAACTGAAGGACTACTACACACAGTGGCTCAGAGTGCTTGAAGAGAATCTAGTTTGAGAGTTTGTGAATGAAAGTCTGTCCTTATTCATGAGTTTGTATGAGTTTGTCTGCACGCGTTTCGGGGGTGGACTTTGCTCAACAACTTTGAAATGGACTCCCATCAAAAGAGTCTCGGGAATATGATTCCACTGGAAGAGAGTGCTTACTGCTTTGAAGCATTTGCATTTGATTTCAAGCAGCCAAAACTCAAACACAAACAGTGCACAATCCAAAAGATGGAACCACAAGTGACCCATTTCACCACTGTAGACAAGTTTCAATCACTCTCGGCACTGTATGGAGTCCCACAGAACGAGAAGCAAAAGATGCGCAAGCCATTGGTCGCAAGAGAACCACAGACTATGAGAAAGCACATCGAGCCTACGATACAGCCTGCCATGCGGTTCAATCTATCGCAGAAACCTGTGCCTTCGATTACTCCAAAGAACAGAGACGAAGCAGCTGTTCCAGTCCATGACTATCTCAAACAATCAGAAGCAAGCGCTCTTTTGAATGATCAGACAAAGTACCACTTCAAGAAGCGTGTTTTCGTGATTGAAGATCCGTTACAAGCCGCCAAACTCAGACGTATCCAATTTAAGAGTAGGAAACAGATCACTGCAGATTGCTGAACGTGTTCGTATGAACTTGCTGCGCAGAAGGAAGAAGATGAGACCAAAAACGGCTGAAATCTCCTTGGAAGAGGAATCAGCTGTTCTAAAAGAGATCATCAATGGCAACATTGGTCTCACAGGTACTTGGATTGATTGCAGCTGAGCAAGTGGAACAGACACATCGACAGATGCAAGCAACTCTTGGACTGAATGACGATCTCATGCAGACGGGAAACGGCTACTTTTATAGCGAAGAAAACTACTTTACTGGCAGACGCAGAAAGAGCAGCATGTCGTTTGGTGCTGTTGAAATGTACACTCCCATGCGCAAATCACACATCAAGGACAACTTTCAGCACTTGCATTCCAAGATCCAGGTACCTAAACAAGTCTTGGTCAAAACCCGTGCCAAGAAACCACCAACACCGCCAAGTGAAGAGACCAAGATCGCCAGACGCAACTTTGTGTTTTTTGACGACTTTAGAGTCATGCTGGAGAGAGAGATGAACCAGCAAAACGTTGCCTTAAGTGATCTTGGCAAGACAGATTTATTAGTCCAACAAAGTCTTGTTGGTCAAGTGAGCTTTGAAGACACGATTGACATGGTCATGAACTTGCAGATGCACATGGATGCTACAGATCCACCTGTAACTATTGAAATGACCGAATGGGTCTATCAAACGTTTGCAAATCCACCAGAAAACGCACTCGATGAAGTCAAAAAGATCCTGTTATCAATGGATGAAAAGAACTATCTGATCTTGAAGGCATTTACCGGACACATGCGTCGATTGATTCTTGGATGCAAATCAACACTCAAAACTGGAATGATTTCGCTCTTTACACTCTTGCTCTTCAAGGATACTGAATTTCCAGAAATCACATACAAAGTGCAAGGATTGATTCGTTCGTTTGCTGATTTGCTGGATTCCAAGCCAGATTTGAACACGTTGCCAGTGGTACCGCCGATTGAGCAGAAGCCTGTCTTTAATTGGGATGATGATCCAGTTCCCATCAATCCTGTGCCACCAGTAATTCCTGCAGTGGCAGTCATTCCACCTATTCCAGCCAATCCGTCTCCAGAGATGGATCCAACAACGCATCCAATGGCAGTGGATCCACCAGCACCAGACACACAAGTGCTTCAGACAGATGTCAAACGAGAGTTGACACCACCTATCGACATTACTTATGAACAGTCACCAGAACAACCATCAGAACACGTACACTTTAGAGAAACACAATCACCAGATCAATTGGAACAACCACTGTTAAAGAGCTTACTGAACACACCAGAAAAACACTCCAAATCTGGATCCCCACTGACGGGTATTTTGAAAGAAGCTGGATCTAGACCAGAAACAACACACTCTGATTCCAAGCATGAAAAAAGTGTCAGAATCATAGATGATCACCATCCAAAGCGAAAGAGCATAGAAAGACGCAAGAGTTCGTTCCACAAACACGCAGATGGACATGAAAAATCAATGTCTAGAAGCAGACACCAATCCTTTAGTCAGCCTAAATCAGAGCCAGTGCCTCCAAAGCTGTTGATTGAAGAGTTACAAGACATGTCGCAGTCAGAAGGCTGTTACACACCTTGGGCAGCTGGTCTTGCTGTTGTTTTAGAGAACTGGAACGCCATCTTTGGAGATGTGCAATGATTTTATCAAATTACGATTGTGACAAAGCCAGCTTGCTTTGCCTTTGCTTTTCCCTTGGCTTTTGCCTTTCCTTTGGCTTTGGCTCCACCTTGGCCACCATTGCCAGCTCCCTTACCAGCAGGGACCTTGGCAGGTGCTTTTGGTTCATTGAGTGTGCCGTCTGCTGGTGGTTGTCCCGATGTAGATCCAGCAGCACCACCAGTCTGAGTACCGACTTGAGTGCCAGTGTTTCCGGTTTGAGTGCCGTTGTTTCCGGTATTTCCTGTTTCTGTGCCATTGTTACCCGTGTTTCCAGTGTTGCCAGTCTGCGTACCATTGCCTTGATTACCAGTCTGATTGCCCTGGTTTCCTTGATTGCCTTGGTTACCAGTCTGATTGCCCTGGTTTCCTTGATTGCCTTGGTTACCAGTCTGCTTGGCCTTTCCTTTGGCGTTTCCCTTTCCTTTGGCTTTACCCTTGGCATTTCCCTTTCCTTTGGCTGCCTTTGCCTTGCCAGCTTTGGCTGCATCCACTTGACCAGCAGCTTGTTGCAAGACTTTGAGTGCCTCGTTCAAGACAGCAGCGATATCAGCGTTTCCATTTAGGTCTGCTGCATGAGGAGCAGCTACAGCAAGAGAATACAGTACACTTAGAAGCATGGGGTGAAAGTGAGTTCTCCTGTTTTACATGCGCGATGAAACATTGGGCTCATTTGGGGCTCAAATGTACGGTGGCCTAAATGAGCCATGGTCGGAATGAGAGATCTTGGGTCCTAAGGAAACACAAAAACATTCATTGCGTCACTCAATGTCTTCACGCTGGGCAACACGTGGTGCAGGTTCGAAAATGTCCTTGAGATTGTTGTCAATATCCTGGTAGAGACGAAGGGCATTCATGATTGTGATGATGGTCAGAATAACTTGCAGGGCAGCTAAGATCAAGATGTATACCAAATCCGGTGAGCCAGATCTTTGTGGAGCGATACTTGTTCTTCGTCACGGCTTCGTACATGACAAAGCACACCAAAATCAGACATCCAAGCATTGTCAGACAGAAAACAGCGAGTAATGGCTTGGAAGCCCTTCTGGCACCAAAATAGCCGAGTGCATAATAAGCCAAGCCAAACACGGTCATGATTGGCAAGATGATGCTAATGTTGTTTGAGCTGTCTGTTCCCTTGTCACTGAAATACACCGCAGTGTAGTACATACCCAACGTGCCAACGATGAAGAACAAGTTCAGCTTGAGCAAGATGATAAATGTCTGGTATCGGAATGTCATGCGCCTCTTCTCTATACTGGCCCCTTGCTGCTCATAGTTTCTCCAGCCATACTCTTTAAAGACCTTCCACGAGATGAAGAATCCAGCAGCATTGAAGAGAATCATAAAGACCAAAACTGCATACTCCAATCCAAAAATGACTTGAAACGTTGATGCAAACTTGTCAATGGTAGATGGCAGCTGATTGAGTGTTGCATCATTCACGACAAGAGAGAGGGTATGATTCTTTGGGTTCTCTTCCACAAGACTAAAGTAGCATCCTGCTTGCTGTTGCAGATTGTACACTTCAGCCACAAAGTTGATTCTCGCTCTGTTGTTGATCAACGTCTGCAACTCCTGTTGGCAGTTTTGCAATGCACGTGTCTGATAGATTTGAGCAATCGAGTAAAGGACAGTTGCAAAGTTGAAGATTGAAATGGCAACAATCTGGTTCGAGTTGTTGGAATAGTATGCTACCATCAAACAAAACACCATCTACGGAGACCATCAGCTGAAAGACCAATGCAGCAATGAACATGGAAAAGTATATGGCGATAATCGACGATGATCCAGAGAACTGACTTGTGAAGATTTCGTTGATTGACCTGAGCACCAAAAAAGTGACCGCTCCTTCCAGTGCAATGATAACAACAGCTGTCAGTGTGGAGAGGGTGAGGTTGTATAGGGGCCACTGCTTCTTGACTTCCAAATATTCTCGCAGTGTCGATTTGAGCCTGAAAACGGCGGACATTTCCAATGCGGTGCAAAGTGTGTTTCAGGTTGCTTGAACAAATATCCCACAGTCCCTTGCCTGATACCAACTGCTTTTTGGTCAGACAGCTGATAATGAGGCCAGAGCTCTATCAGAAGCTCTCTCAGAGTGAAATCAACAAAAGCATCAAGAGATTCATTCGTCATTATCGTCTTCTGGTCCAACAAAGGGATCAAATCCAGGCCAGTTCTCAACCTGTGGCTCAATACGCTCATAAACTGCAAGGAATTTGCTGCCATTGTTTCTGGCCACTTTTTTGCCTTCTTCAGTCTCTTGCATGCAACATTCCACACATGGATCCAAAGCATTCTCTTCATCTGTCCTCCTGCGGAAGAGCGGATGTTCATCCAGATGCTTGACCATCCATTCGTGCAAATCCTTGACATCAGTGACAGTGTAAAAGATACCACCTGGCTGCAGAATGTATGCATACTCTGCCAACAGCGTAGAAGTCACAATACGTGCCTTATGCTCAAATCAATCCAAAAACCTTGCGCTTCTTGAAATGTGGATCTGGAAACAGCACAAAGATCTTCTCGAGTTGATACTTTTCAAAAAAGTTTGGCAGATACTTCATCGCATTCATGCGCATCACTGAAATATTCTGATACGATCCACTCTCCAGTGCTTGTTTGTCATTGTTTTGTGTTCTGAGTGCATCAATCTTTCGCTTGACAAACTCTTCGACTTTGAGACGGATTTCCATTCCCAACTTGAATCAGTTCAAAAACCATGAGTTTCTCTGGGAACAGTGGAGACAAACCCATCAGCAATCCACCGTAGCCACATCCAATGTCCACAAAACGCACTTTTTCTGAAATGTTTGGATAGTATGGCGACCAATCAAAAGCATCTGGCTGCACTGGATAGTCCAGAACATGGTCAGAGAATGGGTTGGCATGCGCTCTCTGTCTATAGAATCTCTTTCTTGGGAGTTTTTCATTGGACATTTTTAAGAAAAGTTCATTTTCACAGCGACGGATCAAATATCTGATTCCAGTGAGTCAGAATCACATCCAAAGCTTTGCCAAAGGGAGTCCATGCAAGAGGCATCCACAGATGGTGTGACACATCGTGAATTGTGAAATCTAGATCCCAAGTGTCCATGTTTTCGTCTTCCTCGTCAATTTTAAGATCCATAGACTGGAGAGAGTCTAGTTTCTCCAAGAGTTCGTTTGTGTTGTTGCTCGAGATGGACTCGTAACTGCGCTGTGAGCTGTATCTTCGCTGTTGAATCTCTGCTCCCAAAGCACTTGGTCTCCTTAGCACTTGAGAGCCTTGCATGCTCTTTCTCTTGATGGTGCTTTTGGGAGATGCTGGAATAGAAAGCATGCCTGGATTCTGTGACAAACCACTGTCGAGTGATTCTGGCTTCTGCCCTGTGCGTGTCTTTGTGGGTTCTCTTTCAATCTTCAAGAGATCTGAAGATGACAAAATCAGATTCGAGTAGGACTTGATGACCTTTTCTGGCTCATGCTCTGGCAGAATGCCATCTACAAACAACGCCAGACTAAAGAGATCAATCAGCTGTCGCTTGAAAATGTCATCTGAACATGTAATAATCCTAAAGTGAAACAAAGTGCCTTCGCATGTGTCCAGTGATGGCTTTGAAGATGATAAAGTTTCCCTTGTCTAGATCTCTGATCCATCCCTTGAGATAGTGCAATAGTTCATCGCCGTCTTCTTCGAGCGCCAGTGAGAGCACAAAGTCCACATCATCGTAGCCAAAGGGCAGATCAGTCAAATTAAGATGGCAATACAGGTTATAAGCCATTTCACACGTGTCATCAAACTTGAGGGCACCCACAGATCCAAATGTTGTCGTTTCGACTTGCTTTCCAAGTTCCATCAACACTTGTTGCTGCAATGTCTTTTCTCTCTCCAAGAGCACTTGAAAGTCATCGTAGAAGCGGGTATCCATCTTTTCAGGTACTTTGGCGGCAATCCTTGGCTCAAATGCCTGCTCTCCAGGTCTGGGTGGTGTGTACATTTCTAGACTGCCAATCTCTAATGGCTTGTTGATGCTCCTGCCACTGTATTGTACCTGCTTCTCGTGATACAAGCCAGTGAATTGTCCTTTGAGCATGTCATTGTCGTTGAGTCCCAGTGTCGAAGACATGATCTGGTGCTTTCTCTCCATCTCCTCTTTTGTCTCTCCAACACTCTTGAAGATGATATCCTGCAATGTAAACTGCTGCTGTTTGACAGACACTTTCTTTTTCTTTTCTTTCACTTTAGCTACAGCTTTGTGGGCCTCCTTGAGCTTTTCACCTACCATCAATACAATTACGCATCTGTTTGGCCATCTCTCGTCTGTCCTGTACTTTTGGCCCGAGTTTGAGGTCAGATCTGGACTTTTTGATGCTTGTCTCTGAGGGTAGTTTAGGCAATGTCTTTTCAGTTACTGAATCATTGGAGCCCTGTTTTGGCTTTGGTTTGACTTCGTGTCGCGTTGTTGGTCTCGAAAGCTTGGACTCGACTTTTGTCTCTAATCTAGCAGTCTCTGGTCTTGGGAGATCATTTCTCGGCATTTCCTTCGCCAAACTTGGTCTCTTTGACAAAGGAGGTTTTTCCACTACTTCTGATGTCATCGTGCTTGGCGGTCTAGATGGGCCGACCGCTGCAACACCAGCAACACTCATGAAATTAAATTCGTTTGTATCACGGATCATCTGTGTCGCAGAAATAAGCTTTGGCAGCTTCTTCTTTGTCGACTGTGATTGCATCGAGTTGTGATGAAAATCATCCAGATTCTGTTCCCATGGATTACTGTAGCGCTGCCTAGGATCGAATCCAGTGATGGGTGGCAGCGAACGCCTATCAGACATGCGGGAAACAACGCGTTCCACCCCCAGTGTCAACTTTTGCCAGAAAATCAAAATGTTTAGAAAGAAGCATTGGTTTGTTCATTCCAGTTGAAACTAGAGAATGGTCCGAGAGACCCATCGTCCAAAGTAGGTGCATAGGAATGCGAGATCTTGGGAATTACGAATTGCCATTGCTCCTGGACATCATCTTGAGTGGATCCAGCTTCAGAGAAAGACTGCACCAGGATATCTTGACCTACAATCTGAAAGTAGTCATTGGAAGCACCAGACTTGCGAAAGGAGAGTGTGAGCTTTTTGAATCGCTGTTGGCGTGCGAGACCAAGCAATAGAGCGTTGGTGGACTTGTCTTGGATCTTCTTGATCTTAAGGGTATCAAAACTAGCCTTTCCTTCCGCTGGTGCTTCGATGCCCCATTGGAAAGACAAAACTGGGATCCAGTTCTGGTGAGCCTGGTCAGCACTCTCGCCTTGGATGGTATCGACAAGCAGAAAGATATCAGCAGCTAGAACAGATGCGAAAAGGGCAAGCAACTTCATTGGAAAGAGTGACTCCGAAAAGAAATCATCCAAAGAAAATCACCGACGCGATTCCAAGAAAACTCAGCCAGATGCCAGACACATCATCTCAAGCGCCACACAATAGCACTCGTCATGCAGGTTTTGAATGGCCATTTGTCCTAGAGGAGCCTCCTTTTGGTCGTTGAGATACTGGTCATTGACTTTTTGGAGTTCAATCTCAAGCAAACGATCATGGAGCTGTTCAACCAGATCTTGGTCAATATCTCCAGTCTGTCTCATTCGTTTGAGCTTGAGAAGAATATCCAGCAATTCCTGATGCAATGGTTCAAGAGACTGGTCAATCGGTTCCAACTGGCTGGCAATCTTGCGTGCGTACCAAAGCACAGACTGTGTGTAAGCACTGAGAGTCTTGGAAGTGTATGAACCAGCTTCTTTCAAGAGTTGCATCGTTTCTGACACTGGAGCCATCAGATCCACCAAATGGTCTTTGGTAGTCACTGGCTGTTTCATTGCTTCTTTGAGCTTTTCCAGCTTGTCTTGCTGTGCTTGGTCCATGGCTTCTTCTGCCATCATAGTACAACAATGCACAAGATCATAGTTTTCTTGCAACAGATCCACAAGAATGGCTTGTCCTGGTGGCACACTACCAGCCTCATTCAGAAACTTGCCATCTTGCATCTTGGATTCAATGTCATGCAGCTGCGAACGAAGCATCTTGAGTTTGCGATTGTCCAGATTGGTTTCTTGCGCGATTTCAAATACAGACTTGAGTTGCTTGTTGATGTCATCCAATTGGGTGTAGACCGAGAGCAAGGACATATCCACATCTGGTTCTTCTTCAACAAGTTCATGGATTTTCTTGTAGCATCTGTGCAAGAGAGACACAACAGCAGCCTGCCCTCTTGGAATCATACCATTATCTGTCTTGAAGATGCCTTGTGCTGCTTTTGACTCAATTTCATGCAAGTGCTTTTGCAACTGCCAGATCTTGGACTGTCTCTCAGTCGCAGAGGTTTCCTGCAATGGCGTATTGAAAATGTGCTGAATCTCACTCCAGATGGTTGCAATTTCATCATAAGTGTCTGCAATTTCTGGATCCAAGTCCCACAGAGGCACCAAAACACTGTCAAAAGCATCCAGCAACTGCTTTTGCTTCAACTGTGCTCTCTCCACTTGCTTTTGCAACGAATGGATTCTCTTTTCAAGCTGCTGGTCCAAGATCCAAGTCTGTCTGCCAAGTTCGTGCAATTTAGCCATTGGCAGTGTCTTGGTTTCCTTGTGTCTCAAGAGCTTGATCATTTGAGTGCAATGGTCTTCCACTTGAGCATCTTCTTGGATGATGGGTGGTTCAGTCATAGACATGATCCCAAGCAGCAACTCCACTGGAATCTTGTCTTCCAAGTCATCAGGCAGATCGGTTTTCAATGTCATGCAGGAAAGACATTCCAGCTCTTTTCAATCGACGCTGACTCAGATCCACGACTGACTCACGGGGAGTCAAAAGTCGTCCTCAGGAACACACCACAAAAACCACCCAAGCTTCCTTCTGCATGACTTTTACTGCAACCATCCCTCAACTCCCAGCCGATGCTGAGCGAGTGCCTCTTGACTTGCTCGTTGGCTTACTCTCCATTGATTGGGACCACTCTCTTGAAAAACCACCACGAGTCAATCCAAAGGAATCCAACAAGATGCTCCAGCATCTGGCACAGGAACTCAACCAGATGAAGAAGAAAGAACCAAACGTGCATGAAATCCAAGAATTCGCCAGAAAGACTTGGTCCATCAATGCAGCTGCCGAAAAGCGATTGCATCAACTCGAGTTTGAAAAGAAGCAGATTGAACGCAACCGAGACCGCGTTTGGAAACAATTTGATCAGATTTTGTTGCCATTGTGGGGATTTGACGAGAGTTTGATGCCTGTCCATGATCAATTGGCATCAATTTATAAGCAATTGGTTGAGATTCGAGATGCTCCTTTGTCCACGATGAAGATTCAAGATCGTGAAGCCAAAATCCTGAATTTGCAAAAGCAATTGCACGAGATTGAATCCAAAACTGAAAACGGCAAGTTTGGTGATGCCAAGCAAGTGCCAAGAGGTCAAGCCATGTGTATGTCACTTTTGAACAGATGCTACAAACTTGTTCATGAGATTGTGGTTGAATTGCCAGAATTGGATGATTCTCTGTTGCAGACATACATCAAGCTCAAGGAAGCCAATGTACAGCTACGCTCCATGCTTGAGATGGTCTATGATGGCATTGACATCTTCCCATTGCACTTGCGAGAGATCCAGGACCAAGTGAATGCGATTGAATCCACTCTCAAAGATGGCAAGTTTACAGATGAGCAAGGGAACGTACCACAGGGACAAGCCATGTTGCATGAACAACTGGAACAAGCCTATGACTCCATCCATCTTTTGCTGGAGTACCAAGAACAACCAGGAGAGCAAGAGTGGTCCAAAGACATGCGAGAGCTGGTCCAAGCAAGAAACAATCTGTGGGCACTGGCAACAGACACGTTTTCTGCAGTCTCTGAGACAGCTTATGAAGCATTGATTGCACCACTCAACACCAGTGTTGACATTGTCAAATCTACCGTCAAGAAAGGAAACAGACTGGCAAAAGGCTATGCTGCATCTGCTATTTCGTACGCCAGAAAGCTTGCGCTGTCTCTTGAAGAAGTCGATCCACTCTTGCAGCCAAGCCAAAAGGAACTTGAGCTCATTCTCCAGCGTCTGTATGCCATCCGAAACCTCAGAAACCGACAAGTGCTTGTGAAGATCATCAACGAGACACCAAACGACCCCATTGTGTATGAAGATGCTGTCTTGCTCAACGGTCTCTATGACGAACTCAAGCAAGCTGAAAAAGAGATCCCAAAAGTCATTGAACTTCCAGGCGAACGCGTGATCAAACATCTGGTGGACGAATGCTATGCTGTGCTCTTGCCCATGATGGATGATCACATTTCTGCTCATTAAACAATGCAAGACTAGTCATGTGCTCTGAATCTGGGGTGGAAACTAATTCTGGATCTATACACCCCACGCAAGCCCCATGAAAGGCATAAATGCTCAAGATTGTTCATTCTGCATGTTCGAACCTTGTGTATTCGTGAAAAAGGACAGCTCTGTTGATTTGTTTGTGAAGAAGCCAGTTCAAAAGCAAGAGTCCCAAATCTCACTCGGTGATCCCAAAAAATGGGAGCGATTCTTTGATTGGTTGACAATTGAGTAAAGTTATATTTCCGCAAGCTTGTTGCTGCCTACCAAAGGCTCTGGCAGCCTTAAAAAGTAGTCTAGATTGAGAACGAGTACCGCCTTGCTGTGTGATATAGCGCACCCACGGGAAGGCTTGATAGCCAGACTTTTCGACCACTTTGAGGTACCTGACTTGGATGCCAGATGTTGTAAAATAAGGAATCTCAAACTTGACACTGATGGGTGGTCTCTTGTCTGGATCTTCTGTTGTAAAGTCAAATACCATTCTTGACAGACGGAAGACCAAAGTGGCAGCGACACAGAAACTCTTTTCCACCAGGGAACTGCTTGATCTTCCACACAAACGCATTCTTTTCAGGCATGTACTCGACATATCCCATGTTTGTTTTGAATTTAAAAGAATCAGCATCCTCTGGTACTGGCACAAGAATCTCTACATTGTTTGCTGTTGAGCGGCGTTTGAATTGTCCCTTTGCCTTGAGCATGTACTCGATTCTTGATCCAGGATGGCTTTCGATCACGACATCTGTCCAGATGAGTGGTTTGACCTTGGATGAAGGCAAATACCTCGGCGTTTAAGCGATAAGACATGAGTTCAAACTCTCCATCTGGTGGAATGAACGAGATCGTGCGATCGGTCTCGAATCTGGACAAACGCACACATTGGTGAAACTTGACATCTTCCATTTCGACTGCTTTGCCTTTTGAAGCCACACGCCCAGTGTTTTCAAACATCAGTTTGTCGTTGAGACCCAAACGCACGTCTGGCATGCCAGAGAGATAGCACTTCATCTTGATAGCACCCAGAATCTCGCTGCGAATGACATTGCCGTTTGCATTGACCTGGAATCAACATAGAAACCAAGAGATTGACAGATTCAATCACATCCAAAAACACTTCGTTCTTGCGGTACTTGAGTCCCTCTGATCTCCAACTGACTGCATTGGTGACAGCCATTGGTGGTCTTGCCTGTTTCTCGAGCTTGTAGCTCTCTTGTGTGATGTATTCTTGCAGAATCTTGGATTCCGTTGTTTGAGGGTATCCAAAGTCCAACATCTCATCCAACAGCTCGTAGATAATCACAAAGTTGTCTCTGATACTCTCTTCTTCTAGTTCCTTGAAATACTCTGTAAACACCTGGACCAACTTGTGCAGAAACAGGAGAATGAGAGATGCGTTCGAGTTCTTTTTTGTAATCGCTACAAGATAGAGGTTGTTGTGTCTGATGTACAGATAGTGCACACCATCCTGTGACATGATTGGGTTGATTTGCTCGTCTTCTTCCTGTTGCAAGACCAAAGGCATGAACTTTTCAATAGAAGACATGGGAATATCTCCTCTGTAGTTTCTGGAGATCAGTACTTTGCCCTTGAGATCAAGGATGAAGACTGCGCTTAACGTCATGAAGATGAGCAAAGTCGCGAAGTGAGAATCGCTGTTTAGTGGATGTATGGGAATCTGTACTCTACAGTCACTAGTCTAGGTGGACTGCGGGAGGACTACTCCAAGAGTGGGAGGAGACTGTACAACAGGGATTGCCTCAGTTCTAGCTGCTTCTGCTCTTTGGCACAGTTGATTTTGATCTGTGTGAATCCAAGATGGTCAATTTCGTTCAACATTTGAGTCAATTGTCTTTTGGTCACTTCAATGTTCTGTCCAATGTTGGTCATGGAGTCTTCTAGTTGATTGAGGTCCAGATCCAAGACATTCAGAATATTTCTTTCCATGTTGCGGCAATTGCAAGGAAAAGAACCGATCGACACCGAGAAACTCACACTTGGAGACATTCAGTTGTATCCAGTCGATCAAGATACCAAACAATACTACAGCCAGCTGTTGGTGTACTGGGGAAACATGGAACCAGGCGTCTTTCAACGCATCACACAACTCGATTGGATAGAGTACTTTACAGACCCGCAACTGTTGGAGCAGCTGATTCCACTGCATGAGTTACCACTGAGTGACCTGCAACTGTTTGATTTGCATCAATTGCTCTCGAACGAACATTACAACATCCTCTTGCTCCTGTTTGATCAGTTTGCACGCAAACCCACCCGTAATCTGGTCTTGGATCTCTTTGCTTCCCAGAGTGAGATTGGGCATGAGTTTGTGGTGTATTTCAACAAGTGTGATGAACAGTACCAACCTCTTGGGATCCAATTGCTCATTCAACTGATAGAACTAGACCGAAACTACTTTTATACCACAGATCTGGCTGTTCTGGTGGATGTGTGCTGCCGTCAAGCACTCTGTTCAACTGAAGCACTTCAGATGCAGTATTTCAGACTCTTGCCACTGTGTCTGGATGAACAGGATACCTTTGGCTCAAAAGAAAAGGCTCGAGAGATGTTTGCAAAAGTCAAAGGAGAGCATGTCTCCAGTCCACAGTCTAAAATGGCAGCTACCAAGCTACTGGAGATGCTGCTCTAGTCGTTTTGTGATAAACACGGCATTCAATCACAAAATAGTGCAACCAAAGGTCCGTTCCAACTCAAGACCATTCCACGCTAGAGGGTCCCCCACGCGGTTTATCAGTATCCCCGACATAAAATCCCGGGGCGTCGCCTGACTTTATGGATTTGCCTGTGCATTCCCCAACGCTTGAACGTCGACCTGAACTCCCACGCCGTCTGTCTCTTCTTGACCTTGACTTGATCGAAGATGATGTCCTGAAAGAGTGCGAGCGACAAAGCATTCTGCAAGCTGGTACAACTACGAGTCTTTCTGACTTTATCTCCCTGTCCAAATCTCTGATCCAAAGCCTTCTCGAGTAGCAGATCCAAAGGCTTTCAAAAGTAAATACTTCTTTTCCATGCTCTATCCACCCACTGTCTTTTGTCCCACGACGAGCTTGATCAACTACCTGCAGCGTCAGGTATCCAAGCGCAGAGCTCAACAGGAAGCCATTCGCGAGCTTGTTCTCGAACAAGAGCAAGAAATCAAAAACAAGCTTTCTCAAGACAAGCTTTCTGTTGAGGATGACACTCTGAAGAACTCTAGTGTCCGCTCGTCTCTCGAGTCCGTCAAGAAGTGAGAATAAATCTGATGATTTTGGACGCATTCCAATCATGAATAAGCTACAGTACAGTCCACTGACATCGGTAGCAGTCTGTTGAGAGTGCTTTGAGCCAACCTGTCAAATCAGTCTCTTATACCTACAAGTGTCAAACGACTCTCTTGCAACTACAAGCATCAGTCAGAGTCTCATCAGCACCCTGCATTCTCTAGATTTCCCAGTGTTTCTCATTCGCGTCACCTGACGAGTCGTGTGGTGTTCATGCGGTCAAGCTACAAGCTTTCCAAACAATGAACAGCATCATCTTTGTACCATTTGGGCCATTCGTCATCTACAATGGTGAATCTTCAGTCAGCAAGTGGCACCAGGCTTACAATCCAGACACTCCCAAGGACCAAGAACAAAAGTCTGAAAGCAAAGACTCTCTTGAGCGCAGAGGCTCTGACTCTTCCCAGCACACCAACCCAGAAAAACCTCGCCGCAGAAGCTTCTTCAAGTGGGGTCACTAAACACAATGTTTTAATAGCCAGAAGGTTGTGGCTTTTCGGTCTTGATGAGATCCATCCAGGAAGTGTCATGTCCAAAGATGGAGTCAAGCGTTGTTTGCGAAGCTCTCCACTGTTTGATGATGTCGTACTTCTCTGTTGGTTCTGTCATGTCATCATGTGGTACCATCACAGGTTTTTCAATGGGGAGGGTGGAATACGGGGGGTCGACGACTCAAAATAGACGTAGATCTGATTGTGATCTCACAAGGCTATCACACCGATAAGATCTGTGATCTCACAGCGCTATGACACCGCTAAGAGCTACAGATCTGTTCTTGACCAAGTCTTGTCAACCTGTCAAGTGATGCGCGTTCGGACAGGTGCATCCATAGCTGCTTTCCATCTTGGCTTCTACTGCCAGTGACTGTCAAAGCAAGACAAACATCTGTTGAGATCTCCTTGATTTCTATTTTTAGGAAGTTGCATTTCCATGAATCGAGAGACGGGGGGTACTTGAAATCTGCAGTTTACTTGCTCTTGTAGTGATCAATAGCATCCTGCTCATGAATCGGTTCATCAGCATCCTTTTGGTGAGATTGGTGCATCTCCAAATCACCGGTCATGCAGTTCAGTGGCTGTACAAAGAGTGGTGGCTGCTCAAAGCTCAGATCGTTGGCAGAGTCCTCTCGCTTTTGCTTGCCCCATGGCCATTTTTCAACGAGCTCGCGACGCTTTCGTAGAAAGTTGGATTTCTTCATGGAAAGTCTAAAGGGGGGACAGCGATCGTGGACGCTCACAGCTCAAGTCAGATCGACACGATCGTGTGATGACTGATCCTCTTCCAGTGCTCTAGAGTGCGATAGTATCATGCATCACCATGTTCTGCTGTCCGCGAGCTTTCCACCCCAACAATGAATTCTGAACACAAACCTGTCAAACCTGTACAGCACCAATCTTCTGCCATGACCCTTGTCGGACACTCTTCTCTCAACCTCCTGCCATCCTCAGAGTCTGATTTCTTCAGATGGGGCTGCCAGATGCATTTCAAAGTGGTTGAGCAACCTCTGCAAGGAAGAATGTCTGGGCACCACAAGAAGATATGCCGCCCATTGGATCCCATCCCGGTCTTGGCCATCACCCCAAACAAACCCGACGCGGTCATTCCTTATTATTTGCTGCTGTGTGTGGTTGTGCTCTGTGACCAGAACGGCAACGAGCTCCGTAACCTGTTGAGCAAAAAGCATAACCCAGTGCATCTGACTGGTACCACTGGCACTGCTTGCAACCATCTCAAGGACGCATCAAAGGAGTATGGCTACTTTTTCGTCTTTAACGACCTTGGTGTGACTTCTCCAGGTGTCTTTAGGCTCAAATTCCAACTTTATGACATTGGACCCAGACCATCTGGCCAGCAAGAACTCTGCCACGTCTTTTCGGATACTTTTGAAGTCTTTTCTGGTGACAGCTTCCGTGGTTTGCATGAATCCACTCCTCTAATGGAAGTCATGCGACAACAGGGCATTTTGATCCACCTCAGGAGCGCCAAACTCAAACTCAACTGAATTTATTGAAACTTCTTTTGTCTCTCAACAACACCCATCAACAAATCTGCCTTGTTGGCTTCCACGAATTCATGCTTGAGTTCACGTTCGTGTTCCTTGAGACGCTTTTCGGATTGATCGATACTGTCATAGAGCTCCTTTCTTGCGTGAGCTTGTTCAAGGCTGTCTTTGGAACTCGCACGACGGGAAATTTCAGCGATATGCTCTTCCTTTCTGTCCAAGACTTGATTGGATTTCTTTTGGAGTGCTTCCAAATACTCAAACGAAGCTTCCTTGAACTGCCGATCCAAAAGCTCTCTGTTTTCATGGACGTGTTCAGAATGGTCAGGGCCTTGGGTATGCAGAGCTACGGCAGAGTCTCTCTGTAGCTCCTTTAGCAACTCTTGTGTTTTTTTCAAGCGGATCTCTTCCAAAGACTGCTGGTTGGACTGGACGCTTTCAGAATGGCTCATCTTGGGAAAGATCATGCGCGTGTGTGAGTCAAGGTTGAGTCATGCAAGATTTGCTATTCTCAGAGCCCACGAATACTATAGCCCCTCTCGAACACTCCATGCTTTGGAGTTCACGTGACTTGTAGTATTTAAAGCGTCTGACTCTAGAATTTGTATGGGAAGTCAAGTTGTCAAGCCACAAGACATGGAAGAAAAGTACTTCAAGGAAAAGATCTACCGTCACTTGCTTGAGCGTGATGCTGTCCTGCCAGATGAAGCATCTGAACACGAGTACGAAGGCAAGGTGTTTGAACAAGTGCCAAAACCCAATCCTGAAAAGATCAAACGAGTGCCAAGTCCTCCTGAGCCAACTCCCATGCCATCTCCACCCATGGAGCGTTTTAAGCTCGTGAAGCAGCAAGACTCTGGTCTGGACTTGAGCCACAAGTTTGAGAAGCCAGATGAGATCCTCAAGCTTGAAGAAAAGATTCAGAAAGCCGCCGAGATACGCCAGGAACGCTTGCATGAACAGCAACAGAAGCGTTTACTGCTTGACCATTCTTCCAGAGTTGCCTCGAATCACTCGCTGGACGAGCAGATTCAGGAGCTCTCCCAACAGGTGCTCTCTATCTCTGTTGACTCTCAGATCCAGCATGCAGAGCTCAACAGAAGTTACTGGGTCAATCGTGTAAGAAAGATTGCACAGAAACATAACACAGCTGTCGAGAGAAAGATGCACGTTCACGAGCTCCGTAGCAAGATCGAACAATCTGCCAGAAATCTACGTGCACACGAGCTAGAGCTCCGAGCCGAGCTCGCTGAAGCAAAACACCATGACTATCTCTTGGGTATCAAAGAGCGCCAGATCTCAACCCAATAAAAAACTCAACCCGCGCTAAGTCAAGACTTACCGAGCGAACAAAACGAAAAGACTCGAAACATTTTAGCCATTAGTAGTCACGGCGGCGTGGGGATCTTGAGCGATCTTCACGAGGACGTCTTTCGTAATTGTCACGACGTGGATAGTCATCACGGCGCTGGTAACGATCACCACCACGGTCGTTGGAACGGCGATCTATCATCAACATGAATACCACCACCACGATCTTCGCGGTCATCACGGTCAAAGTTCTTTCTAGGTGGGCGGCCGCCAGCACCCTGGTCTCGGCGCTCGGTAGCATGGTCAACACGGATGTTACGACCGTCAAGGTCTTGGCCGTTCATTTCAGTGACAGCCTTTTCAGCGTCTCCTTGTTCAGCAAATTCCACGAAACCAAAGCCGCGGGAACGACCAGTTTCTCTGTCGGAAACAACAACAGCGGACACAACTTCACCAAAGCGACCGAAAGCGTCACGAAGAGAGTCTTCGTTTGTAGCCCAAGCAATACCACCGACATAGACTCTTGGCATTTTGAAAATGGAAAGAAAAACGGGCGGAAATTCAAATCATCTTTTTTTGTTCAGACTCTTGCTTAAGCGCTTAAAGACAGAAGCTACTGGCTTCTTTGGTTTCTGTTCTTGGATGATCTTTGGCTTGTCAAACTGAGGCATTTTGAATTTGGATTTTTCAATGTCGAACATGGATAGATTAGGCATTTTTGCTCTTGGTTTTGATGGTTTTCTCTCCTTTTTAACTTTGATGGGTTTTTCTGGTTTCTCGTCGTCCGAATACTCTTCCAGAAAATCTCTGTCAGATTCGGATTCTCGCTCATGCTTCAACGGTGCCTCTTCCTCTTCTTCGTACTGCAACTCGTTGTGGTCGACATCGCTGTCCAAGTACTCGAGTTCAGAGAGATCTGATTGGTAACTGTCAAACTCTGGCAATGGACTGCCATTTAAGGAGTGATTCACATACAACTGCAGTGTTTCCAGCAGAGCGTTGACATTCTTGATGCCCTGTGGCAGTTTCTTGCGTTCTTGCTTGCGCTCCTCCTTTGTCTTGTTGAAATCAACCATTGTTTTGGATATCTTGCCAAGATAGACCAACAGCGACTGCAATCCATGCAATTCTCGCTTGCTGAGATCTTGTTGTCTGATGCGTTGAAGATAGTGTCTGGCTGCATACCATTGCATCTTGTCAAAGAATGGAAATCTGAACCGCAGAGGCACGTTGGTTCTGATTTCCATCTCAGCAATCTGAATCTGGCCAGTCATGTCCATACCATGCAAAAAGTTGCCGCCAATGACCATGGTATCACAGGGTGTAAACACAGCATGAATCCATCCAGATGGGATAATCATGGTGTAGCCGGCTTTCAGATGCACACGTTTGCATTCTGGCACAAGATCACCAAAAAAGGTCCGCATCTGTTCTGGAGATGTAGACCACCGTTCATACAGCTGCAGATTTGTTCTTGTGGGTTCAACAAAGTAAAACACTTTTTCTCCAGAGATGATGTGGTAAAAGACAGATGTGCCACCAAAATCAATGTGAAAGCTATCATCAACATATGTACTCTGTGTAGCAGTCTTGGACGCCCATGAGGCAATACAACTGCACGCGTGGGTATTCAAGATGTGTTGTTTTGAGATCATGTGGCCAAACAGTGTCTACCCAATCCAAATCTCTGACTATCCTGGGTCGTTGGATCATACTGCCAAGAAATGAGTCACCAATCTCGAGTGTGATGATATTGTAGATCTTCGGACGTTCTTGAGGCTTGAGAGAGACATAATCCAAGTACTGCTGCAGTGTCATTGTTTCGCTCTGCTGTGTTGGGACATGCAGACACTCTACCGTCTTGTTCTGGCCCAAATAGTTGACGACATTTTGTACACTCAGACCTTGTGGCATTTCCATGTCCAAGCCATCTGGGTTCTCAAACACTACTGGTCGATCGATGCCATTGAGTTTCCAATACTCGATTGTCAGTTGAGATCCCTCCAAACGCTGAAAGTCATCGGGTTGAAATGACTTTGTTTGCAAGAGTTTGGTCCAATACAACTCTTCTACAGCACTGTCATCTGTGTAGGACAGTTTCTCTTTGGTGCGATTTGACTTGCGAGCTGCCATTCAAAGAAATACAATACAAGCAGATTTATGAGTGGAATCCATGGATCTATGATTTCCATTTCACTAATACATATCCGAGATTCATTCAGAAACCGCTTGGATTCAAGTGTGATGCGTACCAAGTGTCCATTCAGTAGTTGTACAAGTGCTTTCAACCGCAACAATTGTGTGCACTCTCGCAGCGGTTGTCCGAATATCACACTTATGGGTTGATCTTGGCACCATGCCTCAAAGACTTGTGATCCATACAGTGTCAGGAGTAGATGGTTTTCTGTTAATATGGATTGGATCACTGTCGCTATCATCGCACACTTTCCAAGTCAATGTCGCGAACATCGACACCCAAACGCACTCCTAAAAAGGGTCTGGAGACCAACATCAAAGTCATCTGTAGAATCAAACCAACCGATGATCCAGACGCTTGTTTGGAAGCAGATGAAGACACTGTCTACACTCAAGTATCAACTATAACAACAGGCTGGTGACTTTTGCTTTGATAATGTGTTTTATCCAGCACAACAGCAAGTCTTGTATCGAGAATGCGCACATTCAGTCACGTTGGATCTCATGAAAGGATACAACTGTACCATCTTTGCATATGGACAGACTGGAAGTGGAAAGACATACACAATGATGGGAGACTTGGACGACCCAGAACAAAGAGGCTTAACACCACGTATCGTCCAGGATCTGTTTGAAACCATTCTCAAGGCTTCGTTAGACCTTGAGTTTACTGTACAGTGCTCTTTTATGGAGATTTACATGGAAAAAGTCAAAGACCTCTTGAATCCAGTCGAAACCAACCTCCCCATCAACGAAGACAAACTACGTGGTGTTTATGTCAAAGGACTGATGCATGTCTTTGTTGCTTCAGTAGAGGAAGTGTTTGACATCATGCAGAGGGGTCAATCCAACAGAGCTGTGTCATCTACACTCATGAACGAACAGAGTTCACGATCTCACTCCATCTTTGTCTTGCAAGTCACTCAAAAGAACCTGATTGATGGCAGTACCAAAGTCAGCAAGCTGTCACTCGTAGATCTTGCTGGTTCTGAAAAGATCAAAAAGACTGAAGCCACTGGACAGACACTGGAAGAAGCCAAGAAGATCAACAAGTCTCTGTCATGTCTTGGTATGGTCATCAATGCATTGGCAGAAAAAGCAATGCATGTTCCATACAGAGACTCCAAACTCACCAGAATCTTACAGGAAGCCATTGGTGGCAACTCTAGAACAACACTCATCGTCAACTGCTCTCCACTGAGATACAATGAGCCAGAAACAATCTCCAGTCTCAGATTTGGCATCAGAGCCAAGAACATCAAGAACAAGCCAAAGATCAACACTGAAGAGAGTGTGGAAGAGTTGAAGCTACAACTCAAGAAATCCAAGCAACAGCTGCATGGCTTAGAAACACTCGTCAACAACCTGAGACTAGAATTGGAACAATGGCGCAGTGGACAATCTGTCAGAGAAGAAGACCAGGTCTTGGTCAAGAACAATAGTCTTGACGATCTCGCATCTGTTATCACACTCACAGATGATGCCTTTTTGGAACGTGAAAACGAGTTGTTGGATCTCTTGGCTTCCAAAGAGCAAGAGATGGAATCTTGTCAATCCAGATCACTAGAACTTGAACAGCAACTGGAGATCTTGAAAGAAAAGCATTCCAACTACGAGACTGAAAACAAGCTCTTGCACTCTCAAGTGACTGATTTGCAATTGGATCTAGAGAAACAAGTATTCGCACTCAAAGACATGGCCATGAGTGTCGATGTCCTACAGGAAGAGAAAACCATGCTTCTGGAGAGACTAGAGCAAGAGAATCAGACTGAAAAGCAGAAACAAGCCAAAATTGAACAAATGATGCAGCAGCTACACATTGAAGGCAACCTCAAAGACCAGATAGCTGCACTTTCTGAAGAAAAACAGACTCTTGAGCAACAGACACTCCAATTGAAGAGTCAGATTGATGCACAAGAGACCAAAATCAAGAACCTCACACTCTTGAATGCCCAATTGGAACAGAATCTCACACGTGTCGAAAACGAGTACCAAAACCTACTCGAATTCAAGAAACAAGACACTGGTATGGAGAAACAAGAGTACTACGACTCCAAAATCCAATCTCTGGAGCAAAACATTGGCCATCTCACACTTACGATTGAATCCAAAGAGTGGCAACTCCAAGAGATGATCAAGTACACCATTTGATTCTAGAACAGTGGAAGATCTCAAGACCAAAAACACACTCTTGACCAAAAAGGCTGAATCCGATGCTGAAAAGATGCACTTGAAGAAAAAGTATGAGCAACAAACACTCGAGTTTGAATCCTATCGCCAAAAGATGCTCAACGATCTCACAAACAGATGCGAGCGTGTCGTGCATCTTGAAATGCAACTGGATGAAGCACAGAGCAAGTATAATGACATTCTCTTGCACACTGATTCCAAAGTCAACCAGACAAAAATCACACAACTCGAGTCACAACTGGAGCACGTTGGATCTATGCAAAAGAAACTGGTAGATGAGAACAGCAAGCTCAAGAAACAAGTCTCTCTTGTCGATCGCAAACTAGAAATGCGTGACGAACGAATCCAAACACTTGAAAAACTCTTTAGAAATGCACAGATTGAGTTGGATGAAATGGCAGAGAAGCACAAGCAAGAGACTCTCCAGATGCAAGAAAAGATTCAGGAGCAGAACAAGATCTTGCAGCAACAACAGGGATCATGGGTCAGATCTAGCAGAATTTCAAAGCCATTGCGTGGCGGACAGGCAGAAGGTACTCTAGTTGACTGTAGCTCCAGAAAAGAAAGCCAGTTGGTATGTGTCTCTGTTGAAGAAGTAAAGTGGCTTGCCAAGGGAAAACTCTTGCCGAACATGTTCGATTTCTCGGAACACTCTCACAAACGCTACAACCCACTCTCAGACACTTGGGTCCTGTGCTCTCCACACAGAGCAAAGCGGCCATGGCAGGGGCAGCAAGAACAACCCAATACTCGATCAATTCCAGAATATGTCTCAGACTGCTACCTCTGGTTTCTAAACTCATCCTAGTCCCGGCAACAAACGCATCACTGGAGACTCTAATCCACCCTATTCAGAGACACATATCTTCCAAAACGACTTTCCAGCTGTCAGAGACCAACAACCCAACTATGAACCAGATGTGCTTTTGCAAAACACAACAGCAGAAGATCAGGATCTGATGAACAAGCTGTTTCAAGTCCAGAGTGTCAGAGGCACCGCACGAGTGATTTGTTTCACACCAAAACACAACATGACAATGGCCCAGATGAAAACAAACGAGATTGTGCCAATCATCAGAGCTTGGAGAGATCAGATCTTGGATTTGTCGCAGAGGGAGAATGTGAACTATGTGCAGTTCTTTGAAAACAAGGGAGCTGTCATGGGATGCTCCATGCCACATCCACATGGTCAAGTATTGCAATTGACAATAGGTCTGGGCAACAGAAGTCATTCCACACGAACCACAACGTGAATTAGACAGTCTTGACAAATATCACCAAAAGCATGGATCTTGCATGCTCTGTGACTATCAAAAGTTGGAGATTTCACTTGGCACAAGAATCGTGGACCAGAACGACTCGTTTATTGTGGTAGTGCCATTCTGGGCAGTCTGGCCCTTTGAAACGATGATCTTGAGTAAGCAACACACGACATCCTTTGTGCAATTCACAGAACAACAGACACTCGATCTTGCAGACATGCTTCAAAGTCTCTGTGCACGCTACGACAATCTCTTTCAGACTTCGTTTCCCTACTCGATGGGCATTCACTGTGCACCAGTCAAGGAAGATCCAAATCAGAGTCTCATGCACTTTCACATGCACTTTTATCCACCACTCTTGCGATCTGCAACTGTCAAAAAGTTCTTGGTTGGATTTGAAATGCTTGGAGAGCCACAACGCGATTTGACAGCAGAGCAAGCCTGTGATCGACTCAAAGTCTTGTCTCGCGTGCATTATCTCGAAAAGTAATGTCCATTACTCAATGGCACAGGATTAAATCATGATCCGTGAATCTCTGGAGACGCGTGTTATTCAAACAAACCATCAATCGACTGTCACTCGGAAGTGATAAGGTTATTTTACACAAGAAGATTTTCAATCGGAGAGATGGGTGTAGGATCAACTTGATCAATCAAAATATCACTATCAGAACACTCCACACTCGCTTCTGTCAAACGACGAGGCAATACCATCAATGGATCCACTTCTGCTCCAATAAATGACGGCTGTTCGGCCAAGAAACGCCTCCTCGTTGTAATGGTATCTGTTCGAGTAATTTTGCCTTCCTGAGACACAATAATCATGATCGAATCCTCAGTTGATGTTCTGTTCGTAAATGCCTCGTGTCTTGTCTTCATGTCCACTTCTTTTGCTTTGTCCACTTCTGAAGAAAGTGAATCCATTGAGCCGATTGGAAGAGATGCCTCTGGATATTTTCGCTTGACTGGATCTGTTTGGCGCCTTTTGAGTTTTAAGTCCAGATTTGGTTCGGTTGACGACAACTTGATGCCTTTCTTCACAGATTCATCAGAACCGCTGATTGAATCGAGTGCATTAGTCACTTTGAGAGGCGAAACGAGTGTTGGAGATCTGCCCATCGTTGGAGACATGACTTTGGTAGATGAGCCAAAGCTAGACTTTTTGCTCATACTCAGCTGTGTTTTGGATGCCACTAGCAAGCTCTTGGAGCTCTTCATGTCTCTGTCTTTGGAATAGAGCTTTTGCTCAATGTTTCTCACAGATGCACCTGAAACAGAGTGCTGTATCGGAGAGATAGATTGATGAGCAGGAGAGGCAGAGCTAGAAAAACTGGCTTCCAATCGATCAGACGTCTCATCCCCAACAATGCGTAATGTTGTTTTCAGAGATTCTTTGGCAACCAAGGAACCAGTCGAGCCAATCTCATAACCAGTCACTATCCCAATCTGCCATCAGTCACATTACAAATCTGGGCTCCAGAGAGTCGGAGGGTGTGAGTGAGCCTCTTGGCGACTTTTTAGATTTTTTAGAATTCGAAATGACACCCGTCGGTGTCTTGCGCATTTCTACAGATAGCTCTTTCTGCAGTGTAGGCTCCAGATGTGAGTCTTCTCTAGAGATGCCGCATCCCATGTAAACAACGGGAAGTCGCGCCTTTAAAAGGCAATTTGGGTTCCAAGTATAAAGTCTACAAGTGTACCGATGCATACGGCAGGTTCGGATTAGACTCTCTAGACCCTATGGACCAATTCCGAACAGACGGCCAACAATCACGAGTCGTTGGATACGAATAGTTGGATAGCCATCATCAACTGAAGATCGTGCTTTTAATTGCGATGTTAGTGAAGAATTTCTGCTACTGTTTGTTGTCCATCAAGTCTGGATGTCTCCATTCGATTGAGGACGATCAGATCTGACGCGACTTCTGTCAACAGTCACAGCTGTATTTGAAAGTTTACTGTCAATTCTGACTGGCGATAGACTGCTTGATGGTCTCTTGCAACCATTGTGGAGGCGCCTTTGGGATGGTGCTCTCGATGATGCTTCTGATTGGATAGCTGCCAGTAACACCGCTTGGCTTGAAGATGAGATGCTGTTTTGCCTGTGGCTTTGGTTGATTTGGATCTTCCTGTGCCTTTGGAGGCTCATATGTAGGATATGGATTGATGGTAGATCCACAAGTCGAAGATGGTTTGAATGGTGGGTTCAAATGCTTTTGCTGGTTCTTTTCTTGATCCTGTGCGCTCTCAATCTTGGTCAAGCCAGCGAATGGATTGAAGAATTCGACTCCAGTGGTTGAGGCAATGAATGGACGAGCACCCACCATCTTTTTGATGTTTTCGGAGCGTTCTTGCTACCATCAACAATATTACTCTTTCCAAGTCAAGACTTCGGTTGTAAGGGTCACTGACATACTCATAAGACTTGCCAATCGTGACAGATGGATAGCCATAGCCAGATCCTTTCTTTGGCGGTGCTGTCAAAAAGTTCTTGAGTTCTGGCTGTTTCTTGCTCTCTGGAGCAGGCTTGGCGGCAGGAGCTGGCAGTTTGGTGTATGTTGGGAATTGCTGCTCGATCGTGCCCCAAGTGCTGCCTTTGCCAGATGGCTTTGGAGGCACTGAAGAGGGTTTGAAAGGCTGTGGCGTGATGTTTTTGTCCTTTGCCTGAAGTCTCCATCGGCGACGTAAGACAACAAGGTCCGTGTAGGGTTCGTTCTCAAAGACTCTGACAAATTCCTTGTCAAAGTAGGCATGCTTGTCATCATGACCCTTTTTGGGTGGAGCAGTCAGGAATTGCTTGCCTTTCGTGCGATAATCTAGCGTAGAGCCTAATCTCAAAACGTAAACCTCCCTTTTTGGTGTTGTATTGTTCACCAGACGAAATATACTGTGCCTCACTAAAGAGACCCATTCTCACAAGATCTGTCTTGCCATACTGTGTCCCGATGCTGCCGAGCTCTTTCTTGGAGCGTCCCATATTGTTTGCGCAAAGACAAACAAATCATTTCCACAATTCATGACACTCTTGACATTCTTTGGAAGACTCTTGACTGCTTTTGGACCCTCAACAGTCTTTTTGATAACATACATTGGACCTAAACCAACACTCGTCTTGCTTGGACTGTCAGCATGTCTGTTCTGGCTGATTGGAATCCTGATTGTCTCTATCTTTTGGTACTTTATACCTGGAATGCACAACTTGATCGTAATTGGAATTGGATCACTTGTACAGGAACTAGTGCGATACTTGCTCTTTCTGGTCTTGTATCGAGCACAAGACACTTTGATCAAGACAGAAGTTGTACAGCGCAATCATCAGTTTCAGTATGCTGTCGGATGTGGGTTTGGATTTGGACTGATGAGCGCACTTGTGTCTTACATTGATCCACTCATTGTGTCTATTGGACCAGCCAAACTGGATTGCCAAGCGTGTCCACAGTTGGATGTGCTCTTTCTTGGAGGTACATGATCTGATTCAAGCAATCTTGGCTTTGTTGTTCCAGATCCTGCATCTGCAATGGGGCATCATTGTCTTTCATGGATGGCAACGCAATTCTTGGCTCGAGTTTGTATTTGTCCTAATGACGCACTATGTGGCATCTGCAAGTGTACTCTTGATGATTCTAGACACTGTTTCTGTCAACAGATCTCTCATTTGGCTGTGCCGTGCCAATAATAGTCTGTTTGGTGCTGATACTTGGAATGTCCATTTGGATCAGATGGATTGTCATAAAGATTAAACACGAATGATCCAAAACTTTTATGGCTGCTGTGCCATCTGGTGAAGCACCAAGACATCCTGTTCAAGCTGCCTGGTTTGCAAGGCAGAGGTATCCACATTAGATGACAGATACTGCAACAGACGAGTGTAATACTCGTGCAATCCATCCATCTCCTCTTCACTCGACTCCATGTCTCTTAGATACTCTTCTGCCAGCTTGAGATCCTTCTCAGCTGCACTAATATCCAGATCCAACTGCTCGTTTTCCTTCTCCAGCTCCTGCTGACTCTTGTTCATGCTCTGACCCACATCACGCACATTTGTCGACTGTCTCACATACAATGGTCTCTCTACAGTCTCTTTCAAGAATTGCTCTTTGATATCAAGCGGCAATCCACTTGGAATCTGCTTTCCCCTCCTATCAACCGCCAAACCTGCGTCTGCTATTCAACACATGCATCAAGTACACAAACTGTGTCTGGTTCAGTTGGTTTTCAAAGCGGATGTCTATCAGTTGCCAAGACTGAAGAAACTCTGATTCTTGTAAACGAGAGTTGTGGAAGACTGGGTCCATGTCTTGTAATGTGACTACATCGTTCTTGGAGTGCTTGTTGAACTCGTTTTCGTACTGGAATTTGTCTGCTGGCGAAACGTACCAATCAAACGACATTCGGCAAGTTGCGATCACAGGATGAGTGGTAAATGATTTTTTAGTTCTTTGGTGCTTCCTTGTAGGACAAGCAGTGTTCCTCACCCATGGAGGACACAACCATGACGATCAAGTCCTTGCCGTCCTGGAAATCAGCCTCAATCTTCTGGCCCAACTCTCCGTCTGGAACCTTGACATCATCCTTGGAGGAACCATCGTCTCTCATCAAGGACATGAAACCATCATCAATGTCCAAGAGTGGGAATTCGTTCTTGGAAACATGTGGCACCTCCATGTTGTGAGTGGATGGGGAGACGTCTTCCAACTTCTTGTTGGTAAAAATATCAACGGCAACCAAGTTGACTTTGGCATGTCCGTGCTTTCCGGTCTTGGAGGTAGACATGTCGACAATCTTGCAAGGACGTCCCTTGATGACGACATAACCGTTCTTGCGGAGAGCGGAACACTGCATTGGGTAGGTGAGGGAAGCACCAGATCCAACTGCTTCAAAGGTCTCGTGGTTTTCTTCTTCAGCCCTATTGTGAAATTCTGTACATTTTTGTGGAAAGTTCGGGGGCAAGAATTTTTTGCAGCTCGCACATTTATGACCAATCAAATTGCAGCGCGGATCAAGCGTCTCGTTTCAAAGTTCAAGATCATCAAGAAGACTGCAGAGTGTAGCGTCAAAGTATATGCCGGCATCAGTGTAAATCATGGACCATACTAGTCGTAGGAACATATTAGTGGGTATCGATCGCCTGAATTCCAATTCTGACTGCTTTTCCAGAACCAGTGGAGTGCTTTGAATGATTTGCAACACATGGCCCAGACTCTCTAAATCAGACAGTTTCTGTTTGATGGTATCAAGACACATGCACAGACTCGATGCCATTGGCTGCAATCTCGGATTGTCTATCGATCTCAGCAAGTCTTCTTCCTGCAAGAGACTGTAGATAAAGTTGGGATTCAATGCACTTCTCTGAATGGCACCATGCATGAGTTCCAAGAAAGCAGCACACAGATCTTCGTGTCCAGGATGTTGCAGGCGTTTGAGATGCTGTCCAAACAAGCTCATGACTTTTTGTGACAGGACTGCATTCATGTGGATGATGCGTTTGCCAAGATGATACAGGATCATACAAACGGAGCTGTGGACAAACAAATCTTTGGATTTGAAATTGGTTTGAGAGAGTCTCAAGATGGATGCTAAAAAGAGATCTCCCAGTGAGAGTGTTGCATAACCACGCTCTTGGAACCACTGTGGCTTTTGGATCGTTGTCTTGTGGATGGATTCGAGATAGAGTTCATCTTGAGACAGATCACAAAACACGAGACACAGAATGTACAGGAAAGGAAACGATCCAATCTGAAGCACCGAGTACAGCTTCTTGATCAGTTCCAACAAGAGTGTCTCTGGGTCCAGCCGCGAGAGACAAAACCTTCTGAAACGCTGGTTCTGAAACAAGAGGTAAAACAAGACCAAATACTTGTCCTGCTGCATGTTTCTACCATGAATCTTGTTACTTGATCAAGTGTCCAAACAATTCACGAAAATCCACCAGAGAAAACTCTGAGACTTGTGGTGTGGCGTGTGCCTTGTCTTCCAAAGCACCAATGGCATCTGTGAAATGGTCCTGTTGCTGTGACAAGAGCAAAAAGAGATACAAACTCGTGTCTGAGAGGTGAGATTGTGTGTCTGTGAAGATGAAACTGAAGAACAGACTGTTGTTCGATGGTGATGGTTGCATTTGGACAATATTACGCAAGAGTCTGTGTACCAATCCTTTTGAAAAGTGCGACATCTTGTGAAAGAGATGTGCAAACCAATCCAGATGATCGTGTGTCTTTCTCAAGAGCTGTGTTGAAAACATGACAATCACCAATCGCAAGCTATAAATATAGAACTGAAAATTGACTGGTTTGAGTGTATCTGCGTAAATGATCGCTTGCAACAACTCTTCCATCAGTACCAGCGATCTAGGTCGCTTGTCGTGCTGTATCTGTGCATCAATAGTAAGTGGCAGTCCAAGACTCGATCTACGAGAGCCAACTGACAAGGGAGAGCCTATTTCTTGCTCCTGGTCTGTTTGATCGCCTAACATCAATCTAGAAACTGTCCAAGAGCCTGTAAAGTTCCAATAATGGATCCTGCTCCAAAATGTACTTGACAATCACATACACACAAAACAAGAGATTGTACTGCAACTGCGACCATTCTCCATGATATCCTCTGTTGCGTGTCCTCTTCAGTCCAGACAAAAAGAACAGTATCAGAGTGTTGAGATTCCTTGTATCCTGCCGCAAGAGACTAGGAACTGTTTGGTGAATTGCAAACTCGAGTTCAAACGAATCCTGCACATTCAAGACTGATGGGAGTGAGTACTGTCCTAGTTGCTGCCACAGTGGGTCCTCTGGAGCAAGAATTTGGTCAGAACACAAACACCCAATAAATTCAAAGATGGTTGATTTCAAGAATTTGTTGGATCCAAGTGTCTTTTCCAGTAGTGGTTTGTTGGATGAACCAGAGAAAGACCGTCTGAGTGCTGATGGCGGTCCAGACAACATGCTCATTACGAAAAGAAAATCTGAGATTTAGCTAAACGATAGCACTCTAGTGGACTGAAGCACTTGAGCCACAGTCTGGACAAACAACGGAGACGGATCTTGGTACTTTTGTGGCATGGAAGACAAGACATGGTAAGCTGTCGATCTAAACTATCATCAATAAATGTACGTGTGTTGGTTCAGACTGTTCGACTTTGAACTTGGTGTCTTCAGTAATGTTGTTGTCCTGCAAAAGCATCGCACAAGTGATCGTCTCTTGCTTGTGTTTGTAATTGACATCCACTAGTAGAGAGCACCATTCTCGCTCTGGATCGTCATTGTCCTTGATCTGGAAAGCTAATTTGGCACTTGAGATCAGCTTGTTGCTTGGAGAGCGTCTCATCCTCAGCGAGTGTGCAAATTGACTGATGGCTTGAATTGCTTGCTCCTCTGCCTTGTAATGCTCTTTTGAATCACAATACCTTGATCACCCATTCTTCAATGTCAACACCAGACATGGATTTAGGTCCACAAAAGTTGTATCCAATGTGAGACAATCTCTTGAGCAACAGCGATGGTGAAAACGCATCTCCAGCAACGCGTTTGATGAACGAATTCATTGGCTGCACAATCCTGCACTGTCCTGCTTCAATCTGGATCTTGATTTCAGAGTGCTTTCCAGTAATGGTCATGTGTGCTACATCCCTGTCTACAGGCTCTAAAAGCCAATTGGAAAACGGAAATTCACAGTATTGACTCTGGACCAATGCCACTGGAGCAAAGTGAATGGTTCTAAACTTGACTTGTCCAGTCTCCATGTTCAGCTCATAGTCTGTAATACCATCCTTGCGCCATTTGGTTTCCTTTTGGTCCCACCACATCACTTGAGCAGACTCTTCATGCACATTGCTGTGTGGTGGCAGATGGAACGAGACAGTGGTTGGCCAGATGGAGTCATCCACGAGTCCTTCAGATCCTTCCTCAACTTGTTCTCCGCCTTGCTTTGCAAATGGATACTGGATCGGTTTGATGTCACCAGATGGAGAAGAAACTACTGTTACCACAGATACTGGTTCTGATGGTCCATTGATCGACTTGCTTTGGCAGATCTGGCAATTCCATCAAGTCAAAGAACAAGATGCCGCCAATGTATTGCATCTTTTGCCCATTGGATTGTCTCTCTTGATGCGTACCGCAGTTGGGATTGGTGTTGTAGATCACTCGAATGGCAGTAGATCCAAGTGCGAGTGGCTTTGGAAGTGTAAAGGCAATACGAAGCTGTTCAAACTCGATCAACTTGTGTCTTGGATTCTTTGTCAAGTTACCCCACAACCCAACAGCAAAACCAAGCTTTTGCGCTCCAAGTTGAAAGTTTTCGTTTGGCTCGCGTTCAAAGAAATCCAAATGCTGCAAGATCTTTTGTGTTGTAAGGTTCCACTTGTACATCATAATGTCAGAATGCCGTTCCATTTGCTCTTGGATAATCTTTTGACGCTTTTCGTTAAAAGTGTCGATGGCAAGTGCCTTTTCAGCTTCCAATTGGCTCAAGAGCAGTTCTGCATCTGGAACTTGCGCAAACAGTGGATCGAGAGATGGCTTTTCACCGAGAAAGGGTTCATGCTCCCACAATTGCAGAAATGTGTTGACATCGCGTTCAATCTTTGGGTCCGGTAAGAAACTACAAGCAACATACTTGTTCCACTAGTTTGAGAACCAAAACTTGAACGACATCCTGTTTTTGCTGTGTTTGCGTTTCAACGTTATCTTTGAATCTCGCAGTGATAGACTCTATCTCTTCAAGCTCCTGGACAAGTCTAGCACGCTCCTATCATTGGTAACAGTACCTGCTCCAGAAACTCTTCCAGTAACTGTCGCGACTTTTCGGCTTGAGCTTCAGCTTCCTTTCTAGCAAGCTCTTGGGCCACCCGTTGCTCTTCTTCAAGTTGCTTTTGTCTCTTGAGCTCAGCCTCCTTTTCTTTGGACTCTTTCTTCTTCTTGCCTGCCATCTCGCAAACTTTCCAATGGATACGGTCGTTTTAAAAGTCTCACAATTTCCACCAGAATTCAAGACAATGGACATCATGGCCATGTTCCCAGTCATACCAGAGATCAAATGGGAAGACGACACAACATGTTATTGTATTTTTGACAACCAACAGGATTGTAGGAGAGCTTACCTGGCAGGAGTCAACAATCCGTTTGCCAAAGTGGAACCAGCAGAGTTACGGATTGAGAGGAGTGAGCCTCGACCAGTGACAACAGATATTGTAGCAAGAAGGATGATTGCAGGTGCACTTGGAGTCAAACCAAAGACAAAGACACAGAGGGAATTGGAGGATGATCGAGAAAAGATCAACAGAGTGATAGGTATCTGGTTTGATGAGAGAGCAAAAGAAGCAAGCAGACCGTGACTTGGAGAAGCGTAAGAGGCAGCTGGATGCAGCGTGGGATGAATAGCAGTCCAAGTTGGATCTCTGCTGTTGATAAAGTGTCCACAGTCTGATGCCATATCTATCAGAAACTGTTGATAGAGCAGGACATAAATCTCAGACCATCTCTGTGAACAAGCGCGCACTTTGTCAATTGTCCGAATGCTGTCTGGAGACGAAGAAAAGAAGTTGAAGCCAAAAAACCCCTTGCTTGCAAAGATGCAGCAGAACCAAGCCTTCCGCTCACCAACAGACAACCTGTTCTCACCAGCGACACAAAAGGTGGAAGCCAAGCGCAAACACTTGATGAACAAGTAACATTTCTAAATCTAGCATCAAACCAACCTCCTTGTCTGACCGATTCAAGGACAACAGTCAATAAACCCTTTTTGCTCTTTGCGACGATCATGTTCCGTAAAAAGTCAGTCAATCTACCAAACACCAAAGTCTTTCTACCACCGGCCAAGGCAGCAGATATTCTGTTCAGAGCAGCACAGCATCCCTCACCCTTTGAGTTTGTGTTGGTTGACAAACCACAAGGTCTTGAAGTTAACAAGAGACGGAACACTGTTTATTTTCCAGACACAGACAGCAGGTGGACAGATTCCAGACGATGGTTATGGATGGATGGACGACGAGATTCCACACAAGCACATGCTCGAGAATGGAATGGAAGTGGAAATGTTTGCTCGCAAGCAAGGGTTTGTACAAGGAGATCAACTATGTACGATACAGCGTTGTCGCTATCGTCTGACTGGAAACCCAGAGTTGAACATGTTGCACTACACCAAGATTCCTAATCCAATGACACCAGTCAATCAGTCTCTTGCTAAGACAAAGCCAAGACAGCAAGTATCGATTAATCAACCAGTTCCTCCCAATTACGCGAATCCGATCATGCAGATGAGAATGCAGCCAATGACCCAGCAGCAACAGCAGTTGAGGATGCAACAGATCCAACAGATGCAGCAAGAGAACTTGAGAAAGAAGCAGAAGTTGGCTCAAGCCAAACAAGTGCCACAAGTGCGCATCATTGACGAAGAACCTGGTTTTGGAGGTATTGCTGTTGATTCCAGATGAAATGGATCACACCCAGGGCAAGATGGCTTGTCTGGACAGATACAAACGCAACCACCTGTTTATGGAGCAGATCTTTGTCCCAGTCAACCAAAACGCCATTCAGCCCCCAAAACTATTCCAGGATGTCTCACAAGACCGTCAAAAACTTGTCAAGGAAGCAACTGTATTTTAACTCAACAAAGGAACAGCTTCAAAAGGAGATCCAGCAACTCAAAGACAAGCACCAGCAAGAGATGGAAACTGCCAAACGCAGATCACAAACCGAGTGGAGAAACATCCGCGATGCAAGACTTGACATTCTTTCCTAATGGACATAAAATCTAAAGAAAGAGTAACTGGTCCGGATGGACAAGTGTGTGAAAATAACCAAGTGTTGCATGAGATTCTACAAGTGTACCAACACATTGCAACAAACGTCTTCAGAGGAGGAGCCAATGGACAGATACCTGGAGAAGCCATGCTGTGTGAGTGTAGATATGATCAGGAACAAGACGAGCCCTGGATGGCGTGTGGAAGCAAGTCTGGGTGTATCAACAGACAACTGAACATTGAATGTCCAGAAAATCAGTGTCCAACGGGGGCCTTTTGTCTCAATCAACGCTTTCAGCTCAAACAATATGCCTCTGTAGAAGTGTTCAAAACTGACAAGAAGGGATTAGGTCTCAGAGCAAGAAGCAAGATTACAAAGTACTAGATCTAACAACAGAAACTCATTTGTGATGGAATACTGTGGAGAGGTCATTCCACTCCAAATGTTAAAGAAACGCGCAATCGAATACGCCAAGAACAGAGCCAAGCACTTTTATTTCATGTCTCTGAAGCCAAACGAAGTATTCGAGTTGATGCTAGTACATTGACGCATCCAAAAGAGGCAACATTTCACGATTCATGAACCACTCTTGCAATCCCAACTGTGCTTTGCAGAAATGGGTTGTAGGTGCTCAAGTGCGAGTTGGAATGTTTGCAATCAAAGATATCGAGAAAGGAGAGGAATTGACGTTTGACTACAAATTTGAACGTTATGGACAGGAAGCACAACCTTGTTACTGTGGAGAAGACAATTGCAAGGGATTCATTGGTGGTGATTCCAAGTCTGAATTGTACGATGACGATGACTTTACAGATGACGAAGCAGAAGATCCACAAGTGGCACCACGATCTCCTGTTCAAGTACTTGATTTGATGATAGAAAGTGGTTGTTGGACTAGAAAACACTGAACAAGTCAAGAAAATGGTGCAGACGTTGATGTTTTCTGCTACATCTGCCACAAAAGTACTCAAACAGCTTTCCATCATTATTGTACCACATTTGATCCTAGAAGACAGACTCTGTACAAATGCTGAGAAAGTTTATAGGCTGTCACGGCTTGGATGTTCTCAAGACGTGTTTGGATGCACATATTCAGCAGAAAACCATTGTTAGACACCAAATTCTCCAAGTTTTGAAATCACTCCCTATCTCTAGCAAGAATGGTGTCCTCAAACTAGAAGAAATCATCCAAACCATGACAGACACAACTGTTTTTGGTGATTACACTGCGCAATTGGCATCTGAACTACTAGAGAGTTGGAAAGACTTGCAGATGGTGTACAAGATTCCTAAAAAGTCTGTAGACATGATCAAGAGTGAATCCTTGGATTCAAGACCTGAAAAGAAGCAAAAAGTAGACGAACCTCTGGATTGGAAAGCACAATTAACACCTTCGATATACCAAGTTGCCATGAACAGATCCAGCAAGTATCAAGGCGCAAACAACATCTTTTCTGGAGACAAGTCAGATTCTGGTGACAAGGTTGGACGAAGAGATTCGATTGGTAGTTTCTCGAGGCAGGAATCCAATAGTAGTTTTCAGAGGCAGGAATCCAGTGGTAGTTTCCAGAAGCAAGATTCCAATGGATGGAGCAAAGAATCGTCAAGCGGACGGACCAAGGAATCTTCGAGTGGTTGGAAGAAAGAGCCTTCGAGTGGCTGGGGAAAACAAGATTCAAATCCCAGAGACCGGAGAAACGCTCCTGCTTGGGAAAAGAGAGACAACAGAGAAAAGAGAGACAAGATCCCAGAAAACAAACTGGACCAGAACGAAAAACCACTGGAAAAGAAACCATCTCCGATTTTGAAACCAAACTGGATCCAATGCAAGGAAGAACAAGCCGTCTATTATCGCAACATGGTCACATTAGAACGCACAACGATTCCACCGATCCAGAGTCCACCAAGACCTGCGATTATCAACGGCATCTCTGAAGACGACATGCGCAAGATGATCCAGATGGCTGATCAGGCAGTCAAACAGCACAGAGAGAAAGAAAAGGAGCCAAAAGAGCAACCCAAAGACTCTGATCAAGTCCAACTGGTCAAACAACAAGTCCATTCGCTGACTGTAGATTCGACAGGTAGTTGTAAAGCAAATGAGCAAGTACAAGGACAATCTGAGGGAAGAAAAGTTCAAAGAGCTTGCCAAAGCGGTACACGATTTGATAATAGCTCACAGACACTCTTTTGGAGAAACAGCAGCGCAAGAGTCAAGTGCTGAGTCTGTTGGATGACAAGGCAGTGATTGGACTGAAAAAGTATGTCAAGGATTATCTGGGGCGAAAGGGGATTTCAAAGTCGATTTAATGAATCTTTGCTTCTACGGAGACACCAGATTCTTGGTATTGTGCCTTGGAGATCCAGAGAGGAGCAAAGTTGTCCAAAGACGCCAACATGGATCCACCGATCCATGGTCCAAACTTGCGTTCGACAGAACCACCAGCAGCAGAGACTTTGATCTTAGCCTATCATTAAACCATGTACTCCAGGTGCTGCATTGTGCAGCTCAGCGTAGAGTCTGTCTGCAAATCCATGCATCAAAGTGTTGGCTCCAGTGAGCACAACGCTTTGGTAGAGCAACGGTCTCAGCTCAACATCAGACTTGTTCACTGATTGGTGCATGAGCTGCAGGATCGTTGGTTGATTAGCAGATTGGAACAAACTCTCGGCAATCTTGAATCTGTCACTTCCAAAGCTGGAGCTGAAGCCAGTTGCAAATTCGTACTTTTTGGATGGTCTCTTTTTCAGCAATCTATCGTTAATCAACGCACTTTTCATCAAACGGCACTTCAGACACATGGCAGACACTCTCTTTGAATTCGTGCATCTGACGCATAATAGCAACATTGTCAAACGATTCACGGACGTTCTGGAACTGCTTGCGCTGGAAGACTGGCTGTTGTCCGACTTCGACTGCCTTTTTGTCCTTGATGGCGTATCTAGGGACGATCTGGACATTGAGCTTCTTGAGCCACTCCAAAGCCTCCTTGGACACAAAGTCACCGCCGATGGGTCCCTTTTCGATTGCCTTCTTTACAACGTATCCATCATACACGGGAACAACACTTGTGAGAGAAGCACCAGAGTCAACGACGAGTGCTGTTGACTTGCCTGCAGCGAACGCACTCAAAACAGCGCTTCTGCCGAGATATAATCCGGGCATGTCGAACTTTTCAAACGCAAGTTCACACAGCTTCTCACGATCCTCCTTTGGGTTCCAGCTGGCTTCACAGAACATCATCGGGTGCTCTTGTGGGTTAGCTCCCAAGTAGTTGAACGAATACTGCCATAAATTCTCAAAGAGATCCCAGTTGTACACCAGTCCGTCCTTGACAGGTGACGTCAAGTCCATTCCAGGCTGTGGTTTGTACGTATCATCTCCAAAGACTCGTTTGTCGTCCATATCAAAATGACCCACATGCGATGAATAGACCCCTCTGGGTTGGTCCTCTCCTGCAAAACCCACTTTTGTGAGGCTGCTTCCAATGTCAAAGACGATTCCAGTCGTTTGATCTCCTCCAAAGACAACCATGATCGCGACAAAGAAAAAGGAGATCCATCTGCAATAAAGTACACTTTTTATCACAACAATTGACCAACCAGTAGTCAACTTACTTGCCTCCACACTCGTTGACGAGACCAATATTCTTGTTCAACTTGACAGCCTCTTCTTCAGCCTTTGCAGTGTTTCCTTTTGCCTTGGCAGCACCTACCTCGCAAGTGAGTTTCAAGATCTTGTTTCTAAGCTTTTGACACTGCAGAGTATCCTTCTCGGCACCAGTGGCTTTGGCAATCGCTGGGTTGAAGATCTCGAGCTCAGCATCTTCAGCAATATCGTGTCTGTGCTGCAACTCATCACGACCAAGAGATGCTGGACACATATTTTGCGCAGCTTGGGATGCTTCCTGTCCATTACCAGTCAATTTGGATATGTCAATCTGAGCAAAACTGGCAAGAGCAGGTGCAGCTTGAGGTGCAGGAGTCTTTTGCACAGCTTTTGGAGCTACCGGCTTGCCAGCTGGTGCAACAGATGCTTGGCCACTGCTTCCCATGGTCACTTTCAAGTTGCCGTTGGATGTTCCCAATGGAAAGATTGCAGAGAAGCCATTGGTACCACAGATGGCTTGAGCAGCAAAGATGCCAGCCTCCCATCTACCCTTGGACACATTGATGGTTGCACCTTGATTCACTGGCTGCGCTGTAAACTTGGCACCACCAAAGACACCAGTAGTGGATGTAGGTGCACCTTGGCACTTTTGGATCTGGCCTTGGATACCACCACAGATACTGAGCAGAGCTCTATTGATATCAAACTGTTTCAGATTCACTGACTTGTCACATACAACATTGGAAGCAGCATTGGGGTCCAACTTGCGCTGGGCTGGCACGGCACTGACAACAACATACAGGAAATGCATTTGACAGCTGTGGGATCATGCGCAATTTTGTATCCATCATGAAACGCGGCTCGGTTTGAGCCCGGACGCCATTAGAGATGCGGCAAAGGTCATCTGATTCCAATTGAATGCATTCAACCTATACATGGCAATGTTGCAGATATGTCCGTTTGATGCATGCATGTCTGTGAGATAGCTTATATGGAACATGGTTCTATACTGCAAGCGAGTCGCAACAATTTACAATATTGCACAACTGCTTGGCTGATGTGTACGCCTTTCGGCACTTCCATTTGGAAGATATTCGATTCAAAGAGAGCGATCTAGAGTCAGTGAGTGTACCGACTGCTCGACGAGCCTTTCATCTGGTGACCGCAGGTGTCTCTTCTACAATCCTGGTTCGCTTGTTGCGTCTCCCAGAGGAAGAGAATGTGCGTTGCCCCACCCAGCCAAAGCAGGCTTGCCAAAAGACGAAAGCACCGGCAAGCTTCTCATAGGCCTTTTGACTGGATGGACCTGCTCAACCGAAGACGGAGGAGCTTCTTCTGTGCATAAAAGTCGATCACCGGAGCCCCTTCGTTGTGTGGTTCAAGATCTTGGAGTATTTTGTAAGTTGCGTGGATCTGTGCCTTGATTGACTGCAGAATGGACTCGATCTCTCGGATTGAGATTGAGCCCTCGAACTGTTCAATTTCCAGTTCCACGTGTCTGCAGCATCTGCTCAGTGGACAAGCATTGTTCTATCCAATCCACGACAGCTGCTGGCATCACACTCGATGCTAGATCTGTGACACTTTGGAACAGGAAGACAAGCTTCTCTGTCTCGTTAGTTTTCACAGCTTTGTCATCTGCAGCATTGCGCAATGCTGCACGCCTTTTGCTGTGTATCCCAACAGCCAACCATGAGGATTGGCCAAGTGACAGCTTTCAAGAGTGTCCTAGGATGATTTACTTCGATTTCAATGAGATCTCGACAGAGGAAGAATTTGAAATAGATGATGCAGTTTATCAAACAATTGACCAACCAGTAGTCAACTTAATTGCCTCCACACTCGTTGACGAGACCAATGTTCTTGTTCAACTTGACAGCTTCTTCTTCAGCCTTGGCAGTGTTTCCTTTTGCCTTGGCAGCACCTACCTCGCAAGTGAGTTTCAAGATCTTGTTTCTAAGCTTTTGACACTGCAGAGTATCCTTCTCGGCACCAGTGGCTTTGGCAATCGCTGGGTTGAATATCTCGAGCTCAGCATCTTCAGCAATATCGTGTCGCTGTTGCTGATCCTTGCCGTTCATATCCACAGGGCAGACCTTGAGAGCAGCAGCAGCGGCTTCCTGACCATCACCAGTGAGTTTAGAAATGTCAATGTCAGCAAACTTGGCAGGACCCACAGATGGAGTAGCGCCGGTGTTTGCCTTGGCTCCAGTATCTGCTTTGGCAGGAGTGTCAACCTTTGCTGGAGCTGGAGCAGCACCTGCTTTGCCTCCACACTCGTTGACGAGACCAATATTCTTGTTCAACTTGACAGCCTCTTCTTCAGCCTTTGCAGTGTTTCCTTTTGCCTTGGCAGCACCTACCTCGCAAGTGAGTTTCAAGATCTTGTTTCTAAGCTTTTGACACTGCAGAGTATTCTTCTCGGTACCAGTGGCTTTGGCAATCGCTGGGTTGAAGATCTCGAGCTCAGCATCTTCAGCAATATCGTGTCGCTGTTGCTGATCCTTGCCGTTCATATCCACAGGGCAGACCTTGAGAGCAGCAGCAGCGGCTTCCTGACCATCACCAGTGAGTTTAGAAATGTCAATGTCAGCAAACTTGGCAGGACCCACAGATGGAGTAGCGCCGGTGTTTGCCTTGGCTCCAGTATCTGCTTTGGCAGGAGTGTCAACCTTTGCTGGAGCTGGAGCAGCACCTGCTTTGCCTCCACACTCGTTGACGAGACCAATATTCTTGTTCAACTTGACAGCCTCTTCTTCAGCCTTTGCAGTGTTTCCTTTTGCCTTGGCAGCACCTACCTCGCAAGTGAGTTTCAAGATCTTGTTTCTAAGCTTTTGACACTGCAGAGTATCCTTCTCGGCACCAGTGGCTTTGGCAATCGCTGGGTTGAAGATCTCGAGCTCAGCATCTTCAGCAATATCGTGTCGCTGTTGCTGATCCTTGCCGTTCATATCCACAGGGCAGACCTTGAGAGCAGCAGCAGCGGCTTCCTGACCATCACCAGTGAGTTTAGAAATGTCAATGTCAGCAAACCTGGCAGGACCGAGTGCAGGTGCTGGAATGGCGAGAGCAGAGAGATAGAAAAAGTACATTGCCATCAACGGCCGCATTCCCGTTATATACCAGATCTGAAACGCGGCTCGTTGTGAGCCCAGTGCCATACGTCAACGGGCGCCGCATATTGCAAGGACGTGTGCGTCATCAGTTGATGCCTTAATGACACTGAAATGTATTAAATGCCCAGTTTGCAGCTGAGAGCGATCATCTCGTGGATTGAACAGATGGCATCCAACACTTTTCACTTGATTTGGATTCGCATGCAGAGTGCATTCTAGTACTTGTTCAATACACTTTGACAATGCCACATTGATTGGGCCGTCCAAAAGCGGATGCGGTGAAATGAGCCTTGTGGCTGTCAGGCTGCAAACCGTGACAAAGCCCACAAATAGTGGACCCTTAGTGGATGGACCAGTATCGACATGGGTACAATGCCGGACCACCCGTTTATGAGGTGCAGCCTCTGAATGGTGTCAAGAGGCAAAGTGTTGGTCTCAAAAACAGAGGCCAAGAGAGTGTGAGAGTAGAGTGCATCCATGGCATGATCTTTATCTACTGTATGTGTGATTCAGCAGTATTGTGACCGATGACGTGTAGGTTTGGTGCCTTGACGTGAGCCCAAGAGCCTTTCAAGGAAATTTCGCCGAAATGCAGCCCGTTCATGTCATACTTGTCAAGTGATGCTGTAGTCGCTCGTTGCTTCCGAACGGTAGATCGCGTGTGTATGAGCTTTCAGACACTGTTCAGCATTGATCGAGAGATTGAAGGTGACTTGACATTACACTACAGAAGGCTGACGACATAGCACTATAAAGTACTTGTTTGCCAGCCCTAAGAGCATAAGCAATACGCTCGGAGCCATCAAATGATTGACCACACGTTGGTGTGCAGACCTTTGGGTGTCTAGGCAGTTGGTTGTTGACACTTTGCTCGTCACGATCCAATGAAGGCTGTGCTGACACTGCTTCCTTTGAACAATCCATAGCATCTCTGCATGTGTCGCACATTTCAGCCATTCTTGATCCTCAGACGTCTTGAATCCCATCCACAATGCATCTCGCTCGACTCGTGTCCATCATCCACACTCAACACGCACCAACCAGCCATCTGGTCACTTGTTCAGGATGTGTGTCCTGGAGTTGCATCAGATGTCTCCTGAGTCTAGCACAGCTGCCATTCCACTCCTGCTTCTGTACCATCGCTCTGCTGCAGCTACTGTTGTCTGCCCACACTGCCATTGACTGTCAGAGAGTGCACTGGCAGTCACAAGGAGTGCTTGACCAAGAGTGTGTCAGAAGATGATGTTGCATCTGATCCGCAATGCGGTTTGTAGTGGTTGAAGCAGTAGCTGTTCAGCTGTGCTCAATGGTCTGACATCTGTAATTGTGTAGACTTTATCTTGTGTGGAGAGAAAAGAATGCGACAAAATTGGTAGCACATTGCTGCGAAGTAGTGAGTGGTCGCTCTAATGAGATTTAGACAGTTCAAGAAATACGCTATGTAGCGCTACGTTGGGAGCCTGTTGCAGTGTAGATGCATCGATTGTCTCAAGTGACTGTCAATTTTTTGTCAGATTTTATCAAACTATGAAATTCGATTTTTCAGAATACGACAACACACAGTACCTGGCTGAATACAGTGTACCAGTGAAGAAGAGGTCCTTTGACATTTACAGTCTGCCACATGATGACGACTACCAAAAGAGGATTGCAAAACAAAAGAGAATCCTGGTGTCTGAAGGAGACAAGATTGATTATGTGGGCAAGCCATCACAAATGGACAGCAAGTACTGCATTGGTGTGGTTGAGAATGGTGTCTTGAAGATGCATGAAGCTGTTGTGTGTCAAGTGAGACCAGTGGTCAAGAGACTCCAAACTGAGTCACAGACGATCAAAGAAAAGACAGCACAGGCAAGAAACCAGTTGGGAGAGGCATTTGGTACCAAGAAACGCAAGCAGATCATCAAAGCAAGAGAAATCAACCAGATTCAAGTCAAATCGATGACAAACGTGCAAGAAGCAATGAAAGACATCATCACCACGAATACACAGAGTCTGCCGTCAAAGCAAGAGCTTCAAGAGCTGAATGTGCAAGAAAAGTGGATTCCACCATGCAATGTTGCTGTATTTTGGCTAAAACCAGGCTGCTACACCAGAGCAAGTGTATGAGACAGAGAAGATGGTGCCACAGGAAGTCTTGGATGCGATTGACATCAAACACTTGTGGAAGTTGCGCTTGACGGATGAAGTCAAAGAGAAACTCAAGCCATTGAGGTACAAGATCTAATGCAAGACCATTGAACTGGGTGTTGGATCGTATTGGAGAGACACTGACAGAAACGAGAGACAAGAAGCGATTTGTGCATCTCATCTATCTCGCTTTCCTCTTTAGACTCTACATGTGTGGACCAGCTGAGCTGAACAGTCAGAATGTGTCTACAAAGTGCTTCAACGGTGCCTCAAACACAGTTTTGGATCACTTGTATGCGCAGTTTATCGAAGCATCAACCAAAGACGATGGAACGACACAGTACTTATACTGAATCTAGATACAGGGCAACACCACAGTTAAAAGACAAGCTGCTTGGTTATATTATTGCATTTTGTCTGAATCTCAACAATTTCATTTTGGATCCATCCCAGATTGCCACTGAACTCAAACTTTCGAGCACAAAGATCATCAAAGTTGCAAAGGAGCTTGGATGCAGAACAGAGCGTTACAGACCAGCAGAAGGCGGCATGCAATCAACACGCATTGTCTTGACCCTTCCTTTGGTCTTTCCAACGCGTAATCGATAAATTACCATGGATTTCATCTCAGATCTGTAAATAGCAGTACAGTGGCGACTCTGTGCCAGGCACATAGTGTGACAGTTTGTTCACAAACAAGACATTTGTTTGAGGGGTTGCCATTGGACACTCGTGAACCTAGTATGAGTCAAAATACTTGCAACGGCACCAGTTGACAGTCATCTGTTGATGGATTCATCTGAGCAAACTGCGACTGCTTCCAAAAGAACCGAAACTCTGCATCACAGTCGTAAAATGGTGTTCCATTCCAGATGTGAACATCCAAGACGTAGAAAATGCCTTGACTCAAGATACACTCCAATAGCGTTGGTCCAGTGCAGTTTCTGGATCTATGTGAGCCACCAGGAAGATTTGAAACTGTTCTCTTGATGATAGCTCCACTTTCGTCTCTGATGAGAGTCTTTTGGTTTCCACTTGTCACCAAACACCGCTGTCCGACTGGAAGGGGGATCCAGAACCAATCACTCGTTGTTGGAATCTCATCTGCTTCTATCTTTTCAGGATTCATGAAAATCTCTGTGGATTTCGATGTCTCTTGAGCGAGTGACAGCTGTCGCTTCAACATTTGTGCATCTACTCTTCGCTGCTTCTGGTCTTCCAGCGCTCTGCGTCTCTTTTCATCTCTAGAGAGTCTGGAGAGATTCTTGACTGGCGTGTGCATTCCTGGAAAGTCTGTACAAAATTTATTGACGCATAGCTTGCTCTAGCTCCTTGATTTCATACATGATCATATCTAAATGCTCCTTGAGACCAGGATGTCGATATTCATGCATATCTCTTTGAATCTCGCCCAAAAGGTGGTCCAGTTTCAAGAGACAGTGTTGCCAGTTGGTCTTCTTTGTGGTGTTGATTCGCAATGAGTGCATGGCAAGCAGGACATTGTGACTGATTTTATCTTGGGCCAGTGTTTCATGTGTGGCGTTCGTGTCTCAAATGCTCCAATAGGGGGTCTTTGGTGGCCAAGGATATCAGGGCCCTTGAGCGGGGCTAAGCCGCTTGAATCAGGGACGTCCTGGGATCTTTCAGTCACCTGTAACTCACTAAGATGGAATGCATCTCAAAGAATACAATCGCTAGAATCCTAAAGCATCAAGAAGAGAGAATGCCAGTGGCTGGTGCAACAGAAACAGTGAATGCAAATGGCTGGTGCAACAAAAAGGGAGAATGCAAATGGCTGGTGCAACAACTGCCAGTGTCCAGATTTCAAACTCTTTCGAATCCACTCTTGTTCATCTGCCATTGACTATTTTACTTTTTTAGGAGTTGCTGTTCGAGACTCGACATCTCTAGGAGCATGTGCTCAATCCGACTTTTCTTGTCATCTGCACTGGTGATGGATACTGGGGAAAGTGGCAGATCCCGCTGAAGCTCTACCAGGAGTTTGTCCATGCTCCCAATGCACTCTTCCCAATCCGTGAGTTTGAAATCTGAAAGTAAGGTCTTGGAAACCACTGGTATCTTGGGCAGTTCCTTGTCTGAGGTCATGAAAGATTGAAAAAAGAGATTCCAGTGAAACACCCAAAACAGCTGCGCCTCCCAAGAGTCAGGATCTGAGTCTCATTTTGATGTTTCAAGAATGAAGTAAAGACAAATCATAGAATATTATAAATCATGGTGTGATCTACACAGCACTTAAATTGAACAAGAGTATCGAGGAGAAGGAGAGTTTCCCTTGAGTCTATGGTATGGTGTGATGAGAAACTCTGCTCTAGGTGTTCTAGGTGTTGATTTGAACATGGGAATAGCCGCTGACTGTGGGCCTTGCGCGGAGGATGTGGGAATGACGATCTTCAAGCCAGGTCTTTTGATCAGTTTGTTCATCGGGGGAAATGTTCAAAAAAGGGTCAGAACGGTCATTTTATGCGGCTCATGAGGCTCGGGCTCTACCACGCCACTCCAATTTGGGAGAAAATGTCAACACATGAAACTGGCAGGGCAGCGCCGAGATTGTACAAACGGTTTCATGAATGAGCCTTGGAGGCACTTTTAATTCTGTGCACGAGTTCGATCGGGAAAGCAGGCCTCAAACAAGCTGTTGGACGATGTACAAATGGAATGACGATCTTGAGCTCTGGTTTCTTCTTGATGACTCTGTGCATGATGGAAAGGGAGAACAAGTGCTTTTAAAAGCGGTTGGCCGTCAGGCTTGCACTCGCCAAAGTCGGAGTTTCAACCATGCCGTTTTATTGATCGGAAATGCTGATTTTGTGTGAATCCACTTCACGCTTTGGAAGAGTGATGCTCAGAATGCCATTCTTGAGCGATGCCTTGACTTGGGTTGGATCGACTTCCTTGGGGAGCGTGATCGCTTGCTCAAACGAAGCAAGTCTGTTCGTCTTTTGATCCTCTTCCTTCTGCTCACCCTTGACGGTCAATGTGTTTCCTGCGAGATCGATTGAGAGATGTTCTTGGCTGAAACCTGGAACGGTGGCTTCGACAACATACTCCTTTTCATTCTCGGCATAGTCAATGGGAATGCGGCTCTCTGCGACCCATGGATCTCTTGCAAAGTGCGTGAAAGGATCCCGGAAGAACGGGTCCCTGAAGAATGGATCTGAAAATACAGACGACACTGGATGGAGCTGCGTAGCTCGGCGTGCTGGTGAAAGGATACGGTTGATGAGAGACATGCAGGCAGGGAAGCTTGCTCGTTTTTGAATCACGCGATTTCCAGAAGGTTCTCGAGATGACTCGACAGCTGTCAGTCTGATAGGCTATCTGTTGAAGGATGGCAAGGGTCTGGGGATCTCGTAGTCCTAAGAAAAGTATGTTTTCGAGCGGATTGTTCAAACAAAGCTGCTAATCCAAAAACTAAGAGTGATTGCCTAGAAATGCTTTAATGAGTGACTAAAAGACTAAGAAGTGTGAGGGAGAAGTGGCTTCTGGCCAGTTTGCATTGCGCAACGGACGTTCTTGCATCTTGTGCGTTTGTTGATGTCTCCTGATGCTGTTTGGATGACTTGGAGTGCCAGCAAGCATTGGTCTGCCAAACAGTGACTGAATCATTGCAAAGATTATTTTTGGCTCTTTGAGATTGAGCTGTGTGCTAATTTTGGTGTGTCGAAATCTGATTGCTCTTGTCCTCTACAGTCAGATGAGTCTTGTGTTCTCCATCAGATAACTCTTGTAGCCGACTCGACTCGGGATGCCAAGCCGCTGCCAATCGACACGTTGATGACCGAATGCCAATTCACACGTTTTCAGAGGTACAAAAGCAGTCTGAACCCCACACGGCATGCCTTCTGTTGTTCCAGAGTCTACCCAGCAGTCCCTCAAGCCAAACAGACCAACATCTGCACAATCTCAGCAACCAAAGGAAACAGCTGCGAAGCCTCCAGTGATTGAAGTCAGTCCAATGATCATGCACAGCCAGTTTGTGCGCTAAATTAAATTATCTTTTGCCTCAATCGCTCTCTGTATTCTCGAACCTTCCACACGCTCTCGGAACCTCTCGACTATAAATCCCACCTTGATTTCATGTGTGCATGAAGTACAGAACCACTTGCCAACCGTTTGCAGAGAGAGACTACCCAGTCGATGTCTATGAGACAGATGAATCCTTTGACTTGCTCTGTGACCTGCCAGGATTCCAGAAGGACCAGATCTCTGTCGAAATCACTGAAGGACGCACACTCCATCTGTCTGCCAAAAGAGAAGACCATCCAGAAGGCAAGCGACTGCTGTCTGAACGACCATCTCCTGTGTTTGAACGCTCACTCGCTTTTCCTGTGAATATCAACCAAGACCAGATCCAAGCATCGCTCTCTGATGGTGTCCTGAGACTGAGGCTGCCAAAGGAGTTGCCCAAGCGCACTTCAATTGTGATTGAGTAAAATCACTGCACATTTACTGTTTGTTGGTCCAAAGTATGACTACCTGTCAGAAAGTGCGTTAAAGATTAGATACAAACTGTTCATGGACGTTCACCTTGGTCGCTTCCAAATCCTCTGCTCTGTACACTGTTTCTTGATGGCATTCAAAGCAGATGAATGCTTCCTCTTCTGATTGGACTTAGCAATCACTTGAATCTGCCTTGATTGTTTCTCTCGCTCTATTGACTTGGTTTGTTGTGCCAGCCTCCTCTTGAGTCTCAACTGCTTCTCATTCTCTTCCTCTTGTCTCTTCTACCATCAGACACAGTACCAGAAACTCTGCTCTGTAGTCAATGACTTCCTCTGGCTGATCATTGGTCAAATACTTCCAGTGCTGAAAGTAGTGGTGCTTCCACAGACCCTTGGTTTCCTCATCCAACTCAAACTCCTGTTCATACTGCAACAGCTGCTGTGGAGTGCACTTTCTCAAGAGTCTGGCGTATAAGCTAGAGTGGATTCCATAGAGTGTGGTAATGTACTGCGGGTACCGCTCCAGCATTCTCATGCACAGTTCCTGCAGCGTTGGAATTTCAACCATTTCACACTCGGATCAGCTGAAAAACCTGCGCGACGCAATCTCACAACACACCTGTTATTACGAGTTGCAAAGTAATGTCCGCCTTCCCTTTCGAGAGAATGGCACCACCCTACTTTCTCCACCATGTAGTCCGCGGACAGGCATCTAGTCTTCAACAACACGCTGGCTTTCGGTAGCAGCATGAGGGATTGCTCACGAATGCGGATGGTTCATGAGAGAACACTGAGATGGTGGAAGCGGATGCAACAAACCCAATTCAGAAAGAGGCAGACGACGAGTGTTGGCTGAGCAGCATCACCGACTTCTATTCCATCTGGCTCAGGAGAAAGCTACAAAGGCTTACACTGGCAGTGTCAAGATCTGGTGTCGTTTCTTATCTGGTATGCACCGTCGTCGACGTGGACGAGCATCGGACGAGCAAGCTGCACTTGGACTGTCACTTCAGAATGCAGAACATGATCTCCTGGAAGATGGCCAAGTGGAAGGGCGACACAGAACCAAGAGAGCGCAAAGTCAAGATCCACTCCGTGCTGCACTGCCCCAACAGTGAATGCCATGGCATGACAGTGAACAGACACGAATGCAGCGCGAAACATCCTTGGTCGACTTCTGGAACAGCGCTGCGGACTAGAGCGACAGATCTGCTTCAGAAGAGGCACACCAGTGATGAGCATGCACACAGACAATGCAGAGCTTTACCCGAAAGGGCTGGGGCTCTGAAGCCACCTCTGTAACGGGGGTGGTATATGCTGGTGGATGGACTTGTGGCCGACATCCCAAAGAGGAAGGGGGCATTTTTTTTAAATCAGTAATAATAGTGTCAATTCTGGGCTACGGGTGTGCTAATTATAGTCTTGTGCGCGGATTAAAAGGGCTAGCCAAATCCCGACTTCTATGAATGATGCCTCATCTCAGATGAACATCAGACGACCAGGAATGTATGACAGGAGACGCACCTGGTTCAGCAGACCATCGTTGCCAAAGATCCTGCCAAAGCTGTTTCCATCTGTCAGTGACACCATCAAGAGTGCTGCTATCTCTGATGAGGAAGTCTATTTCTACGCAGAGAAATAAACATGATCAACCGGCAAAATGAGAACAATGGGATGACACCACACTTTTCATGACATTCAAAGACGAACCCACACTGCTCTTGGCAACAGGAGCAGCCATCGCATTACTTTATATTCTCTTCACGAGTCTAGCTGGCATTTTTGTCTTCAAAACACGTTCGGACAGACAGCTGTTTCATTTCATTCAGTTTGCAGCGTTTGCGTACAATCTGACTGCTGTAATGTGTTTGAGAATAGTGCTATCTCTGGCTGTCAAACAACTGGAATGATATCATCATCTACACTTTCTTGCGGGGACTTCCGTTTGTTTGTGTCGGAGTGTTCTTCAACATTGCCCTGTATGTGCTCAAACCGATGGTGCAGGATCCCTTGTGGTCCGATCGTCTGTGGTTTCTCATTCACGTTGTGATCACATTTGTTTATGCTGGTCTGGCAGTCCCTGCCCTTGCTTCACCTGGGATGTATGTGTCTTGGGAGATGAAGATGCTCAACATGGCATTTGTGTTTGCTTCTCTTGTCGTCATGGGTTGCATCACGACTCTGATCTGGATTGCCCTTCCGTCGTTTGCAGAATCCATGGTCAAACGAGAAGCCAGACAAGCCTTCAACGACCGCAAGCGAGGCGTGTTGAGAGCCTTATGTTTTGAATTTGTGATTCTGATCATTGCCACAAGTCTCGAGATTGTTTCCTTCTTCTCCCAATCGGAAGAAGATAGCAGAAACTATCGTATGCTCAGTGGCATCATCTTTTCCATTTGCCCAGGGACGTTCATCTTTATCGTTGTCTTGTCGCGTCAATTGTTGCTTGCACGCAAAAAGATCTCACGTGGAGACATTCTGACTTGTGAGTTGGAAGCCATGAAAGTAGACCAAAAGATCAAACAGACTGAGGTCTTGGAAAAGAAAGGACCAAGCACAAATCAAACACCGCGAGTATCAGAGCACAATCTAGATCAACTCAGTTTCACAACAGATCATAACCCAGTGACATAAATTCTTGACGCGTCGCGATGCCAGAACCTCTGTCGTTTTATGTTCCAGCCCTCATGTTGGCAATAAGCTCTCTGCTCTTTATCGTTTTATCAACACTCATGGGTCACTGGGTGTTTGAAGGCAAGCATTTGTACATTTATTACTTTGTTCAGCTTTCTTGCTTGTTCTACGTCTCTTCTTCCGTGTACTTTTGGACTACACTTGACTACAATGAGTTGAAGATGCTCATTTGTCTTAGATTGCCTGCCATTATCAATGCCACCATGACCATTAACTTTCACATTGAGCTGTTGCAGCGCATGTACAAGGATCCGTCTTGGACATCCTTCCGATGGAATTGCATGAAATTCTTTGCGATGGCACTCTTCTTTGGCTTGTACTCTGGTTCACTCGTCATGAATCCAGATTACAGCGCGTGGTACATCAGGATGGGCAGCTTTGCGGCAATGTGGATCTCTGCGATAGAGATTGGCACGTTTATGACCATTCTCATGATTGTCTGGCCTGCTTTCAACGTGCAGTTGGTAGATGCCAGTGTCATGAATGATTATCTCCGCAAACGAAGAAATGTCATTCGCACTGGGATTTTCCAGTGTATCATCCTGATCTGCAGCACTTTCTTTATGCTCTTTTCTGCCTTTGTACCCGATGGAGACGATACACGCATCTACAGAATGGTCGGAGGAGTGTTTTCCCACACTTTGCCTGGTTCACTCGTGTTTATGGTGGGTTTCTCAACAGACATGCTCGTCTCAAGAAAATCCATTGATCGTGGCTTACCGACAAGCAGAGACACAGTATGATCGATGGCGCGTCTCCGAATTTTCCATGCCAGAGCCTGCTTCCTTCTTTATTCCAGCAGTTTCAGCCGTAGGTGTTGGTTTTGTGTATGTCCTCTTTGCATGGTGGTTAGCGGATACTGTTTTTCAAGGCTCAACACTCCACCTGTTCTATTTTGTTCAAGTCTTGGTTATCTGGAATATGGGAGCAGATATTTACATCTGGTATGTGATGCGATACGATAATATGACCATGCTCTTGTCTCAAGTGCCTTATCTGGTCGTGTCTGTGATTTGCTTTCACTTTCACTTTGTCGTCCTCGCGCGTCTGTATACGGATGTCTTTTGGACACAGAGCAAGTACCAATGGCTAGAGTTGATGTGTACTCTTGTTTTGATTGGCTTGGCAAGTTGGTCGTTTGTGCCAACAGTGGATTACAACTCTCCCATAGCCATGCTGAGTGTCATAGCCTTGTGGTTTCAACTGGTCGTGGAATTTGTGATCTGGGTTGTGATTGTCTCTATCGCAGCCCCATCGTTCTATCTGAAGCTCATTCACCGATCCATGTTGCAGGAATACAAGATGCACAGACTCAGGTGCATCGTTGTCTTTTGTGTCCAGTTTGCATTACTCTTGGCAGACTTTTCGCTCCTCTTGGTCGCTGCGTTGACATCTGACAAGCGCAAAAGTCTCATGTTGCGGTTGGTAGCAACACTGACACATGACATGCTACCATCCAATCTCGTATTTCTGGTTGGCTATGTCACCAATCTGTTGTTGGTCAGAAAGACTATTAATCGTGGTGAACCAAGCAAAGAAACCATCAGGCTCGAGTAAATCCCAATGTTTGAAATGCCATGGTTGTCCAACGATCCACACCAAGACGCGCTTCTCTCATGGGCTGCTGTACCTCGAAAGTCGACCCAGCACTTGGTATTACAGAAGTAGATGTCTCTTCAAAAAATCTACGTCAATATCAGGAAATATCCAAGATGCGCAACTTGGAAAAAGCCAACCTCTCAAAGAATGAAATTCCAAACCTGCCAGATTTACTGCATCTGATTCGACTCCAAGACTTGAATGTGAATGAGAACACACTGACGAGTTTGCCAGTGATACCACCGTCTCTTGTCAAACTGCAAGCGAGACAAAACAGACTGTTTTTGACACCTATTTCAACCCAGCTGGGAGATTTGAAGCGACTGCAGTATCTAGATCTGAGTGGTAATCAGATAGAGTATCTTGACTGACAACAGAGAACTACCAAAGCAACTCTCAGGCCTCCAACTACGCGTCTTGAATGTCTCAAAGAATCTCCTGAAAGAGATCCCAGACTGCATCTTTGACAACAAGACACTAGAAGAGTTGTTTATATCAGAAAACAAACTCACAACCATTCCTTTTGGCATCAAGAATCTCACCAATTTGGTCATTTTGGATTGCAACATCAATGACATCAAACAAGTCTCACCCAACATCTCTGATTTAGTCAAACTCAAGTACTTGGGTCTAGGCAGGAACGTGTTGACAGAAGTCCCTGATGAAATTGGTGCTCTAGAGAATCTAGAAGAGTTATACTTGAATGACAATGCTGGACTGAGCAATCTCCCCTTTTCATGGTCGAATCTCACAAAATTGAGAATAGTGTCTCTCACACGGACTGGGATCTTCAATTATCCATGGACGTTGCAATCATGGACTAAAATGACAGAGTTGTACATGGCTAACAACCCCAAGATTGAGGAAATTCCAGGAAGCATTGGCGAATTACAAGAATTACGCATCTTTGAGAGTCATGGCTGTGCGATTCAAGGATTACCAGATGACATTGGCAACCTACAGCATCTCGTGCGTCTGAATCTATCCAAGAACACCATCTCTACCTATGGCATCCCCAGCAACTTTTGCAACCTCGAATCCTTGGTTTACTTGAATCTCTCAAAGAACGCACTCGATGTCATTCCAGATGAACTCTTTCAACTCAAAAAACTCCAAGAACTAGATCTCAGTTACAATGCGATCTCAACCATTCCAGAAGATATCAAGGATCTCAAGGAATTGCACAAGTTGTTCCTCAACAACAACAAGATTGAATCGATTCCGTCAGAAATTCAGTACACAGATTGACACTAGAGAGTTGAGGAAATTGGTTGTCTTAGAAGCACAATTTAATTTGATTTCAAAGATTCCAAAAGAACTGTGTCTGTTGGAGTCCATGACCCGAATTAATGTCAGCAACTGCCAACTCACAGATCTCCCAAACGAACTCACAAAACTCGTAGGTCTCAAGGTACGCTTGTTCAATTAAGCATCTGGATCTGAAAGGAAACAATCTGATGCCAAACTTGCATGAGGCACAGTCACAAGGCATCGAAGTACTGTTCAAGTTTTTGAAAAAGAGAGAAAAATGAATTCATTCTTGCATCTGTTTTCTGCGCTTGGATGCTTGGACCATCTCTGACTTTTTCTTTTGTCTCTTGAGATCGTATTTTGAGATGGTTTTGATGTCTTGTCGCTCTATTGGTCTCTTCTTGAGTTTCTGGAGCATTTGCTTGGTTGGTTTCTTGAGATTGAGCATCCATTCTGGCACATCGCATCCAGATTCACGCATGACATTCACAATGCTACTTTGAGATCAAGCACCTCTTGAGATAGGGAGCATCATCCTTTGTGAAATACGTAATCGCTTGTCCCTGTCTGCCAGCACGTCCAGTTCTACCAATTCTGTGGATGTAACTGGCAACTGTTTGTGGAAAGTCGTAATTGATGACTGTTTGGACTCCTTTGAAGTCAATACCTCTGCTCATGAGCTCTGTTGCAATCAACACCCACACTTTTCCAGTTCTAAAGTTGCTAATGATCAAATCTCGCTGTGCTTGTGTTCTGTCAGAGTGAATGACATCCACATTGATACCATCATACACGAGTTCGTTAAATAGTTCTTTGGCACGTTCAATGGATTGTACAAAGATCAAGACTGGTGGTTTGAAACCTTCATGGATCAGTTGTCTGATTGCAACCAGTTTTCCGTTCTCTTGGCCGACATACAACAGTTTCTGGTCGATATCTGTCGTGGCAGTGTTTCTGTCGTTAATGGGAGTACTTGAGACCAATAATCACACGAATGGGATCTTTCATGATCGAACTTGCCAGTTGCTCCACAGACGATGGCAGGGTAGCACTGAACATGGACTTTTGAACTTGTGGACTGCATTGTGCAAAGATTTCGTCCATTTGTTCCAAGAATCCAAGTTCCAAGAGTTTGTCTGCTTCATCCAGAATCAGATGCTCCACACTATCATCAACCATTGTACTTTTTCAAAACCACAGAGCCATCTTGGATACCAGTGACGAGTCTCAATGGGGTTGAAATCAAGAGATCACAGTGATCTAGAGATCCCTTTGTAGCAAGATTGGCTTTGCTCAGGACATGTGCCTTGAATGGCTTGCCTTTTGTGAGCTTTTGGAACTCTCGGTATATCTGCTGTGCCAATTCTCTGGTGGGAGTGATAATGAGTCCACGCACAGTAGATTTCTGTGGCTGCTTCAAGTGATGAATCATGCCGAATAGAAAGGCAAGTGTCTTTCCAGATCCAGTTGGCGCACAAGCCATCATCTCACGTCTCTACTATCAACTAATATACATGCAGCATGATGGGAAAAGCTTGCATCTGAATGGGTGTCGGTGCATCATAACCACACTCCTTGATGTTCTTTTTCATAAAACTCTTGATTTGAAACCTCTGATACAACTCGTGGAAGCTCTCTATCGGGAATGGACAATCCGTGCCAGTAATTTTGATCTTGTGTTGCTTCCTGATAGCATTCGCTTGCTCTTCAGTCTTGATTTCCAAAACTGGTTCTTCCTGTTCTTCTGTTTGGAAAAAGTCCAGCTGTGTTGGTTGCTCTTGTGGTTTGGAAGTAGTGAATACTGGTTTAGCATCCTTTTTGAACTTTGTGCCAGAAGTGAGCAATTTGAGAATGTCCATTGGTCAACAAAAAGAAAAATCAAGCGAATGGAGTCAAAAGACAATTTAGTGCTATAGGACAAAGACATCCACTGACTCATCCCACGAACAAGTAGCAATCTGCCCAGGATGAAAGAGTGAGAAATCCACTCCAAAGACAAACTCTGTGTGGTCATTGTAGATGCGTGGCTGAAAGGGATTGTCCAGGTTCCAGAGACGAAGAGACATGTCATATGAGACAGAGGCAATCAGATTACCTGCATGTGGAGAGCATTTGAGCCTCCTGACAGCATATTCGTGTCCTGGCAACACATTCAACGGCTTTCCAGGGAATTTAAGGTCCCAGACTTTGATGGTATTGTCTACACTGCCAGTGACAATGCAATCTCTCTTGTACTTGTTCCAATCGAGTGCCAGGACTTCATTATTGTGTGCTACAAAGGATTGGACACTCTGTGGCTGCCTACAGTCCCAGACTTTGACTGAATGGTCTCCAGAGGCACTGGCAAAGACATCTGCCAAGTGGGGTGACCAAATTGTCTGATACACACATCCTTTGTGTTCTTGAAATGTCATCAGTGACTGATTCGCTTCGGGTCTCCACTATCCTTAACAAAAGTACTAGCTTGATGGTATTATCCCAAGATCCAGACACAAACTGATCCTTTCTCACCAGATTCCAATCAACAGAGAACACCTCTCTCGCATGTTCATGCCAATGCTTTGTCGGATGCTGCTTGTGTCAATCCAAATACTTGTAGTGTCACATCCCACAGCTTGATGGACCCATCTCCACTAGAAGTTGCCAGATGATGCTCGTGCTGTTCTGACCAAGTGAGATCAAACAAGCCATCCTGTGTATCAAATGTTCTGTCAAGCATATTGTTTCTCCAAACCCAGAGTTTGCCATTTCCAACAATACCGTAGTTGGCACACGATGCACAAGCAAACAAGTCTGGAAAGAAGGGAGAGAATTCTACCTAGACTGAGTATAGGTACACCATAGCCGTTGAACTGCGGAGTCTTGTGTCTCATTGTGCAAACTTTCCAAATGCTCATCTCAGTTTATGGATTTTATCTGCCGGGTCTGGCACCCAAAGACTACAAAAAAGGGGACATTGTTCCACTGTTTGTCAACCCACTCACCAGCAGAGACACACAGTTGCCATTCGACTACTACAAGCAAGAATTCCACTTTTGTCAACCAGACAAGATTGAGTCACAGTCAGAGAGTCTTGGAAGCATCTTGATGGGTGATCGTTTCTTCAACTCACCCTTCCAACTCAAGATGATGGAAGAAACAATGTGCACCAAGTTATGTACACAAACGATTCCAGGAAACGATGCTGGATTCATTAACGAAGCCATTGCAGATGATTACCTTGTACACTGGTTTGTGGATGGACTTCCAGCTGCGAATAAGCAAGAAGACGATGCGATTGTTGGATTTCACCTTGGCGCTTTTGGAGACAATGGACCTCAGTTTCACAACCACTATGACATATTTATTGCTGTCCATGAGCAACCCAACGGTGCTTACAGAGTCGTTGGTGTGTCTGTGAGTCCAGCAAGTGTCAAGGATGGACAGTGTCAATCGACTGTGAGAGAGCCTCTGGTGCTTTCAGAATCCAAAGACAACACTGTTCATTTCACTTATACACTCAAGTTCCTGCCATCTAGCACGCCTTGGGGAACACGGTGGGATCACTATCTACACTCGGACGAAGATCAGAGAATCCATTGGTTCAGTGTCATCAACTCTGTCCTCGTGGTCTTGCTGCTCAGCGGCATGGTGTTTATGATCCTCTTGAGAGCCTTGAAACGAGACATTGCCAGATACAACGAAGAGGATCAAGTACTTGGACTAACAACAGGAAGACACACAGGAAGAGTTTGGATGGAAACTTGTTCATGGAGACATCTTTAGAGCACCAACACACCGCATGCTCCTGTCTGTGTTCATTGGAAATGGTGCACAGTTGCTTTTGATGGCACTCGTGACATTGTTCTTGGCAGCACTTGGATTCCTGTCCCCTGCATCGCGTGGTTCCTTGCCAACAGTCATGTTCACTTGTTACATCTTGTTCAGCTCAGTGGCTGGATACATTTCAACCAGATTCTACAAACTATGGGGTGGCGAACAATGGCGTAGAACTGTGCTTCTAAGTGCAAGTTTAGTGCCATTTTGTGCATTTGTCGTGATGCTGTTTCTGAATTTCTTTTTGATTGCTGCAAAGTCATCTGCTGCCATGCCATTTGGCACAATGGTAGCAATCCTGACACTCTGGTTCCTTGTTTCCCTGCCACTGTCACTTGTCGGTGCTTTTGTGGGTTTCAAGCGAGAAAAGATCCATGTGCCAGTGAGGACACACCAGATTCCACGACAGATTCCTGAACAGACAGTGTACACGTCTCTGTGGATGAACATTTTGATCGGTGGACTACTACCCTTTGGAGCCATGTTCATTGAGCTATTCTTTATCATGTCCTCCATCTGGGGCAACAGAGTCTACTACGTCTTTGGCTTCCTGTTTGTTGTCTTTTTGATCATGATCATCACTTGCTCGCTCATTGCCATCCTGATTGTCTACTTTCAACTGTGTGCAGAGAACTATCACTGGTGGTGGCGCTCTTTCTTTGCATCTGGTGCTGTTGGATGCTACATCTTTTTGTACAGCATTGGGTTCTACTACACAAGGCTGGATATCAAGCTCTTTTCGTCAACAGTCTTGTACTTTGGGTATTTCAATTCATTTAAGGTGGAGTGCAGCCATTTCGATTTTGATTGGCTTGATGATGGGCACCATTGGCTTCCTTGCGTCTTTTTCATTCGTGAAGCGCATCTACAGTGTCATCAAAGTCGATTGAGTTTATTGACAGTAAAAATCAGACAGTCGCTGTTCTCCTTGCTTGAACGCCTGATCTTCGTAATGCGTCACGTCATTAAAGAGCTTCAAGCGAGCCTGGATTGGATTCAACTTGAAATCAAGCACATTCAAGCAACAAGGTTGCTGATCCAAGTTATCTCTGTACTTGCGCATGTCAAATCCAAGAAAATACGACACCAAGAGTCGAATCGTTGCTTTGTGCGAGATAATCGCAATCGTCTGGTTTGGATGTCTCTTGACAATGTCTTGAAATGCTGGCAATGCTCTGCTCAAGACTTGCAAGCCAGATTCACCTTTTGGTGGTGGACTCGTAAAGGGATCTGCTTCGTATTGCAGATAGAGGTCAGAGAACTCTTCTTTGACTTGGTCTCTTGTCTTCTGTTCCCACAGACCATGATCCACTTCTCTTATAGCATCCACGGTCTCCACAGGCAGGTTGTGTGGCTGGGCAACAAGAGCAGCTGTCTTCATCGTCCTTTTCATCGGAGAACAATAAAAAGCATGGATCTTCTGACAACTCAATCGCTTTCCAAGCAACTGTGCTTGTCGTTCACCCTCTTGCGATAACAAGACATCAGTCGATCCAGCAAACTTGTCTTCAGCAGACAACTCTGTGCTGCCGTGTCTGATCAAAAACACTCGAGTTGTCATCTGTGTGATCACGCACAAACTTTGACAGAGATGAAGGTTTTCTACAGCGAAAAGCAACTCTTGCACAACCCAAAGCATGAAATGTTGATGGGCAGAGTAGTCCCATTCAGAGAAGTCCCGGCGAGAGCAACAAGTGTCTTGGCTAAATGCAAAGAACTCGGGATGGAGATCTTGGAACCCAAAGAGTTTGGTGAAGAATGGATCCTCAAGGTCCACACTCAAGATTACTTGGATTTCTTGAAAAGAGCGTACAAGGAGTGGACTGCTGGTGGTGGCAACCCAGACGGTGTGATTCCAGACACCTATGCAGTCCGTTTGGATCCTCGATTTGATCGCAGATGCACTTCGTGTATTGGCAGACCCGGCTACTACATGTTTGACGGCACTTGTGTGATCATGGAAGGTACGTACGAAGGCACTTATGCTGCCGTCCAAGTGGCTCTTTCTGGTGCTCAAGAAATCGTAAACGGCGCACCATCCGCATTTGCGCTGTGCCGCCCGCCGGGTCATCACGCCAATGGGAGCATCGCTGGTGGATACTGTTTCTTCAACACTGCTGCCATCGCTACAAAGTACTTGATCGAGCACTTGGGAAAAGTGGCGATTTTGGACATTGACTTTCACCACGGCAATGGCACGCAAGAGATCTTTTACGACAGCAGCAACCCATTGTACTGCTCCTTGCACGGTGATCCATTCCTAGGAGAGTATCCATACTACTGGGGACATGCTGACGAAACTGGATCTGGAGAAGGCAAGGGATTCAATCTGAACGTCCCTTTACCAAAAGAAACCAACAACGAGCAGTATCTCAAGGCATTGGATGTTGCCATCGCACGCATCAACCAGTACCAACCAAAAGTCTTGGTCGTCTCTCTTGGAGTGGACACTTTTGAAAGAGATCCCGTTGGCGGATTCAAGGTCACTTCCGAGTGCTACACACTGATTTCCCAAAAGATCCGCTCAATCGGTGTCCCTACGCTGTTTGTGATGGAGGGAGGGTATGCCATTGATGCCATTGGAGATAATGTCACCCGTGTGTTGTCCTCATTCCATTAAATCTGAGATGCACTTGCTATCTAGTCAGATCCTCTGCATTTGACTTTTCATCTTGAATGTGCAGACAATTTGTTGTCTTTCGTCCATCACAGTCTATCATTGTGCAAGTATATGAGATACAATCTGATCCAGGACATAAGACGATTTAGAAAGACTGCTGAAAAAGCAGTTGGTAAAACGATTTTACAGCGCTTTCAGATCACGTGCACAACGAAATTTTTTTTTTTCGAAGCGTTTGTCAAGTCGTGTAAAGTTTGCTGACAACTCAACCATGCCTCAGAACGAGTACATTGAGGAAGCCATTAAAAAACATGGTAGACGATTCGACCATGAGGAACGCAAGTAATTGAATTGACCCCAGACGTAAGAAGGAAGCCAGAATGGTGCACAAGAAATCACAAATCGCACAAAAGGTCCATGGCTTCAAAGCCAAGCTGCTGAACAAGCGCAGACACTCAGAGAAGATTCAGATGAAGAAGACCATCAAGGCACATCAAGAGAGAAACAACAAGCACAAAGAGGAGCCTTTGCAGGAGGGAGCTGTGCCTACGTATCTGTTGGACAGAGAAACAAAGTCCAATGCCAAAGTGCTGAGCAACATGATCAAACAAAAGAGAAAGGAAAAGGCAGGCAAGTGGAGTGTTCCGCTGCCAAAAGTCAAGGGATTGGACGAAGCAGAAGTCTTCAAAGTCGCTCGCACTGGTTCCAGAAAGCAAAAGGCATGGAAGAGAGTGGTGACAAAAGCAACATTTGTTGGAGAGGGCTTTACCAGAAAACCACCAAAGTATGAGCGATTCATTCGACCAATGGCATTGCGATACAAAAAGGCACATGTTACCCATCCAGAGCTTGGTGCTACCTTTTGTCTGCCCATCCTCGGTGTCAAGAAGAATCCATCTTCTCCAATGTACACGCAGCTGGGTGTCATGACAAAGGGTACCATCATCGAAGTCAATGTCTCTGAATTGGGTCTTGTCACACAGTCAGGCAAAGTCGTTTGGGGAAAGGTTTCTTGATTAAGACTAGTATGCTCAGATTACAAACAATCCAGAAAACGATGGATGTATTAATGCAGTTCTTTTGGTTTAAAACTCATTTTCCTTGAAACTGACCATACTTTTGTCCACTCTGTCCGTACTGTTGTCCGTACTGCTGTCCATATTGTTGAGGAGGTGGCAGTTGTCCATACTGTGGCTGTCCAAACTGCGACTGTCCAAACTGCGACTGTCCATACTGTGGCTGTCCATAGACTGGTGGTTGAGAATAAGGCTGACTGGACTGCGCTGGATAGAGATTCATCTGTCCAAACTGCTGCACTGGCATCTGAACAGGTGTCTGACTCATCTGCGCTAACAAATCATGCTTCTCCTTTTGTCTACTCGAACAGAAATCCTGCACTTGCTGCACTTGATTGATCAAGAGCGAAGACAAGTCCTTGTAAAAGACAGTTCCCTCTGAAATGTTCTTCGTAATGTCCAAAAAGGATTTGTATCCAACATCTAGATTCGAAAGTGCGTTTTCACGAGATCTGATCATTTGGTCTGTTTGGTGAGACTGGATAAAGGCTTGGTTGCTCTTCTGTTGTGAGTTGGGGTACCTGAATGGCTTGCAAGAGTCCCACTTGCTCCTGAATCAAGGCTCTGGCAGCTTCTTGATCTGGTTTGTATCTGTCCAATTGCTTTGAGAACAATTGTTCTTCATCAAAATCATCAGACTTGGCACAGGCTTGCATGATGACTGGACCTGTTGTCAAATCTTGTACCAATCTGATCCTGCTCACTGATTTCCTTGACTCTTGAGATCAAATCTTGTCGCTTTTTGAGATTGTCGTTGAGAGTGTCAAGCATCAGTTTGAGCTGCTTGATGTTGGGATCACTCAAAGCCAAAGTCGTGTTTGCAGTGCTTGCTGGAATGCTCTGTTCCAGTTCTTGCTTTGACAGCGACAGATTCTCGATCAGATGCATGGTTTTTTGGAGTTTTTCTTGCACTTGTTGGTTGGATTGATCAGCAGCACTCAACTTTTCTTCAAACGTTCTCAGTTTCTCATACATGAATCTGGTCAAGGTAGAAGAGGGTGGTCTGGTCCATCTGGCATTGAATTGCATGCGTAGTTGTTCATCTTCTGCTTGTTCGCTTTCAAGCATCTGTTTTGCTTTTGAAATGTGCTCCCATTGCTCTCGTGCTGTTTGCATCAGTCTGTCAAACTGACTCTTGAGCATGGATGCACCGCCCTTTTGTCTAATCTCTTCAGAGCGAGTGAGAATGTGCTTTGGCAAACCAATAGGTTGCTCTAGTGCCTGAATAGAGCCAGGTAAACGCATGGATTGCAAGGAACTGTGTGCGATTGCTGTGGATTCGTTCAAAAGATCAATTAAGCCCTTGACAACATTGTCTTTTTTGGTTTCATACTTGCTGGCTGCCATGTGTGCCTTGAATGGTACCAGATTCTGGAACAATGGCTTTGATTTGAAAGACTCGAATTGCGTTGTCGGATTCACCATTCTGGCTGGCACAAGCACTGGCAGCTCTTCGATTTTGGGAATCTTTTCCATGTAGATGAGATCATTGTCCTTGTTCGCTTTGGCAAATTGGAGATTCACTTTGTCACTGAATTGCTTCATCTCGGGTCCAAGACCAACCACTGGTAGATTCTTGACAAGACTGTTGTCGAGTGCCTCTTTGATGGACTTTTGACTGGCTTGCAACCATCCCACTTGCTCGCCATACTTGCCATTGGTTTCTGACTCTCCAGACTTGTGAAACTGTGCAATGGCTTTGAGATACAGGATCTTGGATTGCATGTAACTCAACCACTGCTTGTCAAAGACATCTGTGTCTTTTCCAGTCTCGTGAGCTAGATTGTAGAACTGAGATGCTTGCATGGCGAGTTTGGCAAGTGTTGCATCTTTCATCTTGCCATTTCTTGCTTTGCAGTAAAAGACTTCCTGTGCCTGGCCTAGCATCAGATCACACAGTGCATTGAGTTGTGTGTTGGCAGATCCATGGATGCCCCAAGACTCGAGAGAGTTTGAAATGTGCTGAAAGGTTCCTGCAGACAGCTGGTAGTAGAACGCAGCTTTCTTTGTCCCCTCATCATCCAAGGACTGCTGTGTGCCTAGATGTGCATAAATCGCAGCGAGATTGAACAACATGCTTGCCTTTTCAAATCCAAGGTTGTGGCTGGATGTATACTGATTCCCACTGGAAAAGAATCCAGATTCCTGCACAAATGCATTTCCCCAAGTGAAAACAACTTGAATGTTGTCAGAATCGATCTTGAACTTGTTATCGAGGACTTGCAGTTGCTGATAGTATCTATTGTAAAAGATAAGACCTCAGATGAGCATTTGCACTCTCTTCATGTGGTTCTGGATGCATGATGTTTGACCTTAGTTGATCCAATTGTCTGAGATCATCCATGTACTGGTCTGGATCTTCACTGTAGTGTGATGCAATGTACTGCTTGAGTGGTTCAATGTAGGACGTTGACTCTGTCTCCTTGAACGGCACAGAAAGCATCAAAGACGCGCATTTGGACATTTTGAGCAAAGAGTTGACAGAAGTCTAGTTCATTTGGATGGTCACATCCTGACTCTGCAGAATGCGTGTGTTTTCTTGAAACTGGTTTGCATCTTGTTGTTCTGCAAGCTATCATCAACACAGATACATGACGCTGATATTCTAGAGAGTCTTCAATGTAAATCTCATAGCGTGGACGTGTCACGCCGCACACATCGCTCACAGTCTCTGCCACGTATTCTATCCCCCCACAGACAGCAGATACTGCAGATACACACAGTGACACCAGACTCGACTTGCTGTCAGACTTCTATCCTTAGATGAGGTACTTTGACTTGCTGTTCATGCATGGGGAGCTCCATTGAGGGAGAGTGTAGGAGAGAGGGAAGAGACGATATCTTGGTCAAGACCTTTTTGGAAAAGCTTTCCTTTTGAGGGTGAGCTAATTCAGGAGGTACAGTCTGCATCTGGAAAGAACGCGTTCAAGTTTAATGCGCAACAATCGAAGTTCTCTTTGGATACTCGTTCATGACTGCGTTGCATCGCTTTTGGATTTCATGTTCAGTGGATTTGATCCCTATCCCAAGGATGCGATGACCAATCTCCACATTTGGCTCGAATTCTTCCCAACCCTTACACAGCAGCACACCAAGAAAGGATAGACCTCTGTTACATCCAGCCTCATACGCTCGATAGTAGTGGATGGCAGCCAGTGTTAGGCCTTTTGCAACAGGAGACACAATAGTTGAGTCTCTCTTTTCTTCTGAGCCATTCCAGTCACTGTGACTTCTCTGATGACTGTGATAGGAACTCCCTCGTAGATTAGGCCAATTCTGTAGTATGCCTCTGCATAAGTGTTTGTCAGTTGTACAAACGGATCCAAGGCACTCTTATGGTCTCCACTGTAGTACAAACTCATGGCTTTCTTCCACTGTTCTTCTGGATCTGGCTCGCTCGCGACTTCCAATTCACCAATGACTTTGATCAGATCATCCATGCTCTTGATATCTTGTTTGCTTTCTGCCACTTTCTGCGTCTTCTCGCCATAGCCACGCTCTTGTTGATGCATCGTTACATATCTGGCGGAAGACTGCAAATCACATTCATACGTAGACCTGACTATCTCGTCGATCTCTTTGCGTCTATTCTTGATAGATTTTGTCGTTAGCACTTGTGGCTGCCTGCCTAGCTTCATATTCAGCATCGCCACAAAGTTTTCTTTGGTGTCATTCAGCTCTTTCATCAGATTCTTACATCTTCGCATGTACTGATTCTTCTTGAAGATCAATTCCAGCATCGACGGATGCTTTGACTCATCGACGAACTTTTTGGCTTTCTCGAGACTCTCCCGCAGCTTTTTGATGGCTTTCGAGACACCAGGAGAGCTCAAGTGTTTCTTGTCTTCATGCAGGAGTCTCACGATGGAATCCACTTCATTAGCAAGCTTCTCACACATGTCTTTGTTGCCCTTTGCGATGAATCTAGCTATTGATTCACATCCCTTTACGACAAACTCTAGACTTTCGATAGTCAGGACTGCGATAGAAGCCAACTGAACAAACGCGTCAAAGATATCCTCGGGACAGTGTCCTGTCTCGAATAGTGACTGAAATTGCAAGTGTTTATCGCAGAGTGACATGAGAGGTGCGCTTCAAAAGTTTGGACATTGTCTTGTTGCATATGTCTCTGACAGCCGGATCGTCTGAATTCATTCCAATGTCAAGTATTCTTCTGGCATATTCAGGGTTAGGTGCAAAGTCTGGACCACCACGGAACAAGAGAGCACCCAGATAGCCCAGTCCGAGATCACATCCAGCACGATAGGCTTGAAAGTAGTGCATGGCTGCCTTTCCTGGGTTTCTTTCGACAGCAGATGGATTCAAAGATGATATGGTAGAGCTTTGACTCTGTTGAGACATTTGTGAGTTTGATTTTTCATCACGATCGTAGATGCGGCCGATTCTAAAGTGTGCTTCTGGATAATAGCTAGTCAAGTTCAAATAGAGATTCAATGCCTCTCTGTACCGTTTGTTTTCATAATGCTCAGCAGCTTGGCTCCATTCCTCAACATAATTTGGACCAGTAGGAGCTGGCAGCTCAGCAATGGCTTTCATCATATCATCAATGGCTTTGATATCTTGTACTTTGTTTGCTACGTTCTTGGTCTGCTGTCCGTAACCTTCCTTGTTTGGATTTTTCTTGACGTAAGCGATAGACGACTGCAAATCACGAGTGTAATCGTAATTGACAGCCTCTTCGACCTCCTTTCTCAAGGATCTCTTGCTCCTTGCAACTGGGATCTGGGGATTGTCCAATTGCTTGTACAATGTCACCGTTATCGCAAACTGGAGCGATTCCTTGGCCATATTCAAGTCATACATCAAATCCTGGCATCTTCTTTTGTACTCTGTCTTCTTGAAAATCATCTCAAGCATCGACACTCGCTGAGAATCACTCACGAATCTCTCTGCTGCTTGGAGACTTGTTAGTAGTTTTGCAAGTGGTTCACTGGTGGTTGAATGAGATGCCAACTTTTCAGCCGAGTGCAACACTTGTTGCAAGGAAGCAACAATTGCTTTGAGACGATGGCACATGTCTCTATTGTAATAGAATCCATCAAGATTACAGACGGAAGCGGCATAGTCGAGGCACGATTTCACAATTGCCGGACCAGCAGCGGCCAACATGGCTTCCATTTTTGCAGGAAAGATCGGTGCCAATCGCGTGATCAGACACCGTCCTGTGCTTTTTTGCATTGATTGGCTGTGTCATGGTTTTCAGATCTTGAGGCTGATAGCTTATATTTCAGCCTGGAGAGTAGCATGAGAAACTCCTGAACAAAATTTTAATCTATGCACTGGCACCAAACACACTGATGTTGGCCCTACTCTCTGCTTGAGTCTTGGATTTGGATCCAGAATGCTTGGAACGCGTGAGTTCCTTTTTGGTGTCTTCGATCACAAACAGCACCAGATTGGCTTCAACAAAGTTCACCACAGTAAAGATGGGAAGCAGATAAGGCACAAGCGATGGGTTCTGTGAAAAAGCACTTGCTGCCAATTCCACCAAGATGATACCAGCAGTAGCAATCGAATTTGTAACAGACATTCTCAACCACATTTGACCGTTTTCTCGGTCGACACCGTTCATGAGCTTGTAGGACTTGATGGCAGACAAAATAAACGGAATGAGAAGCAAGACTTCGAGCACGGCTCTGATAGCGAGTGTGTACGTTGAGGCACCAAAGTTGGTCACAAAGTCACAGTAATCACCAGGTGCACTGACTGCTTTGATCTCATAGATCATGTATCCGTGCACAGATGCAAACGCCACCCAAAGACAAGTGACAGCAATAGCAAGGTACTTTGGATGGCTAGAAAAGGCCATGGATCGAATCAGCAGCACATAATCAAGCGCCACCACCCACAAAAAGTACACAAGATACCCCATTTTGGCCAAGACTGCACAGTTGACAGATGGCACAGTCATCTGCAACAGAATGGTGATGTTTCGAGTAAACACAAGCATGAATTGTACAAAAATGGCAATGGGTGCTTTCTTGCCTTCTTTGGCAGCAAAGGAAGTGCGAATGCACTGTGCGAGGAGAATGCCTGCACAGGCAGCTACAACAACGACTGAAATGAGCTTATCGGACGACAACGTTGGCATGAAAGAGCGGCGATGCAACACCTTGAAAAGCTTCGGTGGCGTGTGGCGTGCTGCGGGCTTCCGCACGGGGTCTTTGCAATTCGTCATTTGTTTGGGGTTGCATGGCCACCCTCTGAATGAGACGCTGAATCCACATTGATGTCTTCTGGTCTGTAAAAGTGCGGATTTCAGGGTAGTTTTTGCATAAGCGGACATTTTGACTCGCGCTTGTGTCACCTCAAGGATCAGGATCTTGGAGACACTGTCGTTTGAGTCTTTGTTCTGATTGGAATCGCTTTCACCATCAGTAGACTCTCTAAAAACCTAAAGAATCAAAAACACAGCAAGACTGTTTCAACAGAGCAACAGTTGATCAACAGCTATCGATGCATGACTCTTATCAAAAAGAATAGTTTGATCTTCCATTTTAAGAAACTCAGCTCGCTGAGTTTGACGGCCGTTCGCCGCTCGCGTTTCAGAATGATCTCAAACGACTTTCCCATGCCTCCAGCACCATCCGTGATTGTCTACAGAATGCAGCAGCCGCCTCCACCACCACCCAAGAAGCGCTTCACATGGCTTCCCTTTTCTCTCTAATAACATTCCCGTTTGTCATTTTCCAAAACTTGAAAGATGCATGGTATAAAGACCTCAGACGATGTCAGTGCACAGAGTGCAACGCGACACTTTGATGAACTCTGGCTCGCAGCACACAATTCGTCAAAAAGATGCTCTCGTCGAAGACGAAGAACAACTGTCTAGTCTTGGATACAAGCAAGAGCTCTACAGAACCATGTCTACAATTATGAGCTTCGCGTTCGCATTCACTGCTGTGGCTGTTGTGACTTCCATCACTTCATTGTACCCAACAGCTATCGCAACTGGTGGCCCAGCGGTTGTTATCTGGTCGTGGTTGGGTGGAAGCGTCTTGACGATCCTGACCGGTCTCAGCATGGCTGAAATTGGGTCCCGTTATCCCAGTGCTGGCTCTGTTTATTACTGGGCTTGTAGAATGGGTGGTCCGTTTATGGGTTTCTGTGTGGGGTGGTTCAACTTTCTTGGAAACACCGCTGCTGATTGTTTCTTTGCTCTCACATTTGCAGAGTTTATCTCTTATGTGCTTGTTTTGCAGGGCATGGACCCCTTATCCATCGAAGTCATTGTCGGTATCTCGATTGGCGTGTCTTTTGTGTGGGCACTCTTGAATATGCTTCGTGTAGACCAGATGGGTGCATTGAACTACATTGGTGCCGTGTGGCAAGTAGGATCAACACTGGCTGTGCTGATTATGCTTGCTGTCGGATGTTCTGGTTCATCCAATCTAGCCACATCTGAGCAAGTGTTCTTTTCGACTTTTAATGCTACTGGGTTTGAAAATATTGGGTATGTGTCTCTGATTGGTCTCTTGTCTGCGTTGTACTGCTTTACTGGATACGAAGCCAGTGGCCATTTGGGTGAAGAGACTGTGGGTGCTTCCAAGAGTGTTCCAAAGGGCATTCTTGCGACTGTGATTGGATCTGCTGTCGTTGGAACGATCTTTCTGCTTAGTCTCTTGTACGCGACTGCCGGAGACATTGAAAGCTTTGTGAATTCAGATCTTGGAACGTTTTCCATCTTCCAAAAGTGTCTAGACCAAAAAGGAGCACTTGGATTAGGTGTGATTGTAATCATCAACGCCTTCTTTTCTGGATTCTCGAGTCTCACAGTCACTGTTCGGACGACGTTTGCACTCTCGAGAGACAATGGCTTCCCATTCGCGTTTTGGGTCAAGCAAGTGAATGCATCCACAATGGCACCCAACTTTGCTGTTTTGGCTTGCTTTGTTAGCTCATCTCTGATTCTCCTGTTGCCTTTGGGATCCACAACTGCGTTTACAGCAGTGACTTCAATCTCAACCATTGGATTCCAAATCTCTTATGCCATTCCAATCTTTTTGAGAACAACTGTCTTTAGAAATCAGTTTGAACCAGGACCATTCAATCTAGGCAAGTTTGGCGTCATCTGTGGAGCAATTTCGTCTGGATTCCTGTTTTTGACATCCATCTTGTTCTTCTTCCCAGTAGAGAACCCAATCACTGTTGAAAACTTTAATTGGACAGTGGTTGTGTTTATGGGTACGTTCTTGATTGCTGGTGCACAGTGGATCTTGTTTGCCAAGAAGCACTATCACTCTCCAGAATGGTCCAAGTGATTAAAGAGACTGGATGAAAGATGTAGTGTGTTGAACAAAGAAATGATCGATTTCAGTCGGTAATCTGGAAGCAGCAAGAGATCTGTTGCCTTTGAGATACCCGAGTCCCTGTGTGTCCTTGAGAGCCAGTTGAACGAGTTCTGGTGTGTAGTAGCCTTCGAGTGTTGTCAGATACATCTTTTCAAGTGTTCTTGGCTCAGGTATCTCAATCATGCAAATATAAGGATGCACATTGTCATTCTTGTCCAGTCTATGATCAACAACAAGACCTGGGAGACTGGATCAAGAACAATCCAAACCATTGGCTGAGTGTTTGTGGATCTAAATCCAAAGATGGCATCAGACACGCTATCTCCTTGCCAGATTCAGTCTGTTGTGTATCCAGATACCAAAATTGAAACACATCTTGGACCGTTTCCAGAATCCGTTTGGTTCTGTCCAGATTACAAGTCTTGTCCAATAAGATCCAGTAGTCGTCATTGCTTCTCTTGCCAGGCAGTCCCAGAGTCTGAAATCGCTGTTTGTTGACTCTCCAGTGAATCTTGCTCTCAATGACTGTCACATCCTGTGAACATCCAGAAATCTGATTCAAAAGTGTCCATTCAAACAATTCCAACAGAGTGAGTGATTTAGTGCATGTCTGATGCAGTTGCACTGGTTTGGTTGTCAACAGAGTGAGTTTCATGCAAGTTTCCAACAATTGAGCAAAGTCGATGGATGTGTTTTGGTGCCATGTGTGCAACAGAGGGACATCAGTCTACTATGAAAATGAATTACCCAAGTGCAGTCAGTGTCACTCAGACTTTGTAGAGATTTTAGCACAAGAGGAACCAGAGGATGAACCAGCGACGTTGTTGATCCCTCTGATGCTTCAAGCGATGCTGAGTAGAATGGAAGAACGACCGATCGCTGTACAGGACGACAATGTGCGACAAATGATGATGCAGATCCTGCAGATGGTCCAACGACCAACGAATATCGGCGACTACGCCATGGGAGAGAGAGGATTGGACAATATCTTGCAGATGTTGATGGAACAGCACCAGCAGGAGAACAGACCACCACCAGCACCAGAGGAAACCATTAATCAACTGCCAAAGCAGCGTTTGCCAGGTACACTGTGTGACTCTAGAGGCGCTGGATTGCTCCATCTGCCAGGAAGAGATGCCAAAAGACCATGAAGCTATGGTCTTACCTTGCAAGCACTCGTTTCACGACAATTGCATCACATCTTGGCTCAGATTGAATGGAACATGTCCAGTCTGTCGTCTCTCTCTTGTACCAGAGTCTGAATGAAGCACAGTCAAATCTCTTTCACACTTCTTACCAGATTCTTTGACTTCTTGGCAGATGACAGGTCTGAAGCCTCTCAAGCACTACTCTCAGAATTTCCTTCTGCAACCACAACTCTTTACTCAGTTTGTCAAACCACACACTCAAGTCATAGAAATTGGATGTGGAACAGGAAACATCACCAAACAACTGTTGAAACTGAACCCAGTCATTGGCATAGAGATTGACACTCGCTTCAAGCCTATCTTAGACAGTTTGGGGTTTGAGTACCATCTAGGATCCATTTTAAATCCAGAAATGTCCAAGATAGTGAACGACAAATTCAAAGAGATCCAAATGGTGGGAAATCTGCCATTCAACATCAGTGGACCCTTTTGTGCGATGATGAGTCAACAGAGTCTCTTACAGACGCATTGGTTTAAACAGAAATGCGAGATCCTGGTTCTGGTTGAAAAAGAATTTGGAAACAAGCTTCTCAACCGAAAACGAACCAGATTAGGCACTCTCACACAAGCTGCCTTTGACATTGAACCAAAACTTGTCTTTGGATCTCACTTGTTTTCTCCAAAACCAAAAACAGACGCTGTCTTGTTGCATTTCAGGTCCAAGAGACACATGAACCCACAAGACTTGGATAAGTTTCAAAACTTCATCAGAAAGTTGCATCTCCATCCAAACAAGAAATCAAAACACAACGTTCCAGATTTACCACCTGAATTGCAAGATCTGCGAAGCTATGAGTGGTCGATTGAAGATGTGATTCAACAAAGTCTCAAGCATTGACTTGCAGAATGCCTTTCATTGCCAAACCGCCTTGATCGTTGTTTGCCCAGAGTTCAAAGTCGCTTTGTCTTTCTTGGATATTCAGGGTCATGGGTTTGTCAACAAAGAGTGGACTGGTAGCTTGGTAAGAGAAGGATGCTGGATTCAAGTGTGGATACTTGCAAGTGAAGAATTCCAGCAAGAGCGTACACGTCAATGGTCCAGGCACCAACAGATCTTGATACTGCTCCACTTTTTGACAGTATTCTTGGTCATAGTGGATTCTGTGTGAATTCCACGTCAAGGCAGAGAATCTGAACAACAGCAGTCGAGATGGCAACAATTGCAACTGATGCACAGGCACTGACTTTTTGAAGATGTTCTTGTGTCCAGTGTGTGGACTATTGAGATAAACCAGCGTTCGCATCTCTTCCAGTGCCAGATCTTGCTTGTAAATCTGCTTTCTCAGTGTCGTAAACACAGCGGGTCCTCTTCCAGTGCTCTTTTCTGTCCAAATGTCCATCTTGGTGTCTTGCTCCACTGCATCACCATGCATCAAGTGCTGATGCCATCGAATGTCTCCACCCACCCACATGACATGCTTGTACTGATCATACGGTGGTGCCAATCCACTCTCATAGCCATCTGTTCTCAGCTCTTGCTCTGATTCCATTGGTGGAAACAGACAAAAGTGACCACCTGGCTTCACAAACTGTCTCTCTACCACTGGAACAAAGGGTTTCAGAGCCAGATCCAGTCTCTTGAACACAGATTTCTGCACAATATCTCTTTGCATCAAAGAATGCTGCAGCCAGAAAAGACAAGAGTGGATTCCAAGATTCAAACACTAGAACCCATTGATTGGACAGAAAATGCATCCCTTGACTGGATACTTGTGAGTGTGTGTGGTGCTGTTATTGGATTACTCGCTGGATGGATGGATTCACTCTCCAACTGGATGTCTGACTTGAAACTGGGATACTGCAATGACATTTGGAAATCTCAGAACTTGTGCTGCAAAGACAAGGAAGTTTGTCAGGAATACACGGAATACTATGGATTATCAGGATTTCTTGTTTATCTGGTGCTTGGACTGTTGTATAGCACTGTAGCTGGTTTATTGGTGCATTTGTATCCACTCTCATCTGGATCTTCTATTCCAGAAACCAAAACCATTCTTGGTGGCTATCAACTGCCCAATCTGCTTGCACTCGATTCCCTTGGGTCTAAAGTCATTGGTCTGGTGCTTGTTTGTGCCAGTGGATTGGTAGTGGGAAAGGAAGGTCCGATGATCTTTGTTGGTGTCTGTTTGAGCCACCATCTTATTCAATTATACCCAAAACCATTCAATCCAGTCATTGAACGCTATCTCATGACCTGTGGTGCTGCTGCTGGCTTTGGATCTGCCTTTGGCTCTCCTCTTGGCGGTGTCTTGTTTACACTTGAAGTACACTAGTTCACTCTAGGATCTGGCTTCCTTTTTCCCTACACATGTCATGATCCAATCCTTCTTTTGCTCTCTAGTCGCAAAAGGCGTGTTGCAGCTCTTGGATCCATACAATGGCAAACGCGTGCTCTTTCAAGTCGTGCAATCCAGACCATGGCATCTGTTTGAAATCATCCTGTTTCTGATTGTTGGCTTGATCACTGGCATCATGGGTGCTTGGTTTGTGAAACTCATGTTGCTCATTCAAGCACCAAAAGACAGAAAACTGTTGCAAGTGGTTGTGTTAACGCTTGTGACACTCTTGTTTGGATATGCATTGGAAATGACACGCATTGATGGACAAGAACTATTATTGAGGCTGTTTAGCGAATGCGATCCAGATAATCCAGTCTGCCATGAGCAGTTTGGAACAGCTGTCTTGTCTCTACTGTATGCGATTGCGTTCAAGTATGTGTTTGCTATTGTGTCTTCAGTGTTGCATGTCCCACAAGGGCCATTGATTCCAACCATGATTTGGGGTGCTTTGGTAGGTCGCTTGTTTGGTCTCTTGTTTCAATCGTTCGTTAATTCACACAGGCACTGGGATCTGTTTGCCTCTTGTCCAGCAGACAGCGATTGCATCAACTTGGGAATGTATTCACTCTTGGGTGCCTTTGGTGCACTTGCTGGCACTACAAAGCTCGCTGTTTCCTTGACTGTTGTCATGTTTGAACTCACTGGCAATCTGTCACTTGTTCTGCCACTCATGATGACACTTTCCGTTGCAAGAGTGGCATCTGATTATATTGCAGAACACGGACTCTTTCTAGCCCAACTCAGACACATGAATCTGCCTTATCTCGACACCAGAGAAGATCCTCTCTTGGGAACCACCGTTTCACATCACATGATACCAATGGATCAACTCGTTGTCCTAGAGCAGCACGAAACACAGGAATCGATACAGAGGATTAATCAGTGTGAGCAGGATGTCTTTCCAGTCGTTGAATCAACAAGAGACCCGATACTGCTGGGTATCATCAAGCGCTCTGAAATCAACTTACAAGAAACACTGGATCTTGAGAAAAGCATGGAATATGCACTCTCTTTGGATCCCAATACGTCAATGGAAGTATGTATGGACATTTTCAAGAAACTCGGGCCAACGTGTATCATTGTCTCCCAATCGGACATTTTACTGGGCATGGTGACTAGAACCAGTGTGTTGAATTTATTAGATGTACAGCAAGACAACCTGAAACGCAGGAGGATGGAATCTTCCAGCTCGTGGAACAGCACGGACATTCCACTGTTCCAAGTGAATGAAAACGTAGAGAGTGCTCGCAGGCTGACTATCGAAGAGGAGCAGGAGCTACTCCGATAAACGTTGATCCATTCATCAAACGCTTGCGTGGCCCGAAATGCGCTTTTGACGCGTCAGCATCTTTCGCGTTGCGTTTCCTGAACTTTCCATGCTACTCCACACACTGACTCTCGTTCCTGTTAGTGCAGCACCAGCAGTCGTCAATACGACACGCATGACGTCTGTGCCGTTCAACAGCGGTCAGCCTTTGACCATTGTCAAGTTTGTCGTTGACTTTGACCAACCCGTGTATCTCAGAAATCAGACTGGCCGCTATGCTCTTGCTGACTTTCAAACCCTCGGGCTGCAAGATTACCCAGAATTGACTCGAATGGGTGCTGGCACAGCCAATTTGACCTGTAACAACCAACGCGTTCCTGCTTTCAACTACCAAGGCCAACAAGATGGCCCACCAAACGGCTGGCTCTTGTCTCCACCTAGCTTGGATCCCACTGCTTCCATGCTCAACTACATCTTCAACGGAAGAAAGTTGAACGAAACCACGATGCCAAACAGATACGCTCTTCTCTTTCCAGACCCACAAAACTCCAGATGGGACAATGTCAACTGCCAAATCTCCTTCTCTGGTGCACCTGGTTTGTTTGGCTTTAGACTCGTGAATGCCCAAGACCAACCGGTGATTTTGTCTGCTAATTTCAACTACTCTCGTCCCAGATGTGTGTTTGAGGAAGTTGATAATTTCAAGCAAGTGATTGACTCTGTTGGTGAAGTAGCAAATCAGTTGACACTCAAGGATGACTTTGAGAGCTTCCAGAACTTGGTATCTAGGTTGAGAGTAGATTTCTGGTATAGCGGCACGTGAAGCACTGGTTGGATGCAAAGATCTGGCTTCCAGATTTGTGGTCACGAACACCACATATGTGTCTTTGCCAGCGGCAAGAGGATGCAACTTCCCTTACGGCACTCTTGAATGGGGTGCTGAGCCATGCTGCAACCAAACACTCGCTTTGACGCAATGCTGTCTTCCAAAGACCCAAACTGTTCCACAGCAGCTTATCACGTCCATCGACACCGCCCAGATTGCTCGATTCTGCAGAACACCCAACAAAATCTCTGCCATTCTGTCTGACTTTGTTGATGCAGATACAGTCACTTCTCCACCAGTCAACCCCAACGATCTCTTTGAAACTTACACTTCTTTTGTCCAGACCTGTCAAGATGCCATCTGGAACCAAGCCTGCTCTTCTGACGTTGATTGCACATACTCTGGTATCTGCAACACTTTTTCGGGTACCTGCTACGTTGACCAGTCTAATCCAACCCCTATGCTCATGAAGTGCTTCATTTCCAAGATGCCATCCGACTTGCGCTTGGAAATCAAGACCAGATTAGAACTCCCTCCAGTGTTCAGCTCGATCGATGACGAAGTGGATGCAATCACAGCAGCTGTCATTGACTACATCTCTGTCGTTGACTGCACTGGCCCTCGAAGCTACCAACATCAGTCTCACTATGAACCCACAAAGGATCAAAACGGCAACTTTTACTGGAAGCTCGTTCCCGGAAACCGAAACAACTGCTTGTCTGAAAAAGAATGCTCGTACAAGGATGGCAGAAGAAACACTGCTGACCAATGTACTAGAAACGGCACTCAGACTGGTTACTGTGCACTCCAAATCTATGGCGATTTCAAGATGCCCATCACTCAGTTTGCACAGTGCTACGGTGTCAACATGTCCCCACAAGCTTGCCAACAGAACAACGGTGTGCCATCAGACTGGGATCAAAGCACTTGCATCTTCCCAGCCAATTCTGAAGGAGAATGCCTGACTGGTCCAACTTGCTCTTCACTAGACACCAGCGTCCGCAGATGTTCATCTAACTTTTGCTATGTTTCTCCTTCGTCTTCGAGTGGTGTGCCACAGGCTACGAATGCAGCATCTCAGTCTCCTGTTGCCTCTCCCACAGGAACTGTGCGTTCATCTACGAATGGTGCACAGTCCACAAATGGTCAGCAGTCTTCCAACGCTCCACAGTCTACGAATGGTGCACAGTCCACAAATGGTCAGCAGTCTACGAATGGTGCACAGTCCACTAGCCAAGCTCAGTCTACAAATGGCCAACAGTCTTCTAGCCAGGCACAAACTACCAACGCTGCTCAATCCACTAGCCAAGCACAGTCTACAAATGGCCAACAGTCTTCTAGCCAGGGACAGTCTACCAACGCTGCTCAATCCACTAGCCAGGCACAAACTACAAATGGTCAACAGTCTTCTAGCCAGGCACAGTCTACCAACGCTGCTCAATCCACTAGCCAAGCTCAGTCTACAAATGGCCAACAGTCTTCTAGCCAGGCACAAACTACCAACGCTGCTCAATCCACTAGCCAGGCACAAACTACAAATGGTCAAGAGTCTTCTAGCCAAGCTCAGTCTACCAACGTTGCTCAATCCACTAGTCAGGCACAATCTTCTGATGCTCCACAGTCTACAAATGGCCAGCAGTCCTCTAGCCAGGCACAATCTTCTGATGCTCCTACCGAAACTTATGAACAATCTTCAACTGACGCTGCATCCAGCACTGCTGATGCCACCACAACAACTGAGTTGCCTGTTTTCTTGAGAAGAGGAATCTACGAGAGAGCTCCAGTTGGCCAATCGGGCAGTTCATCATCTGGCAGCCCCACATCCGGCGGACAACAACCATCTGGCACCACTACAACCGTTAGACAACAACCATCTAGCAGTGCTTCCTTTGGTGGACAACAAACAACTGGCGGTCCAGGTCCTACGCCAAGCCCAGGAAACCAAGGACAAGGTGGACAGGGGTGTCCAAATGGCTTCAACTACGACTTCAACAGAGGCATCTGTGTCAGCTACAACTTGAACCCACAGCAATGCCAAGCTTCAAACTACCAGTACGCTTACGGCAGAAACTGGAACCCACCACAGTTCAATACCCAGCAATCATGCACTGGAAACGGATGCAGTTTGCAAAGAGACAGATCTTTGAATGGCCAATCCTGCACAAGTGCTCAAGAATGCACACTCAACTGTCCTCAATGCACTTCCAACCAGTTTTCATCTGGTGCTTGTTTGTACAATGCAACCACTGTCTCTGACTGCACTCAAATGGGTGGCAACTGGCAAAACAATGGCTGCTTTGCATCTGCCAGCTACAATGCTACCACTTGTCCATCTCAAACTCGTCAATGGCGTACATGCTCTGGATTGTCCCAAAACACCTGCACCACTGCGAGCTACGCTGGCATTCTCAACTGCCAATGGAACATCTATGCTTCTTGCCCAGATCGTCAATCTTGCTTGCAACAGGGACAATGTGACGACTGGGAGTTTGGTAACGGACAAAACGATGGTCAGTGCTACTACAAACCACCAGTGCCTGGATCTCCTGGTGCCTGTGGCCAGAACCAGCAAACGCGTGATGGTGGATGCATTGTCATGAACAGAAACCAAAACAACTGCAACGGTAACGGATGGTACTGGAGAACACGTGCCAAGACGCAAGCTGACTGTGAATCCCCAAAGATGTGCAACACTGGACAAGGCATGTCTTTCCAGAACGCTTCCTCTTGTCTCTCTTGCGGTGGTGTCAGCAGAAATGTTTACAGATGGACCACCGGTGTTTGGAAGAACGGAACATTGGCTCCTAGACAATGGGTGCCAGTTGAATGGAGATCAGTCAACCAATGGAACTCGACCATCTCGATGGACAAACTCCGTGAGATCCTGGTTGCTGCAGCATCCAAAATTGTTGCTAGACAGATTGTCGCTGATTTCAACGAACGATACGCTGTCTACGGTGGATTGTTCAAAGCCATTGCCTGTGATTGCACTCCAGGAACATCCAACTGCTTCAGCAACTTGATTTCCAGTCCAATTGCTTCATGTAACGTTGATCCATCGTCTGTCTCTTCTTGTGGCTCCAAGGTCATCTTTGGACAAGGCACCTTGAACACATCCCTCCCTGCCATGGTTGACTTGTCCTCTGTCAGTCAATCCAACTTTGTGCAAGGCGGACCAATTAGCAAGAAGAGAGCTGTGTCTGCCTCTGACTACGCCATCATCAAAAAGTACGGACAGGTTGTCGGTCAATTGGTTGGATCTGCAACAACCATTACTCTTAGTCAAGTCCCAAACAGCAACGTGCAAGTATGTCTGGATGTGAATGCCAATATTCCACAAGACAACACCACCTATCCAGTCATGGACTTTGCTCAGCAGTATTTTGATTAATGATAGAACGAACGGTGTCTTTGGAGAACCATTGCAAGTGAGCGTGTCTTTGAATGGAACTCAGTACTGTGGATATGTATCGCCATTCCAGGAAGCTAGTTTTGCACCCATCTTGCGCATTCGCAACCTGGCTGCTATTACTACCACGACAGTTACCAGCGTAGGAGGATCTGCTACCACTACCAATGCTGCTGCTTCCACTGGTACCGTCTCCAATGCTGTGACTACTACTACTTCCAAATCTACGACTGCTACTACTTCCAAGTCTGCGACAGCCACTGCTACAAAGGCACCATCTGGATCCCGTTCAATCCAGCCAAACTATCTCTTGATCGGTTTGCTTTCCTTCTTTATTCTCTGAGTCTCATGACTGAAACAATAAACACAGCGAGACCAATGGCCTCCAAAGGATTGTTTAGATGCACATGATGCGACACAAAGACTCCCAAACCAAAAAAGACACCCATGGACAGCATCAAGAGAGAGAGTGACAGCATAATGTGCTTGAAATTGTAGTTCAAGAAGAAATACAAGAAAAATCCCTTGAAAGTCGCGACAGTCCATTGAAAAGCAACATAGACGCATCCAAACAAGATTGGAATGGGCCAATGATCCCATCTAAACTTGGCATCTGACAACAGAATCTCCACGGCCATCAAGACAAGATTCAGGTTGTGAAAGACCAAAACGCGTGGTGAGAACATGATCGCTATCTCATGGCCTTGCTTGATGCCATTTGGAATCAAGATAAAGTTGCTGACAAGTGTAACCATCATGGCATTGCCAAAGCTCAGTTCAAAGAAAATGAAGCAGATTTCACCAAGAGATTGAAACTGGTCAAAAGACAAGAGTGTGAGGAGTGTAAAGTAGACTCCCTGACACAACCAAGACCAGATGGTGTATGCATACAGTGGAGACGAATCTGCTTTTGTGATGGTAAATGGCTGTGTGTCCAATCCACTGACTGTGACTTTGGTGCTTCTGTCAGCAAATGCCTCTACAAGTACAATGCCAACGTTGAAAATGGCGAGAAACAGATGATAGTAGAACAAATACCCGCCGTTGGAAGACAGCAGGGCAGATCGCAAGAGCAATGGATTACTTGCTTGCCAGTTGCACTGATACAGTGTCAATCCAGCGATCAACCCAAGAAACCCAATGGCTTTAAGCATCTTTCAGTGGGAAAGTCATCGCACAGAAATCGATCTGCACTTTGAACTTTGCTCAAAACATGACTACTGTAGCTTTTAAGCAAGCAACCACTGGTGTTCGCACTAGACTCTGGATTGGTCCAAAGGGATCATGGGACAAGATTCAGCTGCCATTCAACAAATCCCAACTCTCTCCCTTCCAATTGGAGAAGGCTCCATCCAGTGTCTCTTGGTGGCAAGAAAACACTCTGTTCATTGCAGCAGAGTATGAAAACAAGCTATCGAGAAACCTTGGATTGGTTCGAGCCGATTTGGTTCAGGATCTTGCCAATCAGCATGTCACGAGTGAAGGCGATGCACACATTACGTTGATTGTCAAGAACAAGGAAGAGGCTTTCATTGCTGGATTGGGAGTTTCTAGAAACTGGCCCTTGTTTGACCGCAAATCGTCTGAAAAGAAGCCAAGAACGGTCTATGTTGATTTCTTGGTCGAGAATGGTGAACAGGTGAATGTGGATGAGCTCTCGATTGTCACTGGTGCCGTCAGAAACTGCCAAAAGATGGTGGATACGCCTTGCTCAGAGCTGAACACTCAAATCTACGTTGAATTGGCACAGAAGCTTGTGCAGGACTTGAAGCAACAGGGAGCACCTGTTGAAATCAAGATCATCCAGGGACAGGAGTTGAAGGAACAAGGATTCGGTGGCATCTATGGTGTTGGCAAAGGTGCTTCTTTCCCACCAGCATTGTGTGTGCTCTCTTATCTGCCTCAAAAGTACAACAAGACCTTGGCTTTGGTTGGAAAGGGCATCGTCTATGACACTGGTGGTCTTTCTCTCAAGCCAACTGCCAGCATGTGCACCATGAAATCTGACATGGGTGGTTCTGCAGCTGTGTTTAATGCCTTTGAAGCCATCGTCAAATCTCGCTTGAATGTCAAGACACACGCACTCTTGTGTCTTGCTGAGAATGCTATCGGCAAAGATGCATTCAAGAACGACGACATTCTCTACATGTACTCTGGCAAGACTGTTGAAATCAACAACACTGATGCTGAAGGCCGTTTGGTGTTGGCAGATGGTGTTTCCTATGCATCCAAGCATCTGCAGCCAGATGTTGTCTTGGACATTGCCACTTTGACTGGTGCGCAGTTGATCACGACTGGTATCAAGCATGCTGGTGTCTTGACACCTAGCGAAGACACTGAGCAGCGTCTCATTCAAGCTGGCAAGACTTCTGGTGAGTTGGTGTTCCCACTCTTGTACGCACCAGAGATCTTGAAGTCTCAGTTTGACTCTCAGGTCGCTGACATGAAGAACTCTGTCAAGGATCGCATGAATGCACAGTCTTCCTGTGCTGGCCACTTTGTTGAGTCTCATCTGGACAAGGACTACAAGGGAGAATGGGTGCACGTTGACATTGCTGGACCATCCTTTATCAAGGAGCGTGGTACTGGATTTGGTGTTGGTCTGTTGTATGCCCTTGCCAAGAGCCATCAATAAACAGTTAAACTGTTTCAAGAGCCATCACTTCTATTCTTTGCTTCAGATGGAACAAGAGTGGAAAATCCATGGACACCCAACGTCAGTGTTTGTGATTGAAAACAGAAACCCTTCAAAGACACTGTTGTTTGTTCCTGGCAATCCAGGCCTGTCCCAGTACTACCACGACTACTTGTTGGAATTGGACAAACTCACCAACCACTCTCTCCAAATCTACTGCATTTCACAAGCTGGACATGATCACAGACCGACAAAGCATCCACTGACACTGGAACAACAAATTCAACACAAAATCGCAATGGTTGACATTTTGTATGCAAAACATCCAGAACTGCCCTTGATCATTGCTGGCCACTCTCTTGGGTCATATATGTCACTTGAAATCTTGCACAGACGACCACAGATCTCGAAAATGATTGGATTGTTTCCCACACTCCATTCCATGCGAGACACACCACGAGGACAGCAGATCAAGTACCTAGCACATCCATACATTCGCATGTGTGTGTTGCCGTTTGTGACACTGTTGACACGTTTGCCACGTACTTTGTTGGAACTGATTGTCATTCAAGCGACTGGACAAAAGGGGTTGGCACTCAAAGCTACAGTAGATCATCTCTTGGTCCCTTATCACACTGTATCTCATGCATTGTTTTTGGCACATTTGGAAATGGAACACATTCGACGCTTGCCACTCCATTTGCAACAGACATTGGACGAACACCAGCAAAAGATCTATCTCACTTACTCTCCTATTGATGGATGGTGTCCGATTGAACACTACAAGCAGATGAAGACAGCATTTCCAGATGTGAACGCTTACATGTGTGATGAACTCGTGCCGCATGCATTCGTAGAGCATCACTCCAAGAGAGTTGCCGAATTAACGCATTCGCACTTTGAGTAAATTTTCCGAAAATGCCTATTGTGTTTCTGGTTCTCAGCCTCTTCACGATTCTGGTCTTTTTGATGTTGATATGGATGATAAGATGTCAGATCTTGGTCATGAAGCGACGCACATTCAAGGTTGTGGGTGTCTTGATCTTCACGATTGTCTACGAAATTGTCCATTCGTTGATTGTAGACTTTGATTGTACACAATACAGTCAGTCGAGACTCCCTTACAAAGTGGCAACAAGAGCTGCTGCTGCTATTAATGGCTGGCTTCGCGTCTTTGATTGTTATGATTGTCATGCTCATGGAATTAGAGTATTTGAAGATGATTACTGTTGGCCATGCTGAATCTGCCAATTATCTAACTATTTGTCAGTATCTACTTATATTGTTCCAAGTAGTGTTTCATACAATACCCTACATTGTCCAGATTGTTGATAGCACCTACTCGGGGGACATTATCCTGACATTGACGCGTCTCAGTTGGCTTGAATGGATGTGTGTTGTAATTTACAACCCCACAATGCTCCTGACAGAGTTTCTCATTCTCCTGTACACACTCTTGACCATGAGACGACTCATGCTGTTCAAAAAGACTGACAGGAACCAAAAACTCTTTTGGGGTGTGATTGCTTGCGTCCTGGTCTGCATTGCTGGAGACACCATTGGATTCTACTACTTGGCAAACAATGTCATGTACGGCAACACCATTCTGCATCTGCTGCACATTCCACCCAGCATTGTGATCATCCACTTGCTGAATCTGTTTCTGGTCAAACCCAAGAAGCCAGTCCAGATCCAAGATACACAGCCAGACACTTTGCCACAAACCCAAAAGTCTTGATGCACGACACAGTCAATCTCGTGTCTTGGATCATCATTGCTAGTGGAGTAGCAGCACTTGCTGTGTTGCTGTTTGTGACTGCTCCCTACGGCAAATTCAGCAGAGGATCGTTTGGAATCTTGATTGACGGTAAAATCGCTTGGTTTGTGTTTGAGGGCATCTCATTCTTTTACTTTGGCTGGATTGTCTCTCAACTCAAGATCAGCTGGACTTATGAGCATCAGATTGCTGTTTTCTTGTGGATGGGTCATTACTTTAACAGATCCATCATCTACACTCTCAGAGCACCCAAAATGGCTCCTTGCAGCATCTCAGTCATTTGTTCAGCCATGGCTTTTAATATCGCAAACTGCTTTGTGAATGCGAATCAGATCCAGTGGCAAACGCAGCACATCTTGTTCGTTCCAGGATGCATTCTCTTTGTGATTGGATTTCTAGTGAATCTGCAATCAGACAACCACCTGTTTGAACTCCGACGGAACAGAAAATCAAACGAGTACTTTGTCCCCACAAAAGGACTCTTTCAGTATGTATCATGTGCACACTACTTTGGGGAGATTATCGAGTGGCTTGGATGGGCCATCTTGACCAACTCTCTTCCTGGCTTTTCATTTTGGTTCTTTACAAGCTGTAATCTCATTCCCCGTGCATTGCAACAGCACAAGTGGTACCTTGAGAAATTCAAGGATCATTATCCTCGCGACAGACGCGCAGTGATCCCATTCATCATCTAACGCGTTGTGTTCTTTCCCTAATGGACAGTAAAGAGCCACTCCTGCCAGTGCACACCAAGGAAGCCCTCAAGAAGCGTGTCTTGAACCTCCTGGACATCCTCATCCTCTTTCTCACCACTCTCCTGCTGTCTGTTTATTTTTTCCCAACTGAACTCAAACAAATTGATGCAAGTACTGACAATGTCATTGCTCATCTGCAAGCACTGGAAGACATTGCAGATGCACACGGCGGCACCAGATCTGTTGCAAAAGGCTCTCCCACTGCTGATTATCTGGTGGAACAATTGCAGTCCCTAAATGATACTTTTAAGATTTGGAAGCAGCCAGTCCCTCTTTTGGCCCAGATTGACAGTGAACCACCACATGTTGCTTTGATTGCCAAGGAACACTGGATTATGGAGCCTCGACGTCAAGTGAGCGTCTTTCAAGCCAGTGGCTCTAGCACTGCTGAAGATGCACAGCTGGTATTGGTGAATGAGTGTGAATCCAGTGTTTCGTTGACTGAGGACTGGATTGCTGTCATCAATTACTCGGACAGAACCAAATGCTCTCCTTGTGAACGACTCAAGTCTGCTGTTGAAAATGGCGCCAAAGCAGTCTTGTTTTACTTGTCTCCAGGCTCTGAGCGTGGTTATCCACACTCCCTTCCTCCATTTGCTGGTCGTTGTCCCATCGAGTACAAGGAATGGCTCTCTCAAACAGCTGTGCTCTCTCTTTCTGATGATGCTACTTTCAAGATGCTCGAGTGGATCGCCATCTATCCAGATCTGAGGGTTGACCTGGCAGTCCATTCTGAACACAAACAAATTGAATCCTACAACGTCATTGCTGAAACAAGATTTGGCGGTGAAGATATTGTCATCTTTGGTGCCCACTTGGATTCTGTCCCAAGCGGTCCTGGTGTCAACGACGATGGCTCTGGCACAGCTGCCACTTTGGAGCTAGCACATGCGCTCCATCGCTCTGGTCTCAAGACAAGACAGACTGTCAGATTTGCCTGGTGGACTGGTGAAGAGATTGGCTTGCTGGGATCCAGACACTATGTCAACGACCTCGGCAAAGATGATCCTTATCTCCTCCAAAGACACAAGGTCAACATTGACACGGACATGATTGCTTCCCCAAACTATGTGAGAGGTGTCTGGGATGGCACATCAATCAAAGAAGACAAACTACGCACAAAAGTGGAAAAAGTGTCACAAGTGTTCAAGAATTACTTTGACAAGCGACAGCTTCCAACGACCAAGTTTGAATTCAACGGTCGCAGCGACTTTGCTCCCTTTCTGGATGCTGGCATTCCAGCTGGCGGTGTGATTACAGGAGAAGATGAAATCAAAACCATTGAAGGTGCCAAGCTGTTTGGAGGCATCAGTGGCATGGTCCTAGATCGTACTTGCATTAACATCAGCATGCTATCACCAAGATTGTGACAGATTGGTCAATCTACAAGGTCCTGGTTTCACCATCCTTGAACAGAACGTGGATGCTCTAGCCCATGCTCTAGAGTTCTTTTCGCAGACTGACTTGGATCAGTTCTTTGCGCTGTAGCTATCCTAACCATAAACCTGGCAGATTTGAGACTTTCAGGTCGTTTGCAGTGTATGGAAGAGCATGAACAGAAATATACTTGAATGTCATCTCACTTGTGTGTCCAGAGAGGTGCAAAGAAACAACAGATCTGGTCATGCATTGAATGATCTGTCCTCGATCGATGCTAGTAAAGAACAGACTGCTGGAGAGACACAGACCTGGAAAGACATAGCAAGACAGACCACACTCCATACACATGTGATCGACCCTGATAAGCAGTGCAGGATATCTTTTCTCTGGGTGTTTCAGGTTTGGTGCCACCCTATTTGGGGACAATTTTTTACATGGGCTGCACCCAAGACGTGGCTTGTTTCCTCATTTGATTCCGGAGTCATTCCACTTGCCATGCAACTCCTGTTTGTCGCTGCCGTCTTAGGCTCCATAGAATCAGACTGTAAGACTGTTGCTGACGTTTTCCAAAAAATCGGAAGCACGCAAGTCGTTGATCCTGTCAACTGCTGCAAAACTGGTATCACTTGCTCGGAAAGTGCTGTGACGGATATTTACTTGAACGACTACAATGTCAAGAACCCTCTCCCTGAGTCCATCGGAAACTTGACGTCTTTAGTATCGCTTGATGTGAACTTTGTTGCAGCACCACTCCCACAGTCGTTTGCTGCCTTGACTAACTTGAAAACTGTGCGACTTGCCTATGGCAAAATTACTGACTTTTCCATCATTCTTGGTTTGCCTTTGCTCGAAAAGTTGGATCTACCTTCCAATTACTTGAAAGGAGCATTGCCGGATCTCACCAATGCCAAGAACCTCAAGAGTCTGGTTTTGAGCGGCAACCAACTGACCTCGCTTGGCAAGTTGGACCTTCCTGCTCTCGAAAATCTTGATCTTTCGAGCAACAAACTGACTGGCGCATTGCCAGATCCTGCCTTGTTGCCTAATCTCAAGACACTCCTTCTTGCAAGCAACCAGTTCACCAGCATCCCTGACACTTATGCTGCTGCCAAGAATTTGCAAAAGTTTGACATTTCTTCCAACTCCAAACTCACGGCGCAGCTACCAGTGCTTCCATCCTCTGTCACTTCTTGCTACATTGGTTCCACGCCAGTCTGTGCAGTTTCAGGTCAGAACAAGATCTGCAACGCCAAGCCTTGCTTGACACCATCTCTCAAACAGCAGTGCCAGCTCATCGACACTGCCTTTACTGAAATGAAGGGTGCCTACGGAGACAAGCCAAAGTACGAAAACTGTTGTTTGAACACTGGCATCACTTGCAACTCTGAAAACGTGACCGAAATCAACTGGTACTATTCATATCTCACTGGTCCTCTCTCCAAGAGTTTGACACAGCTCTATCTTGAAAAGTTGGATGTCCACTACAACTCTTTGACTGAAATCCCACCTGAAATCAAGAATCTCAAGAGCTTGAAGAGCCTTAATATTGGATCCAACAAGTTCCTCTCTTTGCCTGCTGAACTGTCTCAATTGCCGAATCTCCAAACACTTGAAATCTACTCCAATGCTTACACAATTGCGCTTCCAAACCCATCTAGTGCACCTGGATTCAGCAGCCTTCGATCCTGCTACCTGTCCAACAACGTGTGTGTGCCATCTGACAGCACTGCACCATCTGCTTGTTCAGGATTGCAACAGTGCTCGATTGACGCTGCCCAGGACTGCTTGACGCTGATCAAAGTCTCAGAAAAGCTCGGTGGACCAAGTGTTGACACTCAATGCTGTGGAAAGAATGGTGTCACTTGCACAAGCGGTCGTGTCACTTCTCTCGATTGGAGTGACAGATACTTGTATAAGAATGTGCCTGCTGAGATCTACCAGTTGACTGGACTCAAGTACGTCAACTTTTCTTACAGCACCTACTTGACATGGGAGCTCACTGACGACATGACCAATCTTGCCAATCTCGAAACACTGGTGCTGAGAAGTAGCAATGTCAATGGTACCATTGGCTGGCTCTCCAAGCTCTTAAATCTCAAGACTTTTGATATTGGCGGATCCAAACTAGTTGGTGAGATCCCAAGAGACATTGGCAATCTCAAGAACTTGGAAACATTGTATCTCATCTCACTCTAGGACTCTTACTGGTCTGACCGGTACACTTCCAGAATCAATGCAGCAATTGACGAAACTCAAGACGTTGGTGATCACAAATGGCAACTTGAATGGCACTATTCCAGCTTGGTTCTCCAACTTGAAGTCTCTTCAAACACTCAATTTCAACTTCCAGAGCTTCAAGAAGCTTGAAACCAATTTTGCTGGTCTACCACTGACATCTTTGAGATTGTACGGCAATTTCTATCTCGTTGGCAAAATCAGCACGCTTCCATCTCTCACGTCCTGTGACGTTGGTTCTACGAATATCTGCCAAGACAGCTTGAACAATCCGCCTGTTTGCAAGATTCAAAGAGTCTGCACATCTGACAAGGCAAGAAAGCAATGCGCTGTCCTGCGATCTATCTTTGAAAAGCTCTCAACGGACGTTAGTCGCTACCCAGATCCTGATGACTGCTGCAGCGACAGCCGCATCCAGTGCAATCTCGATGGCATCACTGAGCTTTCCGTGTACGGATTCAGCGGCACTTGGCCATCTGCCGTTGGCGATTTGACTGAGCTGCGCAAACTAACTGCCAACTTTAACACAATTTCGATGAATCTGCCAGATGATTTCAGCAACTTACAAAACTTGGAAGAGCTCACGATTTCGTCTGACAGCTTTGGTACCAAAGTGCCTGCCGAGTTCCCATTGCCGTTGACCTATCTGTCCAAACTGCGAATTTTGTCTCTGAGAAGCACTGGACTGGTTGGATCCCTCCCAGCAGATATTCAGTACATGACTGCCCTTGAATCTTTGGATCTATCCTACAATGCTCTCAATGGCTCTATTCCAGCAGAGATTGGTGCTCTTACCAAGCTCAAATCGCTTCTTCTGAGCGGCACCAAATTCACTGGAAACCTGCCATCTCAGTTCCGCCAGTTGGAGCAGCTGCAGTCACTAGATCTGAGCAATGTGCAAGTGACTGGACCCATTCCAAACCCTATTGCTAGACCTGGATTCAAAAATCTGACATCTTGCTATGTTTCCAACTCACTCTTGTGCTTTGATGACAAGAACGTGGCTCCAAAAAGCTGTAACATCAAGTATCAGTGTCCAAACGAAGACACACTCAAGCAATGCAAGGCTTTGAACGATGCATGGACTAGTCTTGGTGGTGCAAAGGACAGAGCTCCTAGTTTGACAGATTGCTGCACCTCTACTGGCATTACTTGCACCAACAACCAAGTCACTCAGGTCTCTTGGTATGGTCTCACTGGATTCTCTGAATCTTTGACGTTCTTGCCAGCACTCAAGTCCTTGTCGCTCGACACAAGCAATGTCGGCGTTTTGCCATCGTATGTCAAGGTAATCGATCTTATAGCAGAACTTTACAGCTCTTGAAACTTTGACATTGCGTTACGCTGATGTCACTGGTGGTCTTGAATCTGTGGCTCAGATTGCGACTTTGAAAACACTGGATCTCGATGGTAACCAATTAAGTGGGCCACTTCCAGCAGCCATTGGCAGTCTCAAGAATCTGCAAACGCTTACACTCTCCAACAACCGGATCACTGGACTCACAGATGCTCTCGCTTCTCTCACTGCCTTGCAATCTTTGAACTTGAGATACAACAGCATCAATGGAACAATTCCAGATGCTCTCGCCTCCATCACTACTTTGCAGGATCTCGATCTCTCCAGAAACCAGATTACTGGTGGCATTCCAAGCGGCTTGAAGGATCTTCCAAATCTTTCCCGTCTCGACCTTTCCGATAATCCTTTGGATGGCTACTTTTTGAATCCAGCGACCAATCCTGGCTTCAAGAGTCTCAACTACTGTGTATTGGGTGGCACAATCTGTCCTGGCAACGACAATGTCATTCCATCTGTCTGCAATTGGAAGTACATTTGCACTGACAATACGCAAAAGCAATGCAAAGCTGTCAGTGATCTGTACAAGGTGCTTGGCAGCTCCAAGGTCTTGAAGGAGCGTTGCTGCTTTGAACCCGATATTGACTGTGCAGCGGACAATGTTGTTTCTGTTGGATTAAGCTCAGTATCTGGTGTTGATTTGGCTAGCACTGCATCCATCTGGCCTTCTCTTCCTGCATTGCAGAAACTCACGCTTTCGTACTCCAAATTGAACACAACCTTCCCGCAGAGCTTCTTTGACCTGCCATTGCAAGACGTGACACTCTCTGGCAACAATTTTGTATCCCTTCAACCAGAGTTTAGCAAGTTTAACTTGACGAGCCTAGATCTGAGCAGCAATAAGTTCACTTCTGCACCAGACTTTTTGTACAAGTATCCAGCACTTGCAAGGCTTTCATTGAGCAGCAATCCACTGACTGGACCGCTTGTGAATCCAATCGAGAATCCTGGATTCAAGAAACTCACCAGCTGCTACATTTATGGAACGCTGTTGTGTGCTGATGACAAGAACGTGGCACCAAAGGCATGCTCGATCCAGGGCAAGTGCCCATCAGACGCTGTGGCAGAGCAGTGCAAGATCTTGCAATCTGCTGCTGCCGACATGGGCTCACCAGATCTGTTTGACGCCAAGTACTGCTGTTCCAACAATGGTGTCACTTGTCAGGATGACAAGATTGTCTCTCTGTCCTTGTCCCTGAGCACGCAATTGTCTCCCAAGATCTTCCAGTTGCAAAGCCTGACCAGTCTCTCTGTGGCAGGTGCAATCAAAGGAGATTTTCCAACTGGATTTGGCAACCTGACCAACCTGAAATCCTTGTCTGTGTCCACTTTCTATTCTGGATCCATTCCAGAGGACTTCCAAGCACTCAATCTGACTTCCTTGACTCTGAAATACTATTCCTCGTACAGCACTGGATCTTTGGGTGGCAGCCTAGACAAGATTGCTGGAATGCGATCTCTCAAACAGCTGGATTTGTCTGGCACTTCCTTTACGTCTGTCGATGCATTCGCCAACCATCCATCGCTTGAATCGTTTGTTGCTCCATATGCTATGTTCCAAGGATCGAATGTGCTCTCTGTCTTTGCCACCATTCCAACACTCTCGTGGTTGGATCTTGCAAGTAACAGACTCTCTGGAACGGTCCCAGTGGAACTTTCCAAGTTGCCAAACCTGAGAACGCTCATTCTGTCGTACAACTATGAGCTGTATGGCCCGCTCGCAAACAACAATGGCTACAAGTCTCTCTCCACTTGCACACTCTACACAACTGCCATCTGTCAAGATGATACAGTCACCACACCATCTAGCTGCTACGTGCCTCTCAAGTGTGGCTCTGCCAAGAGAAAGTTGCAGTGCGAGAAGATCAGAAGAATCAAACTGGCTTTGAATGCAACATATCCAAAAGACGCTTACTCTGATTCAAGCTACTGCTGTGGTCTTACATCTGGCATTGCTCAATGTGATCAAAACGATGATGTGATTGGTCTTACGTTCTTTGAATCGATTCCAGGACCCTTCCCAACCCGATTCATCTCTGAATTCCCAAAAGTGAAGCAATTGACAACACTTGGAGTTGGTTGGACTGGCGCTATCCCAGAAGCTATCTCCAGATGGACTGACTTGACAAGCTTGACTATCTCGGAACGACTCATGACAGGACCATTGCCAAGTGCTCTGTTTGGATTCAAGGGCTTGGCAGCATTGGATTTGAGTAACGTTCAGCTGAAAACCACTTTCCCCGATTTCAGTGCTTTCACTGGTTTGACATCTCTCAGACTGTCCAATAATGGTCTCACTGGTCCACTGCCTGATTTCCTTGCCAACTTGACAAACCTAACTACATTGGATGTGTCTTCGAACCCATTGGAAGGACCAGTGCCATTCAAGAGTCTTCCAAAGTTGGAAACACTCTATCTCAGTGTAACAAACATCAACGGCACTTTCCCACAAGGCAGCAGCTTCCCAAATCTCCGCTACTGTCTTACTTCCAGTCAAATGTGCCAAACATCTGACCTGCCTGCCCCATCTGCATGCAAAGTGCGTCAGTGTTAGAATTAAAGTTAGACTTTCATCTTATAGGTTGTTGGCAAGAGCTTTGCTCTAAGTTTAGTTTAGTTTATCAGTTTATTAGCGTAAGTTCAATTTTCAGTTCCCATGGGAGGCAGATGACCTGGATGACTCAACAGGCCTCTTGTTGCACTCCAGCTCGCCGCCAGAGTGAGCTCTGGTTGGAACACTCACATTCAAGCACTGGAAGGCCCAGGTTGTTGAGTGTCGGCTTGCGTTGATGGTTGGGATGCTGAGCATCGCGGAAAGTATTGCAGCAGAGTTCTCTGACTTGCTGCACGTGGAACTGTAGGCTCTGGAGCGGAACTAGGCTCCTGGCTGGACTTGGCCCGCTTGTGCTTCTTCTTGCGTGGCACAAACCGCAGGGCGTCTGGATTGTGCTCTGGTGAGACCAATCGACCATCTTCGAGCGTGTTGTAGCCTAAGCATGATACGTAGACCTTTGTGAGAGCTGTGTTGAGGACCTGCAAAGAAGCTGATGTCACTCTGCTTGTCATGCAGTTGAGTAGGTGATCGATGAGTGTGCCTGTGGTGTCCTTGCATGTTTCAATGGCTTTGGTTTCCAGGACTCTGACACTTGTAGCAACTCTTGGTCCGTGTCACTCGACCGGTTCTCCATGCAACAATGCGTCCCAGAGTGTCTGCTGCCACTAGTGGACTGGAGAGCAAAGTACTGAGACGTTTGTCCACCAGGATCCGTGACGCGACTTTGTTCTGTTTTGAGGCTTCTTTAACGCGGGAAAGCATTGCTGCTTTGGCCTCTCTGGGATGTCTCCGCAACATTATCTCGTCGACTAGATCTCCATCTGGCAGTGTCCTCGTTTTGACCACTAGCCAGTGATTGGGCTGTCGGAAGAAACCACTGACTATAGAGTCTCTGGGAAGTGATTTCGTGGCATGCAGAGCGTGTAGGGCGTGGAACAGCTGGACATGTGGCTTTTTGGGATCCACATCCGAATGCAAGCGGTAGATGTAGCGTGCTTGCAGGTAGCTGTGTCGTTCCTGGATTGACTCGACGAGCAGCAGAGTATGCACTGCGTCGTCATCCACGCCGGCTCTTTGCAGCGGCAGTCCCAAGATGTAGCGTAGGACTGTGCATTGCATGCTCTGTAGGTCTTGGAGAGCACGGGGAGCCACCCGGTTGCTGCGACCTGGCATTGGCAGGATTGGCAGCGCGTAGTCCAACACAGGACGCAGGAACACACGGTACGCAAGAACACTAACAGGAACACCCCACCCATGGATGCCGAGGCCCAGTCTGCCGAGAGCAAACATCAGCTTCCTACAAGAGTCAACACGTTTCTGCACATTAGCGTCTGTATCAATACCTTCAGCCGTGAACAACACTCCGAGATACTTGACTTGGTCCACTTTGGGCAGCACACTTCCATTGTACCTGGGACCCACATCTGACGGACCTAGATAGAGTGACTTGCTGGGAGAAACTTCCATGCCATTGCGATTGGCAGCTCGGTGCAAGACGTTCAGGGCTTCCTGCAGCTGACACGAGTCAGTGGCCACTGTAGAGACTCGGTGAGGCAGGGCCTCGATACTTTTGAGCACATCTTCCAAGTAGAAGTTGAACAGAAGCGGAGACATTGATGAGCCCTGCAGCAGCCCCCGTCTGTTTGGTATGGCTCGTGATTTCACCCCATGGATCTGGATATACGACGCATTGTGGTCAAACAGTCGCTGTAGCCGCAGTACCAGCCATCCAGGGAATCCAAACTGCCGAGAGAGTCGTTGCCAGAGTATTCTGCGGTCCACCAGGTCGTAGGCAGCACGTAGGTCAATGAAGGCGTGGTGCAGTTGTTTGGCGCGACAAAGCTCGTGCAAGTAGAAGCACTGGTCCAGTGTAGAGCGTCTCGCACGGAATCCGCCCTGCCAATCACTCAACTTGTCTTCAGATGCCTGGATGTGTGGAATCAAGACGCGCTCGTATAGTCTGCGCACGACACTTGTGAGCGAGATGGGTCTGTAGTTGGCCATCTCCTTCCTGTCGCCTTTGTCCTTGTACACTGGGATCACAGCAGCCATAGTCCATTCTTCTGGCATCTTGGAGGCATGATGGACGACTTGCAGCAGTTGCCAGAGTACATTCAGCATCAGGTCGCCGCCAAGGTGTAGCATCTCAGCGTAGATGCCATCTGGTCCTGGACTCTTGCCTTTCTTCAACTTGGACAGGGCAGTTGAGACATCTTGGCGTGTAATCTCTGGGGCATCCTCTGTGGACAATGTCTGGGACCTGTGTCTGTGTCTGCCAGTGGGAGCGCCGCCAAATGTCGTCTGCAAGTGTGCCAAGTGATCTTCCATTCTGTTCTTGTCCAGGGCACAATGATTGCTGCGAGAGCGTCCAAGGGCAGCACGAATCTTGGCTTGTGGGGTCGCAATGTGTTCAAAGCAGTTGAGATCGACTGCAGTATTCCTGGCGCGCGTCTTTGCCGCGGGCTCGTTGTTTCGAGGCTGTACTGTGATGTGTCCAAAGCTACGGGTACTTGCTTGGCTAATCCATTCCTTGAACAGTCTCCATGCTTCCTCAGATGTTTCAAGAATGAGACCCTCCACAAGAGACTTGGCATCGACCAGATACTGGGCATATTGTGTGCGTACTTGTTTCTTGAACAGGCGGCGAATGTTCCATCTGCGGAACACTGGCTTGTTGGCAAACACTGGGACATCAAACGACAATGCAGCATGGTCACTGCCACCAATGAATTCGCCCACTTGCAGTTGTGGGACAATCTTGTGTGTCTGGAACAGATGGTCGGGAGTAGACTGGCCTTGGTGTGATCTGAATGTGGGTAGTTGCTGGTCCAAAGGAGCCTGGGCCAGTCCAGTTCTTACCAGCCAATGGGTCATCTTTCTGCCGCGAGTGTTGGCCATGCCCCCAGTGGAGTCTGGGAAGTGTGCGTTGAAGTCCCCAAACAGCAGCAATGGAGCAGTACCTGGCACCTGGGACAGAATGCTATCAAGAGAGTCAATGACAGCTTCTTGAGTCATGGACGGGGAGAGATACACGAATGCAAGCCAAGTGTTGCCATAGTGGCCGACAACAAAGCTGCCTTGTGGGTCACCAAACACGGGGACGAATTCGTGGCCAATTCGGAACTTGGACAACACGAGCAAACCACCATGGTAGTGGCCGGCGTTGGAGGAACGGGGGACTGTGATGCGGTAAACGACGGAGTAGTTGGGAGGACAGTACTCGTCGTTGGGACCGGACCACGTCTCGGAAAGGAACATTAAACCTATGTCGTTACGAGTTAGAAACTCTACTAGTGATACCTCTTTGCCTTTGAGGCAGTGCATATTCGCGAAGGCCACTCTATTCATGGGATGGCTTGTGGGTCGTTGGCTTTTGGTTCTTGACTGGCTTGATAATGATCTCATCTTCGCTCATGTCTACATCCTCCTCTGCGGGCTTGGCAAAGAAAGAGTGCTCAGATGCCTGCGCTGCTGTACGCTTGGTGCCTGCTACTGGAAGCGCCTTTGGTGGGGCAACTGGCTCCTGGGTGGTTGTTGGAGACGCTGCTGGCTGCTTGCCCTTGGCTTGTCTTCTGGCTTCTCTGTTTCTGAACTCTGCAAAGTTCTCGATTTGGTCCCTCCAGGACTCTGGCACAATGTTGAGGATGTAGCCCTTCAACTTGGCTGCACGGACAGCGTGGTAGAGATGTCCCAGGCGGGTGATGACGTTGGTGGCATAGTTCTCTGGATCATTCTCACGTCTAACCGAGACATCGAATCCAGTGATGATGGTGGCTTTGGCCCTGAGAAGGGCAGTCTTGACGAGTTCCACGTGCATTGCTGGCACGTAGAGTTCAAGGAGTTCATTGTTGATCTTGGAGGTGTATGGGACGTGTTGGCGCGTGAGACCAATGCCTGACAAGCCAGCTTCGGTAGTGGAGCGTACAGCTTTGGCAGTCTTGCAGTTGCGGTAAGTTTGGCGACCATTGACTCGGATGACAATACGTTCCCAGTCTTGGGGAGGCGCGGCCGGCTGGAACATTTGTTGGCCAATCTCTTCGCGGCGTTCGAGCACTTGGGCGTGGAAGTTCTTCTTCTTTGGGGCAGCAGCACTTGTAGCAGCAGCCACTTTGGCAAAGGAGGCAGGAGCATTTTGACTGGAAGTTGGGGCAGCAGCAGTAGTTGGGGCAGTCACACCAGAGGCCAGTTGCTGGACAGTAGCTTGGAGGATCTTGATGGCTTCGTCTTGGCGACTGGCATTGGCAACAAGTTGCTGAACAGCAGCAGCCAAGGCAGTGAGTGTTTGGGCCAGTTCATTGGGCACAGCAGGAGCAGACATTGCTTGAGCGTGGGCTGTTCTTTCAGAGAACTCTTCGGCAACGACACTATAGCAGGCCATGTATTCAGCCCGGAAGGCGAGCATCCCAGACTGGTGCAAGGCATCGGCAGTGGAGAGAGACGTATTGCACACTTGGCAATGGAGCTTCAGGACAATCACTGAGTCTGCGTTCATGATATGGCCAGTGCCTGTTATCTTTCCAGTAGTCTTGCACACTTGGCAATGCAGTTGGTCACGGAGGGCATGGACCACTTGGGCTTCCCAGGCAGCAAAGGACATCTTGTTCACACACGACAGGCTTCTTTGCGCGGCAAGATTGCTGTCAAAACAGTCAACCAGCCAATTCTCTTCGTCAGACAGTGCTTCTTTCTTCATCTGTCACAAGCACTAGAGAGGGGGGTCAGGAGGGGAGAGGCCGTCCTTTTATACTCCAGCAAGCCTCTTTGGTGTGGCGCAGCAAAGTGATGGATCGACCCAAAATGGAAGGGAAGACTTCAAAGAACTCAGATCTGTTGGAGTCATGTAGAAGTAATGAATTTTGATAGAGATGTGAGTAGCTGTTTCGAAAAGTCCCGCGGGACCTTTTGAAACGGAGTATAGTACAGAATGGGGGCTTGAAGCTAAAATTTGGAAACGGACGCCAACTGATGCTAATTCTGCAAATAGGCGTCAGCCAACGCCAATTATGGAAGAAGGCGCGCATTGTGGCTAATTCTGTAAATAGCCCACGAAAATAAATATAGGAGCTCCACCCTCTCTCTCACGACATGTCTTCACAGTCTACCAACCCATTGCCAACCAAGCAGCAACTCATCATCATGGCTCAGCAGCTTTTCCGAGAGGAACAGTACTTCTATGCCAAGCGCCAGCACCTCTTCGAAATGATCATTGCCTCTGGCTTTTTCAACGTCAATGCCGACAGCCAGCTCTTTGATATCTACGGGGTAGTGCTAGGCATGCAACAACCAGTTCAGCAGGAGGCTGAGGACTTTGCATCTCTCTTTGGGTCTCCTCCTGCGGTGGTGGACGAACCAGTTTCTCCTGCCCAGCCTACGCAGCCTCTAGCTATGATCAGTTATGGTGCTCCAACGACGTTGAGAGCAAACCAGCCACCAGCACCAGCGACTCCTCAGCCAATGCCAATGCCAACGCAGCCGACTCCTCTGCACAGTCGTTGGCAGCAGGTGGTCAAGCGCTGGTCTCGAGCTCCTGCTCTTGTAGTGTCTCAACAGGCTGTGCAAGAGCCTCTTGTTGTTGACGAGAATGCCTCTTCAGTTGCCATTGCCAAGGTGATGCTCCAGGTTGAGGGAAGACAATGCCAACTGGAAAACGACAAGTGGCGAGTATTGTTTTCCTTTGCCTTTCGCTACCGGGCTGAACACCCAGAAGTGCGGTACTCTGGCAATGTTCGAAAAGCCATCTCTGGTGCTTGGGCTCAGCTAGCAGCAGAAAACCCCGAAACCAAGTACTTGGAGGAGAAGATGAAAAAGTACGGGTACACTGCTGCTAGACTGGTGCAACTAATCTGCCTCTTGGGGTTCCAGCAATGGCTGCCTTGAGAGCCAAGAAAATAGCTTGGGACAAGTATGTGAGCTATCAGAAAGTCCGAACCGACGAATGGAGCAAGTTCACGGGGTACTTGACAGTAAATCAAGCTGATGCAGCAACTGAAATCCTAAGAGGAGCTCAAGGAAGAGTAAGCGAGTAATTAAAACACGCTGCACTTGGCGCTGTTGAGCGAGAAGTAAAATGAAACAGGTCGCGTCACGAACGCCAGATATAAGACAAGTGCGCTGTTAAAAAAGAGCTGAAACCATCCAGCCCATGGCAATGGATCAATGATGGATTTCACAAGAGATACTAAGGACAAACAGTCCCACATCGGCTCCAGAGAACAGAAGACGCTGGATTGATTGATAACTGCGATCTGAAATACAACAAGCGTGCATATGATAGTATGCAATGAATGCACTCAATTGTGCCTTAGACCACCGTGTCATGGGCGTTACTCATCTGCAAGCACCAGAAAGAAAATCAAAAAAAGGCCTGGGCTAACTTGAATAGCCATAGATGTGAAATTGTAGGTTGTGACATCATTTTGATAATACCACGATTGTTGCGCGAGATATCTGGCGCGAAAGTATGCAGAAACACAAGTCCAGATGCAGAAACCGATTTTGTGAAGATGAATGTTTCAAAAAGCACCCATTCACTGCTACACAGAGCCCAGCACAAAAAGTATAAAAGGCAGCGGATTCCCTCCCATTACCACTCAAGTATGAGCACCTTCAAAAAGGAAATGAAGAATCTTGCCAAACAGCTTGTCTCTATTGAACAAGAACGTGACGACATCTTTGAAGAGGCATTTGAATTGTTCAAATCCCAAAAGATCAAGATGGCTCGTAAAGACATTCCTCGGTTCCTCTTGTCGTGTCTTGTGAAACACTCTGCTGATGAACAAATCAGAAGGGAGTATCCAAAGAGAAAGCGAATTGGTGCAGCAAAGAAGTCAAATGCGATGGAAGCAGAGGACCCTATTGACGAGGAGCCCAGAGCCATTTTGGGATTGCCAAGTGAACGAGTAGTACTTGTTCCCGAGACTTCCGAGAGTGAGGAGTCCCTCTTGAACAATTGAGGAACAATAAAGAAGTGATCCTTGATGAGAATTCTACTTTCTACTTGCTTGGGATCGAAGAAAGCATAATCGACTTTGTCATTCCTGACTGTAACATGTACAGCAGCGTCTTGAACAGGAGTCCGTGTTATCACATGATAGCAAAGCGTAATACTGCTTTTCTGAATCTTAGCCTGTACATATGGCGCCGCTCTACTATATAAGCAGGACTGTTCCCTCTCTTTCACAACATGTCGCCTCAACTCGACGAATCACTGCTCAAGATTGCTAAAGGCTTCACTCCCGTCTTCCAGCAATATTCCAAGTACATCAAGGCCGCTCAACGAATCATGCTCAGAAAGCAGATGCAAGTTACTGATGAGGAGGCAGTTGAGATTATGCTCTCCTTGGTGGCTACAGTCTCTAGTGATGACGAACACGTACAGGCATCCAGGAAGAACAAGAGAAAGCGCTCCAAGGGAATGGAGTCTGGCAACCACCGTGAGGACTCTGGTAACAAGGAACGCTTTGATCCTGAGACTGTGGTTGATGAATGGATTGCTGCTGGTATGATGGAACAAATGCCAGAAGAGATCCAGATTGAAGCGAACGATTTTGCTGATGCAGAGAGTGGCTGTGTTAGTTTGATTGCCAATGGTATAGGCAAGGCGATTGACAATATCTTCAAGTCTCAGAAAGCAATGTGGCTGTTCATGTTCAAGATGGTCTTGTGGATCCATGGCAAAGTGAAAGGAGCGCCATTGAACCAAGACACGATGAGAGAGATCAAGCTCTTCTACAAAGAGGCGATCCGATACAGTGTGAGAGCGGACAAGAGTGACACTGCCGTTTACAAGGACAACCAAAAGCTGTACCGCATCTACCGCATCTCCCTGATCCTTGGAACACAGGCGACGCATGCATTGGCAAGAAAGGAGATTGATTGGGCCCGGTACTTTAATGCAGGACGAGTCTACGGTGATTTGTGGAATGGGCTCATTGAAAAGGTGGAGAAAGACGCTGATCGATTGAAGGAGCATCTCCTGTCTCTTCCACGGCCAGTTCCTAATGCACCAGCCGTAGAAGGGTTAGCAACGCCTGCCAAGTCATCTGTCCAGCTCATAGTGTCAGATGATGAGTGTGATGGCAATGCAATGTCCCAGGTGAGTGGTGCGAATTCAGAGACCAGTATAGAGCGTCTCAGATTGAGAGGGATGAATCAGTCGCAAATGCTCCAGTTCATGGCAGCCTATCGCAATGCTGAAGTGCATTTGTTGCCGTTCAATCCGTATCAAAGTGACTCGGATTAAAAGAATGTTCTCCTCTCTACCATGCATTACATCATCTTGCTAGAGTAGGGAGTTTACCCCGGGGGTGAATGCAGGATATGAGAGTTTACCCCGGGGGTGAATGCAGGATATGAGAGTTTACCCCGGGGGTGAATGCAGGATATGAGAGTTTACCCCGGGGGTGAATGCAGGATATGAGAGTTTACCCCGGGGGTAAATGACGGGCTGAGTTTTTTTGATTTTTGAGTTTTTGAGTTTGTATTATTTGTATTTTTTGTGTGTATTTTCTGTTATTTTATTTTTTGTATTTTTGTTATTTTATTTTTTCTATTTTTGTTATTTTATTTTTTCTAACATCTCACGACTGCGTCGTTCGACATGATCCTTCGGATCATGAGTAGTTTTGCTGGTTTAAAACAACAGTAAACGTCTCACGACTTCGTCGTTCGAAAGATAGTAGCGGCCTGGGGGCCGCTTTATAGGTTTTTTGAATATGGATTAAGAGTCTCTATGGATCAAGAGTCTCAAATTAATGAATAGCGATTATGAGTCTCGAAATAACCATATGGATTAAGAGTGTCTTCCTGAGGACGGGTTAGGGTTAGGGTTAGGGTTGTGGTTATGGTTGTGGTTAGGGTTAGGGTTAGGGTTAGGGTTAGGGTTAGGGTTAGGGTTAGGGTTAGGGTTAGGGTTAGGGTTAGGGTTAGGGTTAGGGTTAGGGTTAGGGTTAGGGTTAGGGTTTAGGGTTAGGGGGG